>JAJEKV010000026.1:3000000-3218627 GCA_021234155.1 Isoetes taiwanensis
CCTTCATATGATCTAAAATGATCAACCTTGGCCCAGGTGGAATGTTAACATCTCTGAGTGCACTGCGAAAAATATGATGAGAATGAATGGCACTTGAACTGTTTAGAAGGCTTAAATTTCATTGCCCACTATATATTGTGTTTTTTCCCTTAAATTTGTTTTGCATATAAAACCAACTGCTTAACAACTTACAGGGGCAAAGTGCGAAAAGCATCATACGCCCAGGAAACTTTTACTAAAGCATTTTGTTTCGAACATGAAAACTACTACAGATGGTTGAAATAAGCTTTTATTCATTGGGTTACAAAGAATGCTTTCTATTCTGCTTTAAACATATAGGGAGGAGGAGGCCAAACCTATCAGTCAATAGTGGCAAGGTGGAATCAGTAAGCATTCCCTTTTTGAAATTCTTTTCGTATTTTTGGAGACCAAGACTGCGAAGCATGCCTCTAGATTGTGCATAATACACATCATCAACAGGAGCCTGAAAGAATGTTTGTCCAATCTGGACGTGGCCCAAATCTTAGAATACTTGATAATCGTATCTACCATCTAAAAGCTACTTGTATATACTATTGATAAAAAGATCACAAACACATACGCATCTGGATATCTTTGTGCACTCAATTTCTAGCTAAGCTTGAAGTATGGCAATCAAAAGTTCAGAATCCAAATGCTCAAATTTTAGTGTGCTCAAATAAATAAATACAATTACCTTAAAAAACCCAGCCTGTACTATTCCAAATGTAAGTCCCGTGGTGATCGCACCCATGGCTATATTCTCTCCTCCCATTCCACCCACAAGTGAGAGACATGCACCTGCGCCAAAGCCTGAAACCAGACTGCCAATGATCTGCAGTTAGGATAAGATGACAGATTACATGTCCCCATTTTTTCCAACAACAATATGGAAATAATTTCTAGCTCATGAATAGCCACCTGCGAAAGAAAGGAAAAAGCACTGACGACTAACCTCGTTTGCGCATCCTCAATACCACCCCGTAACCTTTTCATGGCGCACGTTAATCCTGCATTGACGCCTGCTATAACGGCAACATTTCGAGCTTGAACCATTGGACCCCCAGAAAATGGCTGCAAAAGCATGAAGCAATCTGGATTTTATGAAAGAACAGACTAAAACACTGAGATGCTAAATGAGAACAGAATTCATAAACAAGTGCCTGGGTATATGCAGCCATTTGCGGATATGCCACGTTCAAATCCGCTGACAAACGGCCCACTAAGCCACCCATAAGAGCTCCCTGAAGAGCGGTGGTTCCAGTGACTAGGGCAACTTCTATGGGAGCAGGCTGTTGGCGAGTCCATGCTTTAAATCCGGCGTCTAATTCCTTCGCCTTCTGTTGGAGGACCTCCATAGCCAAAACCAAACTGGCTTTCCTTCCACCCCCGAATTTGCAGCAGGAGGTGATTCTTTTAAACGTAAAAACAGAGCATCAACGTATTCTGCCGGGTTCGAATCACGACATACCACGTATCGCTTATCACAACACGCCACGTGTCACATATCCTCCTCACAATTAGCTCTTTTCAAGTCACAGAGATTTAGGTATTGACTCAAGCCGGCATTCCAAAGACTTTACCTCCAAAGACTTTACCCGCAATAGTGTCACCTATCCTTTTCGACGAATGTTTAGCTCTTTTCAAGTCGCATACTGAACAAGGTTTTATGATTCAAGCCGGCATTCCAGAGATTTTACCTGCAGTTTCAGCGAACGTGTCACATATCCTTTTCTGGAATGTTTAGCTCTTTTCAAGTCGCCGATGGAACAGAGGTTTCTTGATTCAAGCCGGCAATCCAGAGATTTGACCCTACACTCCAACTACATTCCATTGATTTCACTCTACATTCCAGCTTTTTTATACAATAGAATCTTTGATACCCTTTTTTCACGGACGTTTGTCATGAACATATTTTGGTGGTAAATGAAATCTCCACGTAAAGTCAAAGTCAAATGTAATAGTCAAAAGGACTATATCAAGCCAAGCCGACTCTTACGGAAGGTTTGGAAATTGAAGGCTTCCGTGCAAAATAAAGTCTAGAGAAAAAAAGAGGCCTTCCAAAAACATGTCTACATTTCACATAGCCTTACACAATGAAAGTCTAAAAAAAAGTATGCATGCAACAAAAAGTCCATATTTGGCCTAGCGATGCGCTTGTACCCCTTTATTAATTTCAGGTCAATATGTATATTCATATTTGCAAGTTACGTACATATATATCAAGTTGGTATGTATGTACGAATTGTTGAAATTTAATGATGTTCATATAATCTCTATGTATTAAGCATGTACGATGTAACTTTTAAAAGACAAAACAGTTTGTTGGAATTAAATAATGTTCATATAATCTCTGTATGTTAATTTTAAGCACTTCGAAGGGGAAAAAAGTTTAAGCTCGTGCATTGTTACTTTAAAACTAAGAATGCAAATGAAAGTCTAGTTTGAATCATGCCATGCAATTTGAAAGTCTTTGTTTGGGAGTGACCTTCAAAAAAATATATATATAGGCAGCCTTTCAATTTCCAACCCTGTGGGCAACCCATCAAGTAGGTTTCCCAATGGAAAATGAAACTGGTGGTCTGGCAGGGGGAATTTTTTGTTGTTGTTAATGTTGTTGGCCGTCCGATTGGTATGTGGACGAATCTGGACGTCTGGATGAGAAGGGCCAGAAATAGCAAGAACATGAGGCTGAAGTGTTGGCATGGAATGGGCGATGCGACCAGTTCCGGGCCGGGAGGAAGAGACTGGCATCAACTGCTTGTGCATTTGTTCTTGTGTCTGAGCGCCATGCCGAGCAGCCAAGGATCTGTGGAGGCCAACACAGGTATGTTCCACAGTCTTTCTATGTTGAAGAGAATTGCCAGGAGTGTTAGATCAGGGCAGGGCATGCACGGTTGTCTGGATGAGGAGGGGAGGCCTCCTGAGAGCAGCAGCGCTGGAGCTGCTAGAGGGAGGTTAGATTCTGCTGGACCGATGAATGTTATGGCTGAGAATAACCATGTTTCCCATGAATTGAATTGCATGGGTTCTGCTGTGCCCATGAATTTTGCGCCTGAACATAACTCCCTCTGCCTTGATTCCCATCCTATATTCCATCATAGTAATTTTGTTGAAGTGCCTTCTGAGCAGCTTCATCTGTCACCGAAGAGAGGTGAATATAATTTAGGTCTTCTAGTTGATGCCTGCAATGCGTGTGAGCCGTCTAAGAAGAGAGGCATGCCAAGGAAGGACAGTGGCATTGTAATTAGAGAGCAGAATGATAGGGATGCGCAGAAGAAGAGAAAGCAGTTTGAAAGGGAGGAGAAGAAAAGATTTAAACAGGTGGAGAGAGAGAACAAGCAGGTGGAGAGAGAGAACAAGCAGGTGGAAAGAGAGAAGAAGCAGAGAGAAAGGAAGGAAGAGCAGAAGAGAGTGAAGAAGGAGAGAGAAGACAAGAAATGTATGGAGAGAAAGGAGAAGGAGATGAGGAAAAGCATGCAGAGAGAAGCTAAAAAGTAGCGTCTTTGGATGTCGGGCAGGACAAGAGGGGGCAAAAGTATGCTTTGGTGGGTATCAAATAAACGCTGGTTCAAAGACTCAAAGACTCCAAAGACTTTCCAAAGACTTTCCAAAGACTTTTTGTTTTTTTGTTTTTCATAATCGGCCATGCAATTCGATCATACATGCAAAATTTCAGGGCCTAATTTGGGATATTGAGTGAGCAATTAGAGAAAACCCATTTCTGCAGCAATTTTGGTAAAACAGAACAAAATTTCTTAATTCAGCCCAAATTAAGCTAAATCAGATGGGGCTTTTCAGATTTTCATAATCGGCCATGCACCCATATCCTACGTGCAAAATTTCAGAACCTAATTTGGGATATTGTGTGAGCAATTAGAGAAAACCATTTCTCGCAGCCGCTTTGGTACAGTGAAGAATTTTTTAATTCAGCCCAAATTAAGCTAAATCAGTTGGGGCTTTTCAGATTTTCATAATCGGCCATGCACCCATATCCTATGTGCAAAATTTCAAACCCTAATTTGGGATATTGAGTGAAAAATTAAAGAAAACCATTCTTGCAAATGTGTTTTTTGTAAAACAAATGAGAAATCTCTTAAAGTCAGCCCAATTTAAGCAAAATTAGATGGGGCTTTTAGGCTGAATATGGTCGAAATGACAATCCTACCTTGGTGGATAAGTTTTATGAAAAGATATGATGGATTGAGCAACTAATTGGAGATTCACATGCCAATTTGGAGTTTGGGTCAATCTGCGCACTAATCAGACTCCAATCTAATGAAATCGATGCTAATCTGATGGAAAATTCGAGCATTGTGGAATGATTCTTGGCTGAAGAATCCTCTTAACAAATGAAGGGTGTAAAAAATGAACCCACCAAAGACCCACCATCACCCAAAAAAAAGCACGAAGCATGGGTGCTGAAAGCATGCGTCCGGACGCATGCTTTTGATACCCACCAGCATACTTTTGCCCAGTAACTATCAGCGGGTCAGAGATAATAGAAGATCATTACGTCAGAGTGTGCAGGTTCTTGGATTTGGATTGCGTTGCAAGCATGGTGGCGGTAGAGCGGGGTTCTGAACTTGATCATTTACACCTGCAATGTGTATTTCGAAGTTCTTTACAAACATCGCCCAATGAACATTAGGTCAGGCGGGGCTCTAGATTGGACAAATCATCGCCCGCCAGGTGGAGTGATTATGTGTAAAGCGTTGAAGGACACGCGTTTACACTGTTTTGAAGGAATGCTCGGCTATTGTCTGAAAGATGTTGGGAAATTGCATTATAGAAATCACATGAAGGAGGTTACTTCTGAGCAGCTTGAGCGTGGTAAGAACTTATATGCACTGTACGGTGCGTGTGAGATAAAACACTGTGTGGTTCTGGATAACAGAAACTTGCTCAGTCGTGGGAGCCACTTTGTGTTATACCACAGGCGAAGGCAGAGAACTCCCAGTCTGTGCTACACGATTGCACGGATGTTGCGAACTGGGAAGTTCGTTTTGTCTAGCGCATGGGTCCTTCCTTGGAATTCAGCCAGAATAAGTTACTATAGAGTAGAGGCTGCGTGGAGCCTTACCCTGGATCCGAGGCATGCTTCTATCAAGGACGTGCGATGCGTCATTTATGGATTGCTGCCTGGGGAAGAGCCCATAGAGAAAGTGGGTAAAAGACGCCATAGATTTTGGGATGATGCCTGGCATGTGCGGAGCTAGACAAGCTGGACGCAATGCTGGAAGAGGATGAAAATGGGAGTGGTGCTGACGATGATGGAGTAGACATAGTGGATTATCCTCCAGATGAGGAGTATCGTGACGAGACTCCCACTTTCATTCCACCTGTAGATGGCAGCCTGCCCTTTTTCCAGGACTATATTCCTTTAGATATGCCGGATCCTGCCTTTGATATCGGATAGTATGAGCTTTTGAATTGTTTGTTGATGTTCACGTTGCAGGTTCCTAATCAATTGAATCTTGTGTTGCAGGGGCGGATGTTGATGTTGGAGCTGACGGGAGAGAAAGGGATGCCAATCCTCCTCCTCCGTTCTCTACGTTCATTGCGTTGGATGTTGAGCCTGTGGAGAGGCGTGCCGTAGAAGGAGTGGTTCCTGCGTTTGTTGCTCCGTTTTTTTATGTTGAGTGGATGAAATCGCAGACTTGGCGAATTGTGCATGCATTGTCCGTTGCTTTAACTAATGCTGTATATATCCTAAAAGAGGCTCTAATTGCAGTGGATGATCCAGACATTCAGGTTTCAGTGCAGGACAGAAGAGTGTTTAGAGGGGAAGTGAATCATGTCCGAGCGATGCTCTTGTCTAAGCTGCGGCAGCTTCATGAGCTTGCAGCCGCTCATCCTAGCACTATGCGAGCATGATTAGACTTTATCTTCTGTCATGATGGAGGCCCTTGTTGTCTGTATAGTTTTATAGCTTTGGTTGCTTGTGTGAGAAGTCAGGTTTCAGCAGAATATGGAGTTGTGTTGCTTTGGGTGACTTAGAGAACAAGTTTTGTACAGAAAGCTCTTGAATGCTACGTTATCAGAAATGTTGGCTTATTTGCAATGAGTATGTTTGAATCAGGTGTTTCGTTGCTTTGAGCAGGAGGTGAAGAACAAGCTTTGTGCAGGGAATTCTCATGCTTGCTGTGTTATGATAAATCCTGTTGTATTTTCAATCTGATGCTTCGATCAATTACTGTGGTTTCATTCCCTGTTACAATTTTCGGCCTGTTTTTCTTGTTGGATTATGTATTAGACGGCAAACAATGATGGATCTATTTTTTGTTGTTGGATTGTGTGGTCGACGGCAGCGAATTTCGCGATCTGTTCTCCTTGTTCAGTTCTCTGATAAAACCATTGTTCTTCGATTCTGTGATGAGCGGGAGATGTAGGGTTCGGATGTGTTTGATTGTGTCCATCGTCGTTTAATATGGACGGCGGAATTTTTTTTGGATGAAATTAGGTAGCGCGATTAGGATAGGATTAAAAAAGAACTAAAAAATGAAAGTGCACAAAATTAAATACCATAAAAGAAAGTATGAAAAAATGTTTGATATTAATGTCGGCCAAATAATGTGCTATGGGCTCTCATGCATGGAATCGAAATCTTGGGAATGGAACAAACATTTTAAATATGAGATCGAATTGAGCGTCATATTATTTTTTATTTTATTAGGCGGTTTGGAATGGTTGTTTTTTATTTGATATGTTCCTACCTTGACCCGAACTTATTTTTTTATTTTATTAGGCGGTTTGGAATGGTTGTTTTTTATTTGATATGTTCCTACCTTGACCCGAACTTACAACTCTCGCGTCACACATTCATCATCTTTTGCAAAACTAAATTGTCAAATCATGCATGCCAAAATTGTCAAATCATGCATGCCCATTCATACAAGCCCAAACAACATCAATATTATGGTCTTATTTATTTATTTATTTATTTATTTATTTATTTGGGGGTGCTATCTTATGCATAGGTTGGTGGGCTTATTCGGTGGATCATGATTATTCTCTGAGATTTTAATCCCGTTTGTGCAGTTGTATCTGTTTTTTGGCTTGGACTTTTAATAAAATTTGATGTCCTTCAAAAAAATTATGGTCTAGCTATGTTGTGGATGTGTCTTGAATATTTTTCTAATATCACTAGATATTTGGTTATAAATATTGAATGTCCCTAAAAGATTTCAATTTGGTGGCATCATTCCTAGAGGCTTTGCATTTATTATTAGAGCGCCAAAAATGGTGGATTGCACATCCTCTATCATATTTTCTTGCATATGCACGGAGAGATGAGGATTGCATATATTTGAGTACATAAATATCATTCTTGTTGGCTCTTTTTGAGTTTTCATCCAAACCATCACAACAAAATGTGGTAAAATGCAAAGAAAATAGGCTCTATGATGGTAGTCTGATCAATCTATAATAATGTTCACCCATGCTCAAACAAGTTCAAGTGTACCTCCAACCAATACCAAAAAATGGAGAAGGAAGGAAGGAAAAATTTTTAACGTCCACGGATGTGACGTCCCCTACTCGTATACGGTGCCCTCACCGTACACAAACAGGAGTTCATCCCCCATACCAGCTCCATGCTAATACAGGGCCCTCCACATGACACTGCAACCGTGACGGGTTCCAGTGGGAAGAGTGGAAGGGTCATTGCACCCCGTCTCCCTCAGGGCCTACCTAGCTGCGGAAGCGTAAACATACATGTCAGTAGCACATACATCAACATCATATGACCATCACGAAGGATGGTCCTCCACATATCTGCATAGACAAAGTTCAGCACATCACATAGGGAATCCTACCCAAGGCTCGGACTCAAGGGGATGACTGACGGCTTGTCTCCGTAGTTCATTGCGCATGCAATTCATGGCAATGGATTTGGGCGGGCATATGAACATGGCTTAGGGTTGTCCACTCCATCCGCCCCTCCCATTGCACACTTTGCAGTAGGCTGAAAAGTGTTGGGACTGATCAGTAGCCCGCCGGGATGCATAGCCAAAAGGGCTATTCACGGGTTCCATCTCCCGATTCAGATGGGGCAGGTAGGGATCACTCCCTCCGTGAGGTCTACATCTTGACTCAAGGTGACTAGAGGGCCACCGCCCGATTCGGACCGAACCCACCGGAAAGTGTGCACCACTTCACGGGTGTCGAGCCCATGCCTTACCCAAGACTCGGTGGTAAGCCATTAGACCTAGTCACAATGATCCTCGGTAGCACTAACACACCATAGGGATGGCTCAAGAGTCGGAACACGAACCTCCTTCTAAGCCCGGTCGCCCCTTCACCCACAACCGGTGTGGTTCTTGTGCACGTGCCGAATCAAGGTGTGCTAGAGAGGCTACTCTAGGAGCATCAACTACAAAGCTTTAGGTCTCTACCCCCTTCCCAATACAAGGAGCTCATAGAGATATAGCATCCATATACTTCACAGAGAACTAAAGAACTAGATCTAATCTACAACATAGAGTTAGGTTCTTTAGTTAGAATCTGCTATCTAGAGATCTAGAGGGCTGCTATGGGCAATCTAATAGGCTAAACCTACTGATTCAATGACTAAAATAGGGTTTAGACTGTCTAATTGGCCAAATACCTGATCCTTGAGGGGCTCCTCCCCGACTGAGCTCGACCATCCCCGCTGAGACGCCGAATCAAGGGAAACTAAGGATGCAATTCTCCCAGGCAGAGTCTGGGATGCGGTTTTGGCTGTTGAGGCAGCCAAAACAGAGTTCTAAAGCCCTAAAATCGAAAATTGGGCTAGTTAGGGTTTCCTTCCCTATATAGACAAGGGGGTTGGTTAGGGTTTCCAATTATCCCCTTTTTGGCATGTGGGATAATTGGAAATGGGCCCACTTGCCTTTAAGGGCTAGGTGGCCAAATGTGCACACATGGAAATGTGTGCCCACATTAATGTGTACATTGGAAAATGTGCACATTAATTGCACCTATGGGTGTGGCCCACTTGGCATGAAGTGTCCACTTGGAAATGTGTGCCCACATTAATGTGTACATTGGGAAATGTGCACATTAATAGTTGCACATATTTACGGCAAAGTTGCCCCTAGGGGCTACTCACTGGCTACACGCTAAGCGTACACGCCACCGGTGGCGTGGTAATGCTGCGATTGTGGCGAGACGGTATACGTCCCCGGGGCGATCTTGTCTTTGGAAACGCCACATTCTCCCCACCTTGAAATGATGTTGTCCGCAGCATCGTGGGTCTCCCCACCTTGGGATCATCGTAACCTGCAATCAACCTGATACATACGATTACTACTATAATTCCTACACATTTATTAAAATTACCTCAAGGTAATATTTTTATGACATTATCACATCATTATATTATGAAATAACTTATCAATTCACAACATTACTAAACATTACTCCAAAATTTACTTAACATTACGATTAAGTTTATCAAAATTTTAAAATTACGTCCCCGAGGTACTCTTCATTCCTTGCAACACATTCCAACAAAAATTTGTGTTGCAAGTCTTATCTTCGACCTCCTTGCCCTCCTGGGCTCTCGGCTTGGCAGGTCGACACTACGTTAGTATCATTTAATTATTAATAAAATTTTGGTTATATGGTGACCACCCCACCTATCTACATGGATGCATGGCTAATCTCCTATTAGGGGAAGAGGGTGAATCTTCCATTATGGCCGCGGAGACAAATAGCCTATATGCCTATATGCCGCTCATGCCTACACCTCTAGTTGCCCAATGAGGATATCCTTCTTCAAGGGGGGCCAAGGATAGATTCCTCCCATCAAAGCATATATGGGGCTAAAGGTGCTTTCCCTATCAATGCATTCCTTGATGACCTCCTTTCTCTCTCGAGGTCGCCTACTTCCGTGGGGACGAGTAGACTTTCTAATCTACCTTCCACTTTCGCCCAAAACAGCGGTCATGCCTACATTGACATTACACCACCCTAGAGATCACCGTAGTGGTCCCATCATCGGTAACAACGCATGCGACCCATACTAAGCATAGGTTGCATCGTGGAGATTAATCTTAACTACACCGAATTAATCTACACAAATCGACATGCCCGAGCGATTTCTTCTGAGATGACCTTGCCGTCCCCATTGCTCCATAAACCGTGGGTACCGCTTTACTAAATCTTTCTTAAGTACCCACGCGTCTTCCACCGTAAGTGTTTCCACTTGACCAAATAATCGGAGGAATTCTCGATCTCCTCGTTTTCTTGAAAGCTTTATCAAGAATCAATTCGAACTATTTCCACCGCTCCTCCGCCATTTCCAACAACGTTGAGAATCCAAGACTTCGTCCGGATTTGGAGTATGCTTCTTCAGCGGACTCTCACGCGGAAGACCTTATGAATCTTTAGGTGTCTTTGGCAAGTCTAACTTGTAGGATTGATTACCTACTCTCTCGACTATTCGAAAGGTCCAGCCCCACCTTGGAGCAAGCTTCTTGCAATTCCGATCCCCGAAGCTTACTGCTTCACCTTGATCTTGAGCCAAACATCATCTCCAACTTTGAACTCTCTACTGTTCGATGCTTGTCGGCGATGCTCTTCGGCGACTTCTTCTTCGCTAGCGGATAACCTCGAACTTCTTCCACAGGCTGCCGTGATATCGGCTAACATCTGCTGCGGAAACTTCCACTTTTGACACGGGGTTGTGCCAAGTATCCGGAGTTAGGCAATCGATAGCCGTAATTGATCATAAACGGCGACATTTGGGATGATTCCCGCTTTGGTGCTATTGTATGCAAACTCCACCAAGTGAATAAATTCTTCCCACATACTTTGCTTATTCCGCACATAGTTTAATTAGCATGTCCTCTAAAATCCGTTGGTCCGCTTCCGCGGCCATCCGTCGAGGATGGTATGCCGCGTGCTCATGGATAGCTTCGTGCCCGAATTGTCGCGAAAGAGGTCTTGCCAAAAGGCGCCATGAACTTCGATCCCCTCGGAGATGATCTCCTTGGCATGCCATGAAGCCCTCAAGATCTCTTTGGTGAAGAGCTTTGCTTTGTATCCATAGTCGTATCAGTGGTCCTAAGGCACAAAATGTGCCATCTTAGACAACTTGTCGACCACTACCATCAAGGCATCCTTCCTCTTGTCTGTCCTTTTTGGGAGTCCCGTGATGAAGTCCATGCTGATTACCTCCCACTTAGCGTTTGGCACCGCTAATGGCTCTAATGCCCCCGAATTGAAGTCGCTCCGCCTTCGTCTGGCGGCATAGCCGACATTCCTTGATGTAGCGAGCTATTTGCTTCTTCATTCCTGGCCAATAATAGTTGCTGACTTTGAAATATGTTTTCATGAATCCCGCATGGCCAGCTATTGGGCTGTTGTGCGTGTCATGGAGGATCAACTTCCTTACACACGATGATTCGGTACGCACAACTTGTTCTTATGGTATAACAAAGTTGCCTTCCTTCTTATAATGCTTGAAGGCCTCCCCGCTCTTTATCCTGTTCTAGCCTCCTTAGAAAGGCTTGCCCATACTTCCACGAAATCCACATCCGTTGGCAAGGACTCTTCAATCCTCTTGCCAAAGTCATTTGGAGCGTCGAAATTGCATTGCAATGCACTCTAGTTGTCGAGGATGCCTTGAAAGCGCATCCGCTACCACATTGAGCTTCCCCGCTTGTAGACTATATCAAAGTCATATTCTTCGAGGAACTCCATCCATCTCCGCCGCCTCGGATTAAGGTGTGGTTGCGTGAATACATATTGGAGGCTCGATGGTCGGTATCCAATTGGAACTTCCTTCCCAAGAGATAATGCCTCCATATTCTTAATGCCCCGACAACCGCCAACAACTCCCCGATCGTCGCGTTGGGTAGCTGGCGTCGCCGTCGTTCATCTTCCGGAATCATACGCTACCACACTCTTCTTGCATAAGCACCGCACTTTTGTAGCTATCTTACTCGCATCTGTTGCTACAAGCTTATCTTTCTCCGGTCCGCAAGGTCAAGGCAGGGCGTCGAGCTTCTTTTCAACAATTCAAACCCCTTTTTGGGCTTTCTTGTGCCAATGCTCGCCCAATCTTTTCACTTTCTCCGCCCGTCAGTCCGTGCATTAGCAGGGGCTGCTATCTTAGCAAAGTTCTTCCGCGAACTTCACAGCAGGTACCATGGACCGAGAAAACTTCCGACCTCGTGCACATTCTTCGTCGGCGCCGCCAATGAATGACGGCTTCAATCTTTGCGGGATCCGTCGAGATGCCCTCTGGCGAGATCACATGACCTAGATACTCCACTTTCTACGTTGCGAAGTGGCGCCCGACAACTTGGCGTGCATAACCGGTGCCTCTTCAACTTCTGCGGCACTCTTCTCAAGTGTTGTGCGTGCTCTTCAAAGGGATCGCTATACACCAAAATGTCATCAAAGAAAACAATCACAAAGGTGTCTAAAACTCCTCGAAGATGTCGCTTCATGAGCCTCATGAACGCTTGGGGCATTTGATAAGCCGAAGGCATTACCGTGAACTCGTAGTGCCCATACCGCCCAAGGCTAGAGCGGTCTTATGGATATCTTCTTCCTTTATCCTGATCTGATGATAACCTCGACCTTTAAGTCGATTTTTGGAGAAGATCTTTGCACCTTTTGAGCTGATCCATCAAGTCATCTCGATCTGGGGAGCGATACTTGTTCTTAATGGTGTGCTTGTTCAACCGCCTATAGTCTATGCACATCCTCAAAGATCCATCCTTCTTCTTGACAAAAAAGAATGGGCTCCCAAACGGCGAGACACTAGGTCTAATGAAACCTAGGTCGAAAGCGGCTCGCAATCGCTTCTTCAGCTCCGACAACTCTGGCGTTGTCATTCTATATGGAGCCTTGCTTGTTGGCTTTGTTCCCTGGTTCGAGTGCAATCTCGCACTCAACTCCCCTATAAGGAGGGAGTCCGCTTGATCTCATCCGAAAGAGATCATGGAACTCCGCGGATCACCGAGCTACTTGCTTCGCAACTTGCCGAGCACGTTGTCTTCTTTGCTTCCTTCCATTCGCTCACTAATCTCAAGCTTGAAGATGTATGCCACTTGCTCACTCTTGATGCACTTGAACGGCCGTTTAGAAGACATACACCGCATGATGGGAACAACTTCCTTACCCGTTATCTCAATGATCTTGCCGTCGAAGTTGGAAAGGTCACCTTCCGCTTTCCACGGTCGATAATGCCCCTCACCGCCCAAGGTACTCCATTCCTATGATCAAGTCATACTTGCCAATGCCCATTACTTCGCCCCATCATCCGGATATTAATCCCCGGCGGTCGATGTCGGTTAATTCTCTTGCCGTCCCCGTGCCTTATCGCACCACTTGCTAAGACAACGGGTCTTGGCTTTGACTTTAGCGGCTTCAACTTCAACATTTGAACCATTCTGGGGGATGCAAAGTTATGGCTGCTTCCTGAGTCTATCAAGACTATGAAGGACTTGGCCTTGGCCTTCCCTACTGTGGAAATTACCTTATCTTCGCTCGCTTGCTCAGTATCTATTAAGGCAAAGATATGACACTCACCACGAATGTAGTCGCGGGCCTCTTTCTGCCGCCGTCGTCCGGACCGGCCCCCAATCTCCCAACTCCGCTAGAGCCGCACTCATGACGGTAAGGCGGTTGTCGTCCTATGGCTCCCGGCTGGAAGCACCGAAACCGGGCACGCTTGCTTTTCTATGCACTCCTGCCTCTTTTCCTTGGGCATTGCCTGCAAAAAGGATCGCACTGCTTTGGAGTAGTTTGACCCCTCCTGCTTGTCCTTGAAGGACACCTGCTTCTTCTCCTGCTGTTTCCCCTGGTTCCCACCATATGGGGCTCTAGCCGGACCTGGGACCGGCTGCCCCCACGGGCTATAGCTTCTGTCGCCTTGCCTTTATCCTCGAAGTACTGCTGCTTCGCCCGCTATTCTGAGGTCCTCGACCCTGCAAGCTTATAGCCTTGGATTCCGGCCGATCTTGTCCTAGGGTTTATTGCCCTCACAAGCTTACTAGGATCTCCTCATTCAGCCCCTCAATATAGCTTTCGTAAGATGCTTCTCCCCAAACCGGCGCACGCATGCCTTAGCCTCATGAATTCCTCGTATATTTCGGACTGATTTGTTGCCTTGCGCGCAACCTGTAAAACTAACGCATCATCTTTGGACTTATGTTCCTCGAACGTAATGGCTTTGAAGGCTTTAGCAAACTTTCGAACTTACAAGCATCCCTTAAGCCATGTGCCTTTGCATAACCCTTCCACCAAATCCGGCGGCTCCTTTCAAGTTGGGCGTTGCAACTCGCCTTTGTCCTTATCCTTCATGCCATAAAGCGTTTAGTGCTTTCGCTCATTTAGATCAGACCATGCCTCTGCTTCCAATCACGACTGTTCTCCCCGAGAATCGCTTCAGTTCGGACCTTCCATACATTGCCAGTCGCGGAATCTACCTTCTTACGTAGTCGAGGCCCTGGTATCTCTTTGTCGCCCTTACGGGGTATTCCTCTTCCTTCCATCTCGTTGGTTTTCGAGCTGTTCTTCCTCTTCCTGAGCGCCTGGTCCCGAAGTCCGAACTTGAGTCGGAAAGATTAGGGCTGGAGGATCTCCTTCTCTTGCTCCTCTTCTTGTCTTTTCCCCGCCCTCCAGGAGCTGATGCTTGCGAATGGAAGGCGTTGCCACCGAACCCACTTGCGCTGACAAGAATGCCTTTTATCTGCTCCCAGTTAGTCCTCATCTGGGCTATCTCCTCCTCTCTGGTCATGGGTTCCATATCTTCAAATAGGTTCCTTGCTAGGGTGGTGCGGGTGGGGTTTGCTCTTCTATAAGATCTCGCAGGTTAATGCTTCCCCTGCGTTTAGGCCTCTAGCTGCATACACAAGCAATTCATGGCTATATGATTAGTTTCATTTGTTCTCTTGCATTGTTTATGTTTGTTGGTATAGTTGTGGAGCAAAAATACATCAACAAAGCATTTAAAGTGCAATAGGATTTATATTCATATATCGTATAATATTTCAGATACAAAAAGTCTCCGGGATCAAGAGTTTAACTAGTCTTGAAATCGCCGATGGAGACGGGTTGTCTTCAAGAAACTTCTTAACTTGGGCCGTCCCTACCGAGTGACCCAAGTTCCTGATGATGCTTGCCGACGAGCCTCCCTGTATGGCCCTCACCAGTTCTTCTACCCTGCGGTCGGATGTAAGGGCGCTGATCCACGCTTAATCTCACGGCGACGCTTGGGGGTATGGCGAAGTCGAAGAGGTCAAGTGCCATTGCCCTCTTGACTAAAACAGCATAGTCGACATTTGTTGCTATTCGAGCATGCCTGCGGCCTCAGAGTGCAATCAAAGATGAACACTCCTTCTTAAGCCTGGACTGAACTTTGCGGTGAATTACCGCTATTCTCCCATCCATCGCCGGCGACAAGTAGTACCCGGCGACCTTGTCGTTATGTGTCACGAAGCTTCTCCACTTGTTTGGCCTCCGGTTACGTGCCGGCCAGCTTTCGTCGACCTCAATTTCAGTCAGCTCCTGTAGTCTTCCATTGTGCGGTCGAGCCTCCTCGAGGTCGATTCCTTCTCCTTTTTGGGGGTGATATCGGAGGATTCCTGCAGATTAGGATGCTCGTGGTCTTCCCCACGGATCCCCATCTGCTCTTGGAGGGCGCAGGAACTCCTCCTCTGTTGGCGGCTCCCCGCTCGTCCATTATTTGCCTTATGCTCTTTGTAGGCCCGGATATGGGAGGTCGCCTCCCACGTAGGTGTCGGCCTCCCTCATTTGCACTGTGAAAGTCTCGAGGCTCCCGACGATGAAGTCGCCCATGTCGGTTTGCCGAAGTTGGTGGAGCAGTTCGTCCAACCTCCTCTCCTCTCCCCGCATTGGAAGGTTTTGGATGTCGGCGGAGTAGATACTCCTCTCCGTTAATGATGATCGGGCTAGGCTTGTGATGCCTAGCCCGGTGGGGAGGCGACTTCGATGCCCCCGCTGCTCGCTTTTCTGGATCAGCTCTCGCTTCGCTGGCGCCGTTCAACCCGAAGCCGAAGCTGCGTGTATCCTTCGCCGTCCGGAATTCTCCTCGCCCCTCTCTTGCTTCCGTTCTCGTTGATACCGCAGAACGGCATGCGCTCTTCGCTTGGACTGCTATGGTGTCTACCTCCATCATGGAGGGATAGAGGTTGCCCCATGTCGTTCTCGGCGCGGGGATAAGAAGATGGCTAGAAACTCTTGTAAGAGAAGTACTTGGTCCCTGTTGGCTGTCGGGACCATGTAGTCAGTAGTCTCTGCGCCTTGTTAGTCAAGTACTTGGCGATGTTGGGGGCGTCGCCAAAGAGTCACTTGAAGGGATGGGCGGGGAACAAAGTATCCTATGCAAGGGGAACTTGAACAAGGGAGGGTCCTACCCTAGCTTGAAATTCTGCTAGCACCGCCTATAAGTGGGGTTGCATTTAGCGTAAGCTTGGATGTCGATTTCTTTCACAAAGACTTGGAAGATGTCGTTGACATCCGCCTCGGCTTGTGGACCTTGGGCCGTACCATCGCCCCGAAATCAGCGGTGGCCATTGATCTAGCAAGGAAGGGAGTATCAAACGGATGCAGAAGCGCCTCAGGGAGCTGAAAGATCGCCTAAGCAGTGGGGAGCAGATTTGCAGGGTGCCAAATGAGAAATGGGGGACTTATTTATAGAAAGGGGAAAACCCTAATTTTTTTTGGAAGACCTAGATTTTACTGAGATTAGGCAATTCTGATCTATTAAGGGATGCAATTGCAAGTTTGAAGACTATTTCTAGAGTTTGAGCATGCTAAGAACAGCTACTGAACCTATGGTACAGTTTGGAGATCATTTGGTGAAGAAATGCATGGGTCTCACGTTGCGCCCCAGCCGATTTCTAAAATGTAGAAATCTGTCCTGGCGTGACGTGTGAGACATGGGTCCCAATTGGGCTAGGCTCACTCAATTTAAGTGATCTAAGGCTGTAATTCCACTAAACTCATCGAGTTAGGCAGAATTGACCCCTTACTTGTTCGATTTGGAGCTGTTTTGGGCATTTTTGGGCATGGTCTCACACGTTGCGCCCAGCCCGATTTCTAAAATCTAGAAATCTGTCCTGGCGCGACGTGTGAGACATCGTCTCAATTTTGCTCAAAGCTCCAATTTAATCAAAACAAAAGTTAGGGATCGATATCTTAACCTATTTAAACAGGGTTTGACACTTTATTTACACAAAAATTTCTTTATATTAACAAAATTTTCCAGTTATTTACAAGGTTCAAGGGCGTTCTCCCTTGATGTGCCTGGCAAGATACATATCCTGCCTCATGAGGGTAACCCTCTTCGCGTGCACCGTGCAGGCCGTTGAATCTTCAAAATGCTTTACTATGTGCGCTTCGGCCGCCTCTTGTAAACACAGCAGCATCTCGTCGGTCACGCGCATGTCTGTGTTGTATTCTTGTATGACTTCGCGGACCAAACGCTGGAACGGCGCCCGGGGGATCAGGAGTCCGTAACTCTTCTGGAAGTGGCGGATCTCCTTGAGTGCCCCCTGTCTTCCCGCTTCTTCTTCTTGCTCGCTTCTTCCCCGGTGCTTTCGGGGAGGCTTGGGCTTTGGTGGAGGGCTTCGATTAATGCGGCTCTTAGCTGGTTAATGCGCCTTCAATCGTTCTCACGGTGCTCACGGTAATATCGTTGTGCGCCTCCCACCTTGCCATATAAGCGTTGTGTTCCTGATCCTCTTACGATAGACCTTTAGGGGTCTATCACATATGCTTCCCATTGGCGGCGCGGGGCTTTGACTCTATCCCACGTCGGAAAAGGTGGGGGCTTCGCTAAGCTGTCCGGTCTCCTCCCTTCTTGGTACATGCGCTCGGGGACCTCTTCCTCTACGACCGGGGACTTTGAAGAGCTTGCCCCGCCTGCGCGACACGTAGTCTCCATCCGAAGCCGTCGGTGGTGGGCGGGCCTCCCCTCCGACGGCTCGTTGATGGCCGGGACCTTCGGCTCACTTCCGACCTTTACGGCTTCCTCTTGCACGCCTTCGGCTTTGGCCCTCCTCTTCTTGGGTCCATTGGGCTGTAGTGAGTCGTCTTCCCCGACTCTTTGTCCTCTTGCTCTGGCGGCTCCTTTCGGCTTCATACTTGTGGGCCAAGCGTCGCGAGTCGACCTCTTCTTCGGGGTGAGTTCCGTTTTGCTGTCTCTCTTCCTTCCTGCTCCTCCTGCCGGGTGGATCTCAGCGGGGGTTGCTCACGAAGGCTGTTGATGGGTCCGCTTGTTCCCTCTGCTCTTCACATGGGTTGGCGTCCTCACGGTGTTGCTCTCCCCGCTGCCGCTTCTTTCCTCTTCCCGCAATTTTAAAAGGATCACGGTTCATGACATCCGGCCGATCATCCTCCAAAGAGCTCTGTGTGGTATTTCGGTCCGACCACTTCTTCCCTCGGCGAAAGATTCGTGCGTCGTGGAAAAGCGTTCCCGAAGAATCTGTGAAAGAGGCGGAGCGGCGCTGGAGGATCCGCTTCGGCTAGGCTTCCTTGCAGTCTGCTTTGTGCGGGCCATCATCTTTCGGTTTGTCGATCGGAGCTAAGCGCCAGAAGATCGCCTTGACAGTCACGAGCGAAGTTCTAGGGAAGAACAGGAAAAATGGGAGGGGTCCGGGTCTATTTATAAGGCCAATTTTAGGTCAACTTTTAAACTACCTTTTTGGGTTGTCTAGAGCACCTAAAAACACCTAATTAAGCAAGGTCTCACACGTTGCGCCCAGCCCGATTCCTAGAATCTAGAAACCTGTCCTGGCGCGACGTGTGAGACATGGTGGGGCCCACTATTAAATTAACATGTAACATGCTAAATCTACTAATTCTTAGCTTAAAATTAGAATTATCAAGGTATTTTACTGTAATTTACAACTTTTTGGTGTCAAAGCTGAATGTCTCACACGTTGCGCCCAGCCCGATTTCTAGAATGTAGAAATCTGTCCTGGCGCGACGTGTGAGACCACCCTACTTTTTGGATGTTGGCTCATTAATTTTTAATCTTTTTACATTTCTATTCATTTTAACTGTTACTAGCTTAGCATAAACTACAAAAATGAGAAAAATTTTCCCATTTTTCGAGGTTTAAGGATCCTATCAAGTTAGTGCTCTTGGGAACATGGCGGTGCTTTGCTCTTGGTCTCCAAGAACATAGCTCGATACCACCGTGGACGTCCCCCTACTCGTGATCGGTGCCCTCACCGCATTACACAAACAGGAGTTCATCCCCATACCAGCTCCATGCTAATCTGGGGCCCTCCACATGACACCGCAAACCGGGCCCGGGTTCCGGTGGGAAGAGTGGAAGGGTCATTGCACCCCGCCTCCCCTCGGGGCCTACCTAGCTGCGAAGCGTAAACATACATGTCGTTAGCACATACATCAACATCATATGACCATCACGAAGGATGGTCCTCCACATATCTGCATAGACAAAGTTCAAAGACATCACATAGGGAATCCTACCCAAGGCTCGGACTCAAGGGATGACCCGGCTTGGTCTCCGTAGTTCATTGCGGATAGAATCCATGACAATGGATTTATCGGCATATGAACATGGCTTAGGGTTGTCCACTCCATCCGCCCCTCCCGTGCACACTTTGCGCAGTAGGCTGAAAAGTGTTGGGACTGGATCAGAGTTCACGGGATGCATAGCCAAAAGGGCTATTCCCGGGTTCCATCTCCCGATTCCCGATGGGGCGGTAGGGATCACTCCCTCCGCAGGTCTACATGCTTGACTCAAGGTGACTAGAGGGCCACCGCCTGTTATCGAAACCCACTGGAAAGTGTGCACCACTTCACGGGTGTCGAGCCCATGCCTTACCCGCACTCGGTGGTAAGCCATTAGACCTAGTCACAATGATCCCTCGGTAGCACTAACACACCATAGGGATCGCTCAAGAGTCGAACACGAACCTCCTTCTAAGCCGTCGGCCCCTTCACCCACAACCGGGTGTGGTTCTTGTGCACAGGCGAATCTACAAGGTGTGCTAGAGAGGCTACTCTAGGAGCATCAACTACAAAGCTTTTAGGTCTCTACCCCCTTCCCAATACAAGGAGCTCATAGAGATATATCATCCATATACTTCCGTGAGAACTAAAGAACTAGATCTAATCTACAACATAGAGTTAGGTTCTTTAGTTAGAATCTGCTATCTAGAGATCTAAAGGGCTGCTATGGGCAATCTAATAGGCTAAACCCTCTTTGATTCAATGACTAAAATAGGGTTTAGACTGCCTAATTGGCCAAATACCGATCCTTGAGGGGCTCCTCCCGACTGAGCTCGACCATCCTGGCTTGAGGCGCTCGAATCAAGGGAAACTAAGGATGCAATTCTCCCGTGAGAAGTTCGGGATGCGTTTTAATTTGTTGAGGCAGCCAAAACAGAGTTCTAAAGCCCTAAAATCGAAAATTGGGCTAGTTAGGGTTTCCTTCCCTATATAGACAAGGGGGTTGGTTAGGGTTTCCAATTATCCCCTTTTTGGCATGTGGGATAATTGGAAATGGGCCCACTTGCCTTTAAGGGCTAGGTGGCCAAATGTGCACACATGGAAATGTGTGCCCACATTAATGTGTACATTGGAAAATGTGCACATTAATTGCACCTATGGGTGTGGCCCACTTGGCATGAAGTGTCCACTTGGAAATGTGTGCCCACATTAATGTGTACATTGGGAAATGTGCACATTAATAGTTGCACATATTTCTGGCAAGTTGCCCCCTAGGGCTACTCACCTGGCTACACGCCAGCGCACACACGCCACCGGAGGGGGGGCGGTACGCTGCGACGGAGGGCAAAGACGGTGATATCGCCCCGGGCGATATCGTGGCCGAACGTCACAACGGAACCCAATCGGGTTATGGGACCAAGTACATGAAGGACCGAAGTCCTGGACCGAAGTCCAAACAAGAACATGGGCCGAAGCCCTTAAACCAAAGCACAACGTGAGCAAGAGCACAACCATCATGACCCGGATTAAAAACCACCTGGGAAAAAACCGTTGCCAGGATGACTGTGGCTGCTCACCGATCCAAAAATCCATGCTGTTGCACAAGCAACAAGCATGCCTTCATACCTCCAGCAGACAAGGCTTCACCAAGCGGCTCCGAACCGTAACCTCTTCTGGCAACCGGGTCTTTGGAAAACGGCGCCCCCAACGCCAATCTCCCAGACGCGCAGGGAAGGCGGCGCTCAGAGAAACCGCTCAGGGAAATCACCCATCGGAGGTGCCTCCTCACCCATCCTCCAGCCCTGCGCCAAGGCGCCAACACCCCCAGGTATGCGCACAGGCGGACATCCACTCAGGCACACACAGGGGCGCCATCCTTCACTGCCGCTGCTCCAACGCCATCCATCACTGCATCCGCTCGGGCAGGCCTCAGGCAGCGCCTCAGGCAGGCGCCAGGCGCCAGGCAACAAGGAGGGCAAGCTGATGAAGAGCGAAGAAGAAGTAAAGGCTGAAATATGGGGCACCTACCTAAGTCTACACTAGGACGTCCAAGAGAGTAGTGCAAGAAGGAGCCATGTAGCTATCCTCATCTCAGATTTGCAGATGGGTGCACCCCTGCCATGTGGCTGTGTATTGTTCCCTTAGAGTAAATAAAGTCTATTTTTTATCTCTCAAAAAAAAAAAAACGAAAAAATGGAAGTTTTATGTGTACGTGAGGGCTCAAACCTATAACCAAGAGGCTATAACCAAAACAATATACAATACGCAAAACGACATAATGAATATCTCGCAATACCAGAAGTTTGGAATAGAATAGAATAGTTTGGAATAAAACATATATCTTGAGCAACGTCCCATATGGATCTTACCTAAGCGAAAATCATCCACCAAGAAAGTAACCTATATACAACTTCCTAGACCAAAGCATACAACTCAAGCAAAAGCAACCTCATACTAAAAAAATGTCCACCTAGCAAAGACCAATATGCGACTAGCAACGTGCTTCTAAACAACACAAAAATGAAAGAATCAAAATATGAATACATGGGTAGCATTTCTTTGTATCATTTGTACAACTTAATAATCCTACTTAAGTGACGTCGTAGCTTCATTTCAAGATAAGAAGTTAAAATAATTTCTAGAGGCTAGATGAGATGCTTCCAAGAACCTTCTCTTTGTTTCTAGAACATTCCGTATAGCTAATTATGCCCAATTTCTTGTCCTATCACTCTAACAGTCGATCGTCATCGCGTCTCCATGGATTGCGTTCTTGCCTGCTTCCCTCCCTCCTTTCGTCTCTTAATTAACCCATCTAGTCAATGTCCTATTGAACATTGGTCTATGTCCTCCCTTCCCACTCACACTTCTTTACTATTTTCTTTCTTCCTTTGACATTTGTTTATGCTGCTCGGAAGGCCCTTATGCTTGGGTTGGCCTTCGTGCTTGGATTTGTTGTTCATAGTTGATAGATATACCTTCATGTTCCAATGTGTGGGATCTTTGCTTTGTTACACCCTTCCTTCCCACTTGAGCAACTTTTCCCTTGTTAACTTATATCACTTATTTTGCTTATGTTGTTTGGGAGGCCCTTGTACCATGGATAGCCCTTGTGCCTGGGTGGCCCCCCGTTCCTGGGTGGCCCTTGTGTCTTGGATGTGTCGATCATGTATAGTTGATGAAGATTGTCTATGCCTAAGAGACTCAAGATTTCAGAGTTCATCTTTTATGTAGTCGATATTTTAAGCTTTGATTTTTTGTGTGCAGTATTGTCACTAACCTAGATGATGTCTTTGGAGCTAGCAAAGAGCAAGGACTCTTGCACAATTCTGAAATGTTGGGGTATGGAGCATTGTTCATTGATCTTGGTCGGTGTCGTTTGGAGGCTAGCTTGGAACAAGTACTTTTACTGTTTTGGAGTATTTAGTACTTCCATTTAAAGGCTTTAGTAAGGGTGGTTGTTTCTCGTTTTGTTACATTGTGGGGCAATCCTACTATACAAATTCCCCTAGATTTCATTTCCTGTATATACACTTAGTCGGTTTTTTATTTCCATAATTTTCCTTAAAAACTCATGTTTTAGGGGGTGGAGGTGGGAGGTAGCCCACTGATACCCTCAGTGATTATCTAGTTCTGGGGTTTCTTGGCATATTTGTCTATTGTGCTTCAGAAATATGATTGACCTTTGATCATAGTTGCAAGCTGCAAGTGAACTCTTATTGGATAAATCAATGTTACTAAAGCATGTTCACACTCTTAAAATTAATCACATTAAAAAATACACTAGCAATTTCAACAACAAATATACATAAACCATTTCATTGCTTTCCTATTATCTTAACAGTGAGTACATATTTTTAGCAAAAAGGTCCTGGAATACTATCAAGCATACTTGCGACACATGGCCGTTTCGATTGTGTCCCACGGTTGTAATGGAATTTTCAGCAAAAACATTATCAAGCACAATTTCATTAAATATGGAAATTTCGTCATTCCAGTTTTGTATCGAAATTAGTTTCTTCCTTGTTTTCTCACACGTTTAGCAATCGAAATGGCACTACTTAATGGAAACGCGGCCATGATTCCTTCAAAAACCGCTACATTTGGGATGAAATGGCGCGATGTTGATTGCTCAGAAGAAAAGTATGGCGCCATTTACTAAGATACTAGAAGAAAAGGCATGAAAAATGTAGCATTGAAAATAAATGTAGGGAAACTATATGTAAAAAAAACGCTAATTAGGCAAGCAAACAGCGTAGCTGCGCCGTTTGTTTTAATATAATCACTAAGCAAATGACGCAGTTGCGCCGTTTGCTTCAAGGTAATAACCAAGCAAATAGCGCAGCTGCGCTATTTGCTTAAAGATAGAATCTTTACAAAAGATTGGCACACTATATATTAATGCAAATGTAGATACAATGCCTTTTAATATGCTTCACCAAAATGTTCATCAAAAATTTTCTCGAAGACTGCTGGATTAATTTTACTATGATCAACTGTCTATTCCTCAAGATTAGCCTCTGAATTACCATCTATGTCCGATGGGTCCTACCCCTTGATTAGACCCTGATGCATTCATCTCAACATCATCACTGGCATGTGAGGCCTCTGTTCCACCAGTGTCTTTAGTTCTCAAAGATGTGCGTGTATCAATGGTTGCTGGTGCAAGAAAGGGGTGTAGGATATTGTTAATCTGACCTAGAATGCCTTGTATGCATTTGATATTTCCTATATCATGCTCGTATGCTACACTAATTTTGCCGACATGAAGTGCAGCTCTAGAAAAAGATCTAGAAGAGAAGAAATCTAGGACGATGTTACCTGGAACAGAGCTTATGAACGAGGTAGGACGATGTAGCAGGACCAATCTGTTTATGCACCAGATATTCTCCTTCCATACCCTGCCAAGCATTTGAATCTGTCATGCAGAAGCTTCTTAGCCATGTTGTCACCCTCACTTCCAATAGCCTCCTTAGGATCAAGGTCTTCATCAGGTTCTATAGCATGTGGAGAAATCTTGGTCGTTAAAACGAGAGCCTGTGGTTCTTTTATTCCAGCACCACCAGAAGGTCCAATTTCCTCTTCATATATTTCTATGAACACTATGGACCTAGATTCTAGTCTTTCAAGGACACTAGCAAATAGAGTGTTATGCTCTGGCCTGAAAAACATGGAATCCGATATGTCTCTACATTTGTCATTTGTGATGCTACATCAAAGAACTTGGCTATAGTCTCACTATTTCAAACTTGACTAATGTGCCTCGGATCTAAACAGATCAGGCTGGCAGGCAAAATAGTATTGTCCGGAAGAATACCACCGACTGTAACATACTCGAAAATAAATCTTGGCAAGTCCTTTTCTGTTTCTGGCTTAAGGATTTTCCAAATTGTTCTGCCCAAAGAGAAGGGCATGTTACCATGGGCTCCCTTTCAGAATTCCTTCGGACACCCACTTATGGTGTATAACACCCCAAGCTAGAATGGTAGAATCACCGAAGCTGTCAGACACCTTCCTTAAGTCTTCGAACTTTTTGTACTTAATGCCGAGTTGATCTGAGATGAAGTGCATTATCTCCTTCTTCATGTAAGCAATAATTCACAAGTTTTGTGCTCTGGTCTTGAAAAAAATTCTCACCCTTGTAATCTGAGGTGACTTTAACATAGATATCCCCACTTAAAGCTTCTTGTATGATCATTCTACAATCTTCATAGTCTAAGCCTCTCATGCAGCGGAGATAATTCTCGCTAAAGTAATCATTGTCTTTTGCCCAATTGATTACTATAGGTTGACCCCTATTGTCCTTCAGCTCATCCTTCTTCCATTTGTTCCATATTTGACAGAAGAGAGCGTAAATATCATATGGCATGAAGACGAACCAATTGACGTCGATGCCATCGACATTGCCCTCCATCTTGATATAGCACATTCTAATCCTCATCATGATTCCATTACCTGCACGATGAATCATAAGGACCTCTACAGGTACCGCTAGCAAGGTATACCACTTGAAGACTGGCTGACTGTTGTTGCTAACAATCCTGCCCGCAATTATCCTGATCCATTCGAAGATGTGATCCATCTTTTGTGGAATCGAGAGTGGGGTTTGTTCTTGATCGAAAGGATTTGTGGAGCGACTGTTGACAATGATTCAGAGTAATAGTACATGTAATCTTGTTGTGTTAGATGGTTGTGTACAACGGGTATACATAACCCTTTTTAATACACATAACCCTACTATAAGTATAGAGGTATACATAACCCTCTAGTAACCCTATATTAAAATTATTCCAACTTGCCTTGTATATTCCATATTTAATGAAATTGTGCTTTATCACCACGACCACACCTGTGGTATTTGGCATGATGCAAGCAACAACCATAGTTCATTGTATTATATCATGGTCTCATCTTCGACAACTGTGTTCAACATCGACTAGCAAATTTTCCTTAACGCCACTTTTGGACTCTGTGTTTTTTTACCCCAGTTTAGTGGAGCACTGTGTTGATTGATCAAAGACATAAGGCATGTATTGGTCGCCAGTATCAAGTCAGCCACTTCCAAATTTTGCTTTAGTAAGTACGTGAATCCTCTTGGGGGTGGGTCTTTGGACCAGTGTCAAATCCTAGAACGAACCGTCAATAATGAATGTCTAAGTGGCAACATCAAATGTCTATCTTTATTCCACTATATCTGGTATCGTCAACCACTTCATACGTGGAATCAATTGGATCAAGGTCTCCGCACACCACACAAACCACCGCTTAATTACATCACAACGAAAAAAGTGCTTAAATCCCCTGGAAAATCCCCCCTTGAGGAACCGGAGGACTTGAGAGCAATGGGTTATTTTCTTTGCAATGGAGAATTTTTGAACAAAAGGGTATATATTACGAGGGAAAATTACTAGAAACAGGGGATTCTTGAACAAAAAGGGTGTATCCTAACGGGGGAAATTAGTAGCTACGGGGAAAAATTAGTAGAAATAGAGGATTCTTGTACAAAAAGGGTATATCCTAATGGGGGAATTAGTAGAAATAGGGAATTGCAAATGCACATCGGGGTATTTTTAAGAAAGAGAGATTGGGTCAAAAGGGAGTTTGCATATGGATTGGGGTAATCTCAAGAAAGAGGGACTGGTTCAAAAGGGGGATTACTATGTAACAGAGGATTATTTATGAAAGGGGATTGAGTGAAAGGGGAGGGGGGGGATATTATAATAAATTTCAAGCAAAAAAGTAGTTTCCAATAAAAGGGTATTTTCAATTAAGCCGGTTTGTATTTTGAAGTAAGTTTTGCCTCCGTGGCAATCAACTAGATGAAGACCCTTTTCTCTTTATGTTTTTCGCTTTTTTTTCTCTCTCTTCTACGATATACCGCCAGCCTGAAGCAAAGATGTTTTTTTCTTCTCTCATTCGGGTAAATCTCGATGGCGGCATTTTTTTCTCAAATCTTTCTGTTCTTTTGACATTTTACTTATAGGTTTCAAGATTTAGAATGTTTTTGTCGGTTTCTTGCCCCTGGAACGTAAATCTCCTTACCGCTTATTCTTTTCTTGAACTCAAAGCTTCGATCTGCAACTCAAAGCTTCGATTCGATTTTACTTAGGCTTGGCCGACTGCATTGAGCCTTTGTATATTTTATACTTTGATGTTTCTAGGATCTTGATGACTTTGTGGAAGTCGTGACTCAAAGATACTACGATGATAAAAGCTTTTAGATCCATGATATGGTCGATTTGGCAAGGTCGGGTCGATTTAGAAATCATGGAACCGCCTAATAGTTAATTTATTTAACTAAATATTGAATATGGTTTGTTTAAACAGCCTGAGGCAGGAAGACGTCGGCGCTGGCGACGCCCATACTGCCGGAACTGTGGCTTTAGGCTCTGAAGACCCTGCTGCAATCCGACCAAATACTCCTTAATGCTATCAAAATGGGGCTTCTTGCTCGATTATGGGTTGGAAATAGATCTAAGACAGATTACTCCGGAATATCCTGAATATAGCTTTCTTGAGGACTTCCGATTCTGCACAAGAACAAGGTAGAATCAGAACATTTGTTCCTCTTCTATCTTCATAATAAGCTCTGGTATTATGGCAGATCAGTCTTTTTATGATTGCTTATGGTTGGATTTACCTGTCTTAGATTAGCTTTTATGCATTATGGCAGGAAAGGTACGAGCTTAAGGACGATATCTAAGGCATATTGAGCTGCTGAATCAGATCTAGTTCTCAAAAACCTTATGCTCTGATCATATAACAGAGGCCAGCTTATCAGGGATAATCAACCCAATTGGATTTCTTCCAAGTATTAGTTTCTGCTGTAATATTCGAAGGTACAAAAAGAACATTTGTTCATTCTATTTCGGTTGAGATTACTTTGATTTCCAGCAGATTAATGTCAATATCTTCTTGAAGGAAGAAGACAGGACTCAGATTTCAGCTGGTATTTTGTATTGGAGCAATAAGTCTTCTGGTAGCAGTAGGCAGTATTTAAAGCATAACGCAACATACAAGAATTTTCCTAAGCTCTTATCTTCTGTACTGTTTATTCAAGGTAGAGACTGACCATTTGTTCAATTTCTATCTTTATGTATTGTTTAAATATTCAGACAGATGATACATAGGATTTAGTAGTCAGATAAGCAGGTATTTAATTTTGAAAAGGTCAAGCAAGGCCTGCAGGCCAGATGCTCATACCCGCTTGTATCTGGAACTGCTAGGTATCTGCCATGCATATTTCTGTGCTTTATCCTATTTGGCCTGTTGTATGAAGCTGTGGATGAGAGGTACTGGACGGAACAGTTTATCTACTGGCTCAGCTCCTATTGTTGACAAGACAAATAGAATATTGAAGTAAGTTCAAGAAGTTAACTGTGATCTGTGTAACAAACTTTGGCTTTGATAAAATATAATGCAAGTTTTTGCCATGAACTACTGTGTTTTTACTATGAAAAAATTCTGTAGTGGAATTGAAACTCTTTTGCAATGAAAAATAACTTTTATCTATAAATATTGAATTTTGTTGATGTGAGACGTGAGTCTGGAATGTAAATACGAAATTTGGACAACTAGCCCATAAAATATGGGTAACCAAAGTTACTGAAAAATATAATTACCAGCTAAATGTAACATACAAACAAGGGAAAGGGGGGATTATGGCTAAATGTAACATGGTATTATTTTTGGAAAGGGAGGACTATGGTCAAATATAACAGGGTATTATCTTACAAATGAAGAAGAGGGGATTATGTCTGAATGCAACAGGGTATTATTTTACAAATGAGGAAAGGGGGGATTATGGCCATATATAACAGGGTATTATTTTACAAACGAGGAAAGGGGGGATTATGGCCAAACGTAACAGGGTATTATCTTACAAATAAGGAAAAGGGGGATTATGGCCAAATACCCCGATTCCAAAAATTCATTTTATACCCCATTGTTCTGGGATTCTGTAGTCATTTTTGGGGGGTATTTTTTGGGGTATTCGAGCACTTTTTTCGTTGTGCATGGTTCCAGGTTGTGTCCCGAATTCGTCATCCTTTTCTTTAACAACCACATCAAATGCATGCAACCCTTCATATTTATCAACTCTCCTTCAAGCCATTTATTATCAATCTCTGTTGCCGATTTGAAGCCTTTAGCATTCCAATCCAAGTGGTGCAAACGCATATAGCTCCGCCATATCATATCCCTGCTCCAGAGAATCGTGTGGATGGTGCAATCGCATGAACTTGTAGCAATGAACCCTAAGCTAGTAAAAACATGCCTTTTGCCTTCGACTGTAACATACACATTTCTGAGCGCAACAATAATAGGCCACCTCCGTTTTTGCTACCGGTCCGACCTTCTCGTGCAACTCCGCCTCTCCAACTCAAAATTTTCCTTGTAAGCAACCTCACTTACTTTTATCAATGTTTGCTTTCCTTCGGCCTAATTGCCGGCTTTGCTACCGTCGGCCTCCTCATTCTTTTCCTTTTTTTCATCGCCATTGTGAGCTCTTCCATCTCCTAAGATAAACTGATTCTTCAGTCCCCAACCTGTGTTACGCGAGTTTACTGTGATTAGATATAATATCTATACCCATATTGATGCCAATAGACCGCCCGCAGAATTAAATGCCTCTGCCAGATTTGCACAAATCTTATATCTTTGTGTGAATCCCTCTAGATATTCTTCTTCTCGTTTAACCTTTTATTGCCACGTGTCCTATCCACATGCTATAGCTGACATTTAGGCATAAAACAATCATTATACTCTTTCCTAGTCCGCTTAACCCATACCCCAACCTATGCGCCAACCACTCTTAATTGCTATTTCTCTGTTAGACACTTATTTGTTTATCTTCCTGATCTCCCTTATTCCTGCCAACACTTGGTAAGTAGAAAATTAAAAATATTTACACCTTTCATAGCCGTTAAATTGTTGCCTTCCTTTCTTCCAGATTAACCTCTTGTTGTTCTTTTATGCATCAAGTTACCCTGATTATCGCCCTTTGATCAGCATATTTTTATATAAAATTTGTAAATAGGATTCTGTTGATCATGAAAAGAATAATCCAAAATGATTTTCATCTACCTCCAATTTATATAACTTGAAATATCTGTATATACACCATTATTTGATAAGCGCTTTTTGATTCAACATCTATCAATTTAATAAAAAAAGATTAGGTTTCCCATTTTCAAATATGGCTAACAGCTTATCTTACTTCCTTTTAGAGAATTGGTTCTCATCGATCAGCACCAGCACATGAGCCCCCCCATTTGCTGATTCTAAATCATTTGCCCTTCAGACCTTCCTTTTCCTAATGACCTGCTCCAATGCAACTTTATCTCACAAACTGCACCAGATCTAACATCTCGTATTCTGTAAATATGCTGAGCAAATATTGTAATAACCCAGATATGTGTCATTGGCAAGCTGCAAAGAGGGTATTGAGATAACTTAAAGGCACATCACAACTTGGATTTGTATTCAACTCAAATAATTTAGAACTTGAAACATTCTGTGATGCTGATTGATGAGGAGATCTCGATGAAAGTCAATCACCCCCCATAAGGAATGCAATTTCATGTTAGCTTCCAATAAATCCATTTGCCATGATAACTTACCATATTTTCTATATGTAATTTTCTTGCCAAGTTTGCCCATACAACCTACCCATGTTGAAGTAGCAAGCTCTGTGATGAAGACCATGGTAGCAATCCAAGCATATTGATGTAGTATGCTAGAATCATTATTATAGTGTCGATGCAGGACTAACTCTATATTCCACGTGGTTAGGTTGCCATGCTAATAATATTTATATTAGGAACACTTAGCTAAGAATTTAATATATGTCACTATAAGACCTACTTTCTATGGCATAGAGATTTATTCATGCAACTAATGAAAAATCTCAAAACCCAACACTTCCAACTAAAAAATCAATATACCCTGATGACTGCAACTGCATGTAATCGTTACCACAGATGGCACAATGCTTGAGCTTCATGTCCAACTTACCGATTATCTACCTAGATGCTCATATTCTCCTTTACTCTGTCAAGCAAGATCTACTTAGAAGCCATCTCAAAAGTTATCCAGTCATGTTCTTTACCATTTTAGAATTATTAATTCTTATATTTCATACTATTTTAGTTACATCAAATCATTCAAAGCAATGTATTACCTTACTATTACAATTCTTATAGCTATTCTGAGCAATCTGTGGCAATCTTCACTGATTCCATCCACATGCAAGCGAAATGAGCCACATTCCAATGGTTTATTCCTTAATTAACTCCATAAATTAGCAACAAAATACTAAACCAAAGCAAATATAAGATAAGATAAGATAAGATAAGATAAGATAAGATGAATTTTTACGTCCACGGGAATCCAACGGGTTATGGGACGGCACATGCAAGGGCAACAACCCATCTAAAACCTGGGGACTAGGCCTCACCAAACACAATAACCAAATATTAAAAGGCTACCAAGAATAAGATAAGATAATGCTAATGCTAGTGGTAAATTTACGCTTCTAAAATTATCTAGACATAGCCAGTCCAAGGATTGGAAGGCCATTGATCTAGAATAATTGCTGCGCCTCCCCTGTACACTGCCCATTTCTTTTGCAGGCGGGCTGCCCTCACCTTGCAGAGCTCCTCCTTACGGTTACACAATTGAAGAGGGGAGAGACAATCCAACCAAACAAATATAAATAATAGAAACAGAAAACGTGACTAGTTAGTATCAAGAGTTGTAAACATCCAACAAATGAGATTCAACACATGCCAAATCTGTTGATTCAAATCCATATTGGCACTTCCAAGCAATATTGGACCTTCCTGACTCAAAACCAGCCCTTCCAAAGATGTTTCAAACGGACTCGTGAATTTCTGCAATACCTTCGTCAACTCTCGATCATGTACCCTTTGCTCGAATTGGCTACTGTAAGGCAACTTTGGCATGATCCTATGTGGACTTACCATAGTTTTCTTAGACCCAACTTGCTTTAGAATTGAGCCGATGCTCTACCATAAATCCTCTTGATCTTGATTCTATACTCAACAACTTTTTTATGGTTGCTACAAAGTTAATCAATTTTCAAGATTAAGTCTAGCTCTTAGCTTTCAATTTACTAGGCAATTGATCTAGCATAGTACAATTAGGCTACAAACATCGTGCTCTCACTCAATGGTTACCTTCCCTAGCCTTATGAGTCTCTAACAAATTCATAGTTTATCATATTGACATCCAAAAATCGTGTACAGACTGTGACGCTCCCTGAACATATACGACCCTCGGACGTATACATACGGGGACTTTCCCCTCCCATGGCGACCAACTCGCCATGAGCAGGGCCCTCCGTCTATTTCGGGCCATCTATAATATGATGCCCGAAAGAAGGACACGAAGGGGTCATTCGGCCCACGCCTTCAATGGGGCTCCTACGTCGCGGAAGCGTGAATACATGTTAGCACACATCATAAATCATATATAAATAACCACCACGAAGGGTGGCACATCCATCCAAGTACCAACGACAAAGAATATGCATCTGAACCTAAGAAAACACCCCAAACCCCAGGTTCTACCCCGGTTCAGACTCCGATGAGGATGGACTGACGGCTCGGCCTCAAGAGATCAGCAGACAGAGGTATAACCTAGCGTTGGCTGGCATAGAACATCGGCTAGGGTTGTCCACTCCATCCGCCCCTCCTGTGCACACTTTGCAGATGAGTCCAATCACGCTATGGCGTCACTATAGCCTTCCTGGGATCACGCAGACTCAAGGTATCACCCCCTTCGAGCCTACTATGGGGTTCATGAAGTCCTCCCAGATGAGGCGGTGTGGAAGCGCCCCTTCCGGATCATAGTGGTTCCATGGGTGGACTAGAGAATACGTGCCGCATCAGCGACCCCCATCCGATCCGTGCCCGACTTACTCGCCCTAAATCTACTCAAAGTGCAAGGTGCCCCATGCGTCACACCAACTACACCTGTGGAGTGTCGGACCCATACCCGCCCGGATCGCCTAGCTCACCGGGCCGGGCTATTAGGCCTAGTCCACTGTAGGAGTCTCAGGAGCCTTTTATGTTCGTGCAAGACCCCACCCCCACTTCACCACTGTGTCCCTTGTTTGGTGCTAAGTCACTCCATAGCATCCACGACTCGGTGGGCTCTTGTGCACAGGCCGCATCTAATGGGAATAATACAGGGCTCTATCTAGGAGCATACTACAATACATGGGCTCAGAGGTCTCTACCCCCCGTAATCCCCCATATCCGGAGTGCTAACTAAGCAAAGAACTACTAAACCATCAACCAAAGCACGTCATGAGAGACTAGAGATAAGAATACTCACCATATCAATCAAGGGTTAGTCTAACGGGTAAACCACACGAGAAAAAAGAGAGAGAGAACACACCACGGAGAGGTGCTATGCTATAAATCAACAAAGTAACCTACTTGACTAACCAAAATTGGTCTTGGGCTGCTCCATCTCGACTAACCGAAGGGCTGTCACTGCCGCTCCTCCTCCATCCCCAATTGCTCCCCAATTCAATTGGGGCACAAAAGCCCCAATTTGGGTGTCCAAAATGGAAACCCTACCTTGCCCAATCGATTTGGGCCAGGTGGCATGTCATAAATTAACTAATTTGGTATTTTAGCCCTTTTTAATATTAGGATAAGCCCTAAATTCAATTAGGGTTTTGGTTAGGTTTCCACTTTATAATTTAATTATTAACATAGCTAACCATAGCCTATGAATAATTAATGTGCCATTAATTATTCATAGTGGCGTCACGTATTTATACTTAAATATGCGTATAAATATGTGGAACGTCACATTCTCCCCACCTTAAAATGATCTTTGTCCTCGGCATCAAGACTACTCTTGTTGCGGGGCACACACATCATACATTGGAAGGAAGTCTCCCTCCTTAAAGAGATAGCGTGAGATTATAAGTCACACAGGGCGTTGTCATGTTCAAAGTGATCAAGTTTGAAATGACTTGTAATGTGCAATTTATAACTTTAGGATATAAGTGGTAGAGGCATAGATCGGACATGATCATTGGTTAGGATCAAAAAGTGAACAAATCTCAATTGTTTCATTAGTGGTGGGCGAGTTTACGGTCTATCTATTTTAGAAATCGTTCCTTCTATACATACAACTTGATTATATATTAAAGATAGGTATAGATATAAAGAACTGCTATTTGTTGTTATATTATAATCTGAGTTATTAACCTCGCCTTTGTTTAGTAGAAAGTCATTCTAAGGATATTAACTTGTGTGTGTAGGTGTATTATATTCCCCGCTTCACTTTGTAATTCATTTCATTACAGCCATCCCTACTTTAATTTTTTGTAGCAAATTTTTGTTTTCCTATTTTTATTCTGCTTTTAAGAACTCAGATGTTCCTATCCTCGCAGATTTAATAGGTCCTTGACATTATACTTATCCTTTAATACAACTATATATTATATTGTATCGCATAATCTTACCTATATACTTTAATATTAAGTACGCATTTGACGCGTTGTTCATGACTTATTATTCATGACCTTGTTATAACCTAATCTAAGTCTCAAGTATTCCCTCCAAGTTTGTGTAAGACATACATACTTATCTCCTTCTATTATATTTGATTATATGTTTAAATAGTTTGCTCCTTTGGATTATCGTTAATGTTTCCACACTCACACTCTCTATCTTTAGCATAGATTATAATCACATGAGGACACATATTAATTCATTGGTTATGTTTATACATTTACCAGACGTCCCGATATTCTTACATTTGAATTACTTATTTATCCTATTGCTATTTTCGTAAATTTATCACATATACAGACACTGCTATATTTACAGGGCACATTTATCACATATACAGACACTGCTATATTTACAGGGCACAGGTACAACTGACATATATATTCGACGTAATTGGTACCGAATTTCGCCGCGGCGATCTTGTAATGGCTATGCAATCGTCCTGTATTACAGAAGGTCAGTTGTGACGATGGTGTCCACGGCACATACTCGAAGTAGAAGTGCTGAATGTTGGGAATAAGGAGTGTTAAGATATCCCTATTTTGGATGGATACTCGAGAAAAATTGGTATGATCATGTTTGGTATCTGATTGAAACACTGGACCTAGGAATTACTGAATCTAGATTGCTATTCAATGTAGAAGGAGACTGGATAGCACCATATTCTTGATGGAGAAGCGGTTTATGATTATCTACTATAGACCATGTTAAGGAGGCACTATGCTAAGGTGGAAACGGGATTATAAGTACCCAGCTCATGAAAGGAAGATCACTTTAGAAGTGTAGGTTTTGACAATGGTGGTGAAGGTATAGCATGTCCGACACTTTATAACTATTGCTACTTGAATCAAGGTATGATTCGCGGAATGGCGGAGAATAAATAAATAAATAAATATATTAAATCACCCTCCCATGGGACCTTGAAGGTCATGGTGTATGGGGATATCGATCCATAAGCTATGGATTATAAAATTACATATACATTGTGTTCCTGAGGCATGAAAGATGCAAGAGTATAGAGGACTAAGAAGACCACGTAACCACGTGGATACGCTTAATGACATTGGTCAAATGCATGACCATTATGCATGGTATAAATTAAGGAAACGGACACATGTTATGTCTGCTGGGAGCATCGAGATGCCGTATAACAGACTGGAGGATAGTGTGGAACGTAGTTTCTATATAAGGTCAAGAGAAGACGACAATTGGTAGGAACAGGCGCAACCATCGAAAAGGTGCAAGGTATGTTGGATCTTTAGTGAAGCTAGATTATGAAGGGAAGTTGACCTTCAACTAATGATACATTAGGAAGGCAAGTAATGTACCCACACGACAAGTGGGAGAAGAGGTGCTTGAAAGTTGTTGTAAACAACGTTTCAAGTATAGAGAGTTTGGAATGACACGTTGAATGTACCAAGGTCTGGAGTATGAACAAGGTAGGCGCCCAATGAACATCTGACCAAGGAGGATGTGTTCTGGACTTGGTATCGTGTGTGTATCCCGAGGAGTAACTCCACGTTGATATATGTGTACTAGGACCCTTTAATAGTAAAACATAACTAAAAGAAGATAGGATATACACTAGAACTTTTAGTTCACATTCCATATGAATACGGAAGTAATGAAGATAAGAGTTCTTATACTAGAGATGAAACATGTCCACGAGGAACTTAGGTTGGCATTTGCCCCTGTGGAAGTTATGACTAGAGCTTGAGGACGAAGGCAAAGTAAGGTTAGTGGTGTCAAAACCACAACATGTATATGGTACTAAATAACCAAGTTGGGGAAATAAGTTGGCCGCAAGTATGAATATAGCTAGATGCCTATGTCAACAAGTTACATAGGAGTCTAGACTTAGGGTTGGTGCACACATGTTACTATATCATATAATAACAACGTAGCGGTCCTGGATGTAGGATGGATTTAGTAGTATTACATACTACACTAGTGAGGAGATCAAAGATGTTAATTGTGATATTCAGATGTATATCATATTAAAAGATAGAAGAATAGCCGTACGAGGTGAGTGAAACATTACTTAACAAGGTGTAAAAAATAAGCATAATGATATGCTTATATATGAAGATATTGGGTTAGGTATGTTTTACCAGAGATAAGCATTCAAGCTATCCCAATGGTTGGAGTTGCCTATCTTAGGTTCATCGTACTAAGGAATATGGAAAGAGTTTAAATCAGTGGAAATAGCTAGAGTAAGTCTAACATATACGGTGACGTCACATTCAAGAATATCCCGAAGATGGTTGGAACAATAGATAGATAGGTAGATAGCATCTATACGTCATGGCACATTGGCAGCATCCATGAGGACATATGACGGACCCCCAGAGACTTGAACACAAGATCTCTGAATAGAGGAGGCCTATCTTGAGGGGTCTTTGGGTGGTACTGTCCTTTGGGATATTCATATAATCCTTTGGAATATGTAAGTTCATTTGCAGAACCTAAAGACGCTTAGGTATTAAAATAATGGTTGGAAACATTTTGCTCGGACCCTATCTAGGTACCCTAGAAGGAGGTGAGTAATCAACAACGGTTGGGTGGAATTCGAATGTACGGGAGAACATTCCAAAAGAGGGTAGACGGTTGTCACTTTGACAGGCGTGTGGCACAGATAATTAATCACATCCATATAGACGGTGAAGTTTGGCACAAAGTGTTGACATTATTATGGGGGTTCTAACACAGGCACTCACTACGTATTACAGAGTTTGTACCGAGGTCTGGGAAAATGGTCCATAAAAAGAACACGAGCATTGAGAAGAAGAAGTGAGGGGTGGTGGGGATTAAAGCTACCAAAAGAGATCCTTTCTCTGGGAAATGAGACGAGTCAAGGTTTAGACACTAGAGAGAGACATAATTATAATTATGTCTATAAAACATTACGTCGAATAAGGTGTAATATAAAGCATATGAATGTAGTATAGATTAAATGATGGTAGGGCCCGAAGAAATTGTGTTATCAAGGCATCTACCAAAGGAAAAATAATTAAAGTTATAGGTCGAGGAACACCGATAACTGGGTATTATTACCGTCGCGTAAAGAATATCCAAGGATATAATACCCGCTGCTATTCTAGGAAGTTGCCCTGTCGTTGTTAATTAAATTCCGGAATTAGTCCCACCAAATGAGCTGATGTTGTCATAACAAGTTGGCCGGACTTGCTAGGTTACGTCGTGCCATTTGGTCGGTTTATTCCTAGGGGATACTAGCTTTATATATATGGTTAACAGTTATCCGGTTGCCTATAGCAGAGAGAGGTCGTCTCCCATGGCTATGGCAAGGCTGCTTACTCCGGTGGCTATGGCGAAAGAGCTTGCTCCGGCGGCTATGGCAAGAGAGCTTGTTCCGGCGGCTATGGCGCCTCCACTTCGTGGGTTTACCAAAGGCACGCCTCTAATTTAAATAGGAATATAGATGCACTATAAATACGAGAAAAAGCATTATATCACTCCAAGAAAGAAGTTGGCTTATTGGTAAAGGTGTTGGCTTGGGTGCAGAAGGTCAGGGGTTCAATCCCATGATGCACCTTTTTCTTAAAAGAACTGCTAACTAGACAGAACAGAATATCAGATATGTATAACAAAATAATAGAACATATATTGCTATATAAAGATAGTTGGCAAGATGGAAAGAGTGTTGGGTTGGAAGTAAGAGGTCAAGGGTTCAAAACGCGGGCGGAAAACCGAAAATTTTTTTTTTAAAAAAAAAAAAAAACGGACGCGTATTTTTATACGGCGGACCGTATGGGGCGTGGCGATGTTTATATCAAAGCGTTTATTTTCAAAAGAAACACCCTCGGATACCTCAGTAGCCCCTTTTGTTTTTTTTCTGACTGTTGTCCGTTTTGCCTCGGGAGACGTGCCCCCTAGGGTATTTGAGAGGTGCCCGATCCATTGGAACCGTTTTCGCCTTCATCCGAACTACGTACAAAAAGTTATAGCTCTTCCAAACTTAGGTCTTCCAGTCGCCCTAAACTTCTTAAGAACTTACAATTTATTACATCCACCTAACACAGAACTAAATCACCAAAAAGTTAAGCAGTCCAACGAGCCTAAACTCCCACTCAACTACCGAGCTAACGGGTTAAAGATTTGGTCAGTGCTATGATTCCGGTCAACCAAAATCATGGCTCTGATACCACTGTGACGCTCCCTGAACATATACGACCCTCGGACGTATACATACGGGGACTTTCCCCTCCCATGGCGACCAACTCGCCATGAGCAGGGCCCTCCGTCTATTTCGGGCCATCTATAATATGATGCCCGAAAGAAGGACACGAAGGGGTCATTCGGCCCACGCCTTCAATGGGGCTCCTACGTCGCGGAAGCGTGAATACATGTTAGCACACATCAAAGCACAATTTCATTATTTTTGGACTTTCCCCAAGTCCATACAGTTCCCAAATTACCTCGAACAAGGATCTAAAGTGTACATTCTCATCCAAAATATAAAGAACGCTGAAAGAATTGTAAGCTAATATAGCTTGAACCCCCAACTATTTGATACCCATACAACTATTTAATAAAAAATATTATAAAATACATGGTTATATAATATGTGTTTTATAACATATTATACTATCCACGATGTAAGTTTTTATTTTCCATGTGCCATGTTAATGAAAATTGGGCGACCGCCCTATTTGCACATGCTGCATTGCAATCAACAACATTGATCATTATCTACAACATTGGTAATATTAAAAAATGAAGCATATAACTTCCAATGGAAAAAATAAACCCTCTAAATATCACAGGTTGACTTTATCTACAATTATTAACGGAAAAAAAAAAAATCCTCTAAATGTCAAAAGCCAGTTTCGAACTCAACACTCGAAACACACAAGACGAAAGCCTTAAACACAAGGCCAATAAGCAATTGTTGGTTTTTGTCATTTTAAACAATTAGATAAACGATATTCATTAAATAGAATATTAAAAAGAAAAAATTCAAAACCCTAAACCTAAACCTAAAAGTAGATGTCGACGGCAATATCCTCCGCCGCTTTCTTCTCTCGTCATCTCAATGACCAGCTGAACAAAATGGAGGAGGCGGAATCAGGTTGCGGAATCAGGTTGTGTATTTGCTCCAAAAGCGGTTTACAAAGAGGTAAACGTTTTGTGGATTTGCTCTAAAAGCAGTTTGCATATCTGTATCTCTTCCTGCAAAGAGGAATTTCAAAGCAAAGAGGAATTTCAAAGCAATATCCTGCTATGAAGCTACCTGTGTCTCTTCTTCTGCTTCTGGCGGTGATCTTTTGCTTCTGCCTCCATTTGGTACTCAAGGACGAATCATATCCGGTAAGAACCCTCAGTGCGCCATATGCAAATGTTTCTACCTTCTGTTTCGAATCTGTAGATTGCTTGGGAACTTCTGCAATGCCAAAACATAGACAAAAGATGTGCTTGCATAGACAAAAGATAGAAAGATTCAGATTGCAAGATCATAGATCTGTTCATAGTTTGGTTTATTCTTCTGTTTGGTTTCTTGTTGCAGGAACACAGGTGAAGGAATAAGGGCCAGCCAGCTTTAGAACTACTGCCACTCTAAAATCGGGCGACTGCCAGTGTTATAAGACCAACAAAATGGTCATTTTTCTTTCATGATTAATTTTATTATGATCAAATTGGGCGTTCGCCGGATTTGAAGCAGGAACGCTTGCAGGAATACGCCTGGGACTTCAGAAAAACAAGCTCATAAGCTTGCAGAATGGGATAAGCTAGTCTAATAGCTTACTGTAGTGTCCCACAAATTGGGCGATCGCCCAATTTAAAAGAGAATTGATTGTAGGAAAACAAGCAGATAATATACTCATTATATTTCTGAGCCCCTAATTTGTGTGAGCCGTTAATTCTTGTGCATGTATTTTTCAATTTCTTATCTTGAAATAGAATGCTCAACAAACATTCTAATCTTGTTCCTTCTTACTTTTCTAAGAATTGGGCATGCTAGCGAGGCACAACAAATTGGCACTTACGAGGCAGACACACCAAATCGGGCGCCCGCCCGATTTGTCCCGATTTGTGCATAAGGAATCTCCATAGAACATACAGGGAAAACATAATGGGGCAGGCAAGTTAGATGTTCAGTACTAAGCACATAACAAATTGGGCGCCCGCCCGATTTGTGCATGAGGAATCTCCATACAACATACAGGGGAAGAAGACCTAATGGGGCGGGCCAATTTGGCGGCCACCCAATTTACATGTCCATTAGAAGGGAAAATATGTGTGGAATATAAGTATTAGAATGTATGGAAGGCAAGTTTTGAGAGCTAGACATCAAATTGGGCGCTCGCCCAATTTGCATGCCTAATACAAGAAAACAATTAAAAGAGATTAACTTAAAATAAAAGAAAAGTTGTAAATGAATAATATATGGCAATGGTCGTGTTCAAGGCAAAAATAATAAAAATAGGAGGGCTCCAAATTAGCCACCCCCTTCCAAGTGACAACCCAATCTTATTAAGTAAAAGTAAGCCTTGTTAAAGCAAAATACAACATGCACACCCAACAAAAGGGTAAAAGAAAAACAAGGGCCATGCACCATTGAAGTGGGCATATAAAGCCAATAGAACAATCTATACAAAAGGAATAAAAACACTAACAAATGATATAAAAGGAATAAAAACACTAAGGAAGGAGATATGCTAACCTTTGGCGGCCTTGGACATGCAAAAACACCTCAAAATGTTCTCTAGAAGATGGGCGCCTTTATGAAACATGGAAAAACACCTCAAAAGGTCCTTCAGAAGATGGTCGCCTTCAAGGAAGAGGAGCAGATAAGGAGGAGGACGAGGAGGTTGCATGCGTGATGGGGAAGTGGCATGCTCATAATGAAAGGTCCATGCGTAGTTAGTGCCCATAGAGCGTGTCAGATTAAATGCACCTTAACATGACCATTTCAAAATTCAAAAAAAAGATGCCACGTGGACCATTCACGTGGTTGTTGAGATTCAAAATTTGAATTTCCCCCCTCAACTCAATATTGTCGTGTGGACCATTCACGTCATTATTGAGATTCAAAATTCAAATTCAAATTTCCCCCCCTCGACTCAATATCGCCAAGCACTTGCTATCCATTCCATATTCGAAGCGTCTACACTACGAGTCATTGCCGCTCTCGACTAAACCATTTTTTGCTAGCGTAATGTGTCATGACTTTCGTGATTTGCAATTCAAGGTTGTCATTTTATTGCAATTCTAGATATATTTTAGTGTAATTTTAATTTCGAATGGAGAATAGATCTCCTTTATCTAGTGCTCTAAGTACCCATGTTTCTCTTTCGTTGAGAGTTGCAGCATGCATTGCCACACTAATAATGAGGTGATAAGACACACCCTCTGGCTTCAAGATGAGGTATGACTTTTTATTTTCGAAATGGCATAGCTACTTGTCATAGGGTTTGATTTAAGAATGAGCAAACAATGTTGTTGTCAATAATTTGTTCTCGCTACTAGCTTGGCTCAACTTGTGGTGATTGTAAGTCAACAGTGGGGCTCGATATCTTTGAAGACCAAATCTAGATGCACCTGAGATAAGGGAGACACCCAAATTTGTGCACGCATGGGGCCAATCTCACAAGATTGAAATGGGGGCGAAACTTGCGAAGCCCAAATAGGGCGGCGGCCAATTTGCAGCCAATTTTTTTTTTTTTTTTTTTCACATTTTTCCCATGTTTTCATATATTTTTCAGATGTGCAAGCTTGGAAATCGGCGGCCTTAATTTGTAATGATATATCTTTCAATTATTTTGCAGATGATGAACATATTCAAAATGGACGTCTGGTTTCAAAAGGGTTTCTTGTTACGAGAATTCACAGCCACCTCATTTAGTCCCAACTGGCTCATAGCGTTGAAGAGGTATTTGAAGTCAGGGTAACACACTCTAGGAGATGCTAATTGCTGACAATAGAGGTATGACATTACAATAGCTTTGGGGAAAGATTTTGTATCATTATAGACCCGGGTGTTACAGTCTGTGGCCATTTTCTAGGATTGAACACTATGGACGTGTCCGACACCCAAGGGTTCCATCTGTTTAGCAATCTCAACTTTCATTTTTGGATTATTTCATTATATATGGACTACTACAATGCCAAAGCTACTGGACTTTGTGACAAGAAGGCACTTACATCGAAGTCGACATCATCTATTCTCAGTATATCGGGGGACTCCTGTAAGAACATGAATGTCCATTTGACAAGCCATCCATGAAGATCTTACCGTGAAATTTCTCTTGCAACAAAATAGAAATAGGTATGTGATTGATATCTTTTATATATTTCATTAAACATGTGCATACCTCTGATATTGATGAGAGCTTGATCGGGCACATTGGGCCTTTTGTTTTTGGATGCCTCATCATGTACCACAAAGCGTCAAGCCGGTGTGGCCTGATGATGTCTTGTGTCCGACGTGGGTAGGGTATGCTATTGAAGAGCCCCAAATGGATGATAAGAAAGAGAACTTTGAGACTATCCAAGTGACTTGTTGGGAGCCTGTACCTGTGAGGAACCAGATGTACCCATCCAATTATGTCAATTGTTGGAAGAAGAGATGGAGGCCAACGACTGCAAGTGACCGTATAGAACTAGAGATTATCGACTATGCTTTCAAACAAGAAGAAGATACCCAATACTATCAAGATACCCGTGCATGCTGCTGAGGCATATGCAGCACTCGCAAGGGATGTCAATTAGTGTATGAAAAAGAGTCATTCATGCGACAATTTAAAAAATGGTCCATAAATTCAGGTTTTGTCCAAAAATAATGAAATTGTGCTTATCATAAATCATATATAAATAACCACCACGAAGGGTGGCACATCCATCCAAGTACCAACGACAAAGAATATGCATCTGAACCTAAGAAAACACCCCAAACCCCAGGTTCTACCCCGGTTCAGACTCGATGAGGATGGACCGGCCGGCTCGGCCTCAAGAGATCAGCAGACAGAGGTATAACCTAGCGTTGGCTGGCATAGAACATCGGCTAGGGTTGTCCACTCCATCCGCCCCTCCTGTGCACACTTTGCAGATGAGTCCAATCACGCTATGGCGTCACTATAGCCTTCCTGATCACGCTTGACTCAAGGTATCACCCTTCGAGGCCTACTACGGGGGTTCATGAAGTCCCGTCCGATGAGGCAGGCCTGGGGAAGCGTCCCCTTCCGGATCCACGGTGGTTCCATGGGTGGACTAGAGAATACGTGCGCATCAGCGACCCGCATCCGTGCGGACTTACTCCGCCCTAAATCTACTCAAAGTGCAAAGGTGCCCCATGCGGGTCACACCAACTACACCTGGGAGTGTCGGGACCCATACCCTTTGGATCGCCTAAGCTCAATTGGCCGGCTATTAGGCCTAGTCCACTTTGTAGGAGTCTCGGAGCCTTTTATGTTAGGTGCAAGACCCCACCCCACTTCACCATCAGTCCCTTGTTTGGTGCTAAGTCACTCCATAGCATCCACGACTCGGTGGGCTCTTGTGCACAGGCCGCATCTAATGGGAATAATACAGGGCTCTATCTAGGAGCATACTACAATACATGGGCTCAGAGGTCTCTACCCCCGTAATCCCCCATCTCCGGAGTGCTAACTAAGCAAAGAACTACTAAACCATCAACCAAAGCACGTACAGAGACTAGAGATAAGAATACTCACCATATCAATCAAGGGTTAGTCTAACAGGTAAACCACAGAGAAAACAGAGAGAGAACACACCACAGAGAGGTGCTATGCTATAAATCAACAAAGTAACCTACTGACTAACCGTCAAATCGGTCTTGGGCTGCTCCATCTCGACTAACTGAAGGGCGCCTGGCTGCTGCTGCTCCTCCTCCATCCCCAATTGCTCCCAATTCGAATTGGGGCACAAAAGCCCTAATTTGGGTGTCCAAAATGGAAACCCTACCTTGCCCAATCGATTTGGGCCAGGTGGCATGTCATAAATTAACTAATTTGGTATTTTAGCCCTTTTTAATATTAGGATAAGCCCTAAATTCGAATTAGGGTTTTGGTTAGGTTTCCACTTTATAATTTAATTATTAACATAGCTAACCATATTAATTATTCATAGTGACGTGTCACGTATTTATACTTAAATATGCGTATAAATATGTGGAACGTCACACAGACTAACCATGACAGCTCATTGGACCTCAATTGATCAATACAAAAACCCCACCTGAGAATTTCTTCATATATGGACCTCTAGACCCCTTGCAATTGCATGCACCTCAAAAGATCAGCATCTAGCTCTAGGAATCAAACTGCAAAAGAAGATATATAGTGCAGTCAGTTCTAACCCAGCATCATTATTTCTGTCATAACTGTCTCATACAAATGAATTCGGCCTGATGAAACCCAATTCGGAAAACTTGTTCAAAAATCTTTCCATAAAAAAAAGTCATCTAAAAAAGGATCTCTAATTGCCGAGATATGATGCTCAAAAATTCGGCCACCAAAAGTGCCCAGAATCTGCTCCTTTTGTTTTCATGCTATGCAAAAGCTCTTGCAAAAATCTTTTTTTAAAGAGGCAAAAACCCTTGCTTATATAAAGTGCATGCTGCATGTATGCCAAGTATTATAGTTTTAGAGTTTAATTTTGTTGGTGTGGCCTTGATGCTATGGGTAAGCATGATCAGATTTAGAAGAATTACGTGGCGTTGTGCATCTAGCAAGCAGTATTTACTCCACTATGAAGTTGATGGTAATATTTAGTGGTGTTTGGCCTTACCTTTGGTGTCTAGGCATCTTTCACTTATCCTTATTTGGGCTTGAAGAGGGGACGTTAAGGATTGTTATATTGCTTTTTTGTGAGTCCAGCCATTCTTTGCTTGCAATTTTAGGTAAGCTCTATGTTATTTTCTTGTCGAGATTTCTTGATGCTCTAGGTCTGTTGGCTATGAGATAGAATAGAACTAGAATAGAATATAATGGTTTTTGTCATCCACGAAGACCAATTGGCTTATTGGACCTAATAAGAATAGAATAGATTTTGTAGCTTCCACGAAAGCAACAGACTTATTACTGTCCGGGTTAAAAAAGAACTTCACCCCCAAAGGTTTTCGGAGGAAAATTATGGCAGTAATAAGAGTGATGCCAAACTATACAAATATACATATCGTGTAACACATATACAAGTCAGGCAAGTGTATGGGGACTTAACTGAACCCACACCTTTATAACCTCCTAGAGATATGATCCCAACATCCATATTGAAGCCATGCTTAATCACATGTAGCGGCTGACCAGATCTGGCCAACTCAGCATAGCATGCCCGAATTTGATCATATGCCGTATACCTCTAGAGGGTATGACATTCATCCTCAAGAGCTTCCAATTGACAGCATTGACAAAGCCTGTCCTGCCTGGCTCCCCAATCCATCTACCTGTCTCAATTCGGAGAGGGTGTGCACCTGTACGAATCGAGGCAATGAGTCTGCTCCTTTTTCATAGGCAGATGGGTACGCAGGTAGCATTGTGGGCTCCGTTCTAATGTGGGATTTATGTGGCGTTGTCTTGACCTTCTCAAGAGCCCTGACATTCTAGAGCTTGTTGAGAAGCAAGCGTCAAGGTACTACCTCAAGCTGTGGCGATCTGCCTCTTTTTGCCTTTATACGAACCCGTGCTCTTGGACATTCCATCTAATGAGCCATTGAGCTTGCATTTCCTTCCAACAGATCTTGAGGCACCGTGGCTTCATTGCCACGATATAAGCCAAGCTAGGGAAACGAGCATCGTCCATAGTGGTCACCTTCCAAAAGTAGACGATGTGCCAATGAATGGCCTCCCTCTGAAGGGGTAAGAAACCTGTCTCTTGCAACATGATTTGATATGGGACCATGGACTTCACACTCGGTACTCGACCCAAGAAGACTTTCTGCACTTGCTCCAAGTCATTCCCGATAGTGAGAGATACTAAAGGGCCCCAAACCTTAACCTCGTTTAGAAGGACAAGCTCCACCAAGACTCTAAACAGGTGCGAATGATGGGCCCAATCATATAACTCTGATCTATTATAGCGTCTTCCAGCCCGCTATCGCTCGTAGATGAATGGAAGCATCTCAATATATAGTAGAGGGAAACTCCACTCCCAAATATTTATAGGTGCGTGCCATTTCCACATTTTGGCCCAGTAACTGAAGGAGGGAGCCCTTGGCTGACATGAAGATGATATGAGGACCACCTTAATTTTGGCATGTATGTCAGTTGCTTGACAAAATGTGTCCAGGACGCCAAGATGGCGTTGCGTGTCCACTGGAGTATAAGCTAGGAGATCCACATCATCAACATATATTAGCTGCCTGGTAATATGGTGCAGGAGGTGAGCTCCCTCGCCCCCATTTTTAGCAAGCCAGCTCTCCAACTGTTCAATCTATATTCCAAACAATGTAGGAGAGAGTGGGCATCCTCAATACTACTATCAAATGGCTGGCTTGTTAGCTCAACTAGCCGGCCTCCAGCCGTTGCAATCTTGCCCACAGTTTTTTTCGAGGCACAGTCAAAATCCTTGGTGAAGTCCACAGAGCAGCAATACAAGTTTCGTCGACGGCTCCTACTATTTCCAATCAGGGTCCACAGTGTGAAGATGTGATCAATGGTTGAATGCTGCAGTCTAAGCCCCGCCTATGTGAGGTCCTGCACATCTGCTGCCTCTGCCCAAGCCGCCAACTGTTGATCGAGAATTCTGGCAAGTAGTTTCGCAAACACTAAACTTACCACAATTGTTCGGTAATTATCTCGACAAATATGGGCATCTGCCTTGTATATGGGGACAACTCTGCTAGTGGTCCACTGCAGGGGGAAACAATTCTGTAATGCCCTTTTGAACATGGCAGTTAGCAATGGTACTATAGATGATCCTACCCACTTGAGTAGCTCTGCTTATATACCATCCAGGCCTGGCACTTTTCATTGGCTAGACTTGTAAGCCTTGGTCTACGTTTGCCTTTGTGATTTCTAACACCGGGTCCTGTTGTGGGATTACTGCTACTTGTGCCCCCTTAAGGATCGTAGAGCTACTGCAGCTATTACCCCCACTATTCTGGACATATGTTTTCTATAGGCTGTACTGCCTTTCTGAGCACCTTTCGCCAGAAGGTCTTGAGATGACGGTCCAGAAGGAAGAACATTTTCCCTTGTGGCTTTCTTAGCCTTAAGGAAAAGGCGGTATTGGTTGTTCGCATGGGGGCATAGAGCAGGGTATGTGACCTGGTAGAGCCAACGTTTGTGTTCCGTGCACTGAGCACAAACCACTGGTATGCGATACGTGCCCCCAATGGCTCGTCGAGGGTGGCTTCTTTCAAAGCATCTTTTTGCAACAGCTTCGGGGACGCCAATCAGCATGTCCGCCTGTTGCTCTAGCATAGAAAACTGTAGAACTTCTGCCACCTGTGAGCATCCAAGCGTAAGCCTCTGCATGTTAATAGTCCAATCGCAGCTGAGCCATGCAAGGAGGAGCTGCATAGGAGGTTGGAACGACTTATCAAGCTTGCTGCAAATATAATGGTAAATAATCTGCCTCCTCTCATCCCTACTGACTATTTCCACTCAAAAGTGCTTGATGACATGCATATCCTGCTCAGCCACCAACACATAGTCCCTCCTCGTTCTCCCCCCTACAAGTGTGCTTGCTAGAGGACAGCCACTATGCCAGTCCATTGCAGATTACTGGGTCAAAGATACTGCAGAGCAACAACAACTGCCTACCATAGCGCGTGACTTGATTGTCATCTGATGCTATAGCCAAGATCCTTCTGAAGGGTGCAGTTGCAACACATAGTCAGCCAAGGGATCAAATCTCATGGGTTGTTCTGCGCCAGTGCGTGCATTGAAGTCTCCAATGAGTATGACTCTACCCAACTGCTTGTACTGCTGTATATCATCATAGAGATTGATATAAGGGTCTAGTCTATCCACATCTGAGTGGTTGTGATAAAAGTTTCTCTCAGCATGTGGGAAGTAGCAAGCCACCACAAAGAGAGGACTGTCGCTGCATTGCTGCATGCACACCCACAGGTACCAGTTGTGCTTGTCTGTCTTGCACAAGGAGATTGACTGTGCCAAGGCTGTTCAATAGTAGCAGGGGACACCCCGTGTCTCCACATTCCTATGCACTCATTGAAGATGGAGTAGCGCTAGTATCCTGGCAAGTCGGGTTCATATCAGCGGCAAGTGAGTTGAGACTATCTCCTTTCCTTTCTACCATGGGAAGCCCCGACAATTCTAGGAAACCATGCAGAGGCAAAATTTCTATTTGCTGTTAGGAGCTATAGTGGCACATTTGGTAGTGGCGACACGGGGGGGAGGGGGGCGGGGGTGTGGGTGGAAGCAACATGCGACATGCGGGCAGCGGCAGGTGAGGCAACTGGAGTAGGGTGTGCACTTGTCGCAGGTGAAGCAGGGTCATGGGCTGGAGCTATTGGGGCCTCAACGGGAGGACACCGAGGTTTGCAGCACTCGTAGCATCGTTTGGCGGCTGGAAGATCTACATCTTGCCCTAAATCAGTCCTGCAACTCCTCCCTGTCTACGGACGCTCTTGACTTTGTCCAACTCATGCTAGGTATGCCGTTAAAAGGTGGGCCTATGCTAAAAGGCTTGCTTTTGATACTGATGATGTTATTTTGCCCTAGAGCAATGGTTTAAGAAACTGGTCAGGTATTGTGAGAGTGAGTCAGTTGCTAGTGCGACGACTTTAGTGAGGAGAGGCAAGCTTGATCACGTACACTTACAAGCAATGTTCATGCTAGAAACACCTGCTGGAATGCTACAGAAAATGTTTTACATGGGAAGCTCAAAAACCTGCTGGTTGATTTCACTTGTGCTTGTAAATATGTTTGTGCTTGTACGTGCAGGCAGGGCTGTTGGCAACGGAGGTATCGATATTGGCGGTGATGGGAAGCAACTGTCCTCTTCTACAGAGATGCCGACTGCTCCAGGGCCAAGTGCCATGAATCTCATCTCGAATGCAATGCCATCTCCAATAGCTTTTTTAGCTTCTGGAGAAAAGGTGCAGGTAGCTCTAGAGTTCTTTCTGGTACTGTTAACATTAACATGTTGGCAGAATCGGTGGTTGCATTGTCTCTTCTAGATGCAATTGGAGAGCTGTTTGCTGCACTTGAGGAAGAAATCCAACACATGGAATGGGAAGAGGAGAAAGTAACCATGTCTGAGAGAGCATACTTAAGAGCGCATATGAACTTGGCAAGGGATCTCTTGTTTAGGCTCTGGCTAGGAGGCAAATAACAATTGAGTGCTGGATATATTTGGCTTGGATTGTTTTGTTGTTGTTTTTTTGCTTGCTTGCAGGTTGTGTTATGTAGAAACGGAGGTGGAAAAATGTACTTTGCTTGAGGTAAAGTGTGAAGCGTGCTGTAAAAAAGGGTGTACTTGAAATGGAAGTGGAAAATCGGGGGAAAAAAAAAAAGCCATTGAAATCTATATTGGTTGTCATATTCTTGCTTCCTTGCATCTGGATCATGCATAGGATTAGCCCATTCCCTAAGGGTTGACGAGCCTTATGATATGTGCACTAACGCCGCAAGGGGTTCAACCCCTTGGCCTGCTTTTCATTCTGAAGCTATTTCTTTTATGTACATGTTCTTTCTGTTGCAAGTTGAGTTTGGAGTGTAATGCTTAGACTCCTTGTATTTGGTCCACGGTTATATACTGCATACGGTCAACGATGTATATTTAGTTTATTGCCTATAAGGTGTGATTAACCATAAATTATAGAGCCAAGTAAGCGTTTGACCACGTCAAACAAGCTGTTAGATGGCTAGGGATGTTAGATCAAGGCACATGCCATGGAATATTCTGCAACACTAGGGCTCATAATGTAAGATAGGAGAGTTCAACAAATAACGATAACAATGACCCTTCAGAACCATATTGCTCTTTATTGACAAAATAATTGCTAAAGCTGGGCAACCCTTTGGCAACGCACACTCGTTAGTTTCGTTACTTTGGTTAACAAAACACTTCTTCCATTTAAACCACCACTTTCTCCTTTATTTTTTTCTCCTCCAGGCCTATGCGGAAGACCACCAAACCTGGGCCGAAGACAAACAAATTTCCCGGATCATATGAATCTGAAGATCTAGGAGAGGTAAACTCTAGGAGGCATTAAGTCTATTCTTTACCTTCCATCAATTTTAAGGGAGATTTACATTCAATTGATGGTAGGACTGAAGCTACGAACATTTTTACGTTCTTAAATGAAGCCATTGGCTTTCCATTCCTGTTCATTCTTTACGCATATAATATAATTGAATGGTTCAAACTGCCTTTCCAATTCTGAAGCTAAGGAAATGAAATGGCTAATGCTAAGAAGAGATTTTATGGTTTCCAGATTAAAGAGTTCTCTAATCCAGCTTTACATAAAAGCCGTGAATATCTTGATCCTTCGAGCTATGTTAATCTCGTGCAAAGATGCACCAATGCGGGAAGTCTTCCAATCGGTAAGAAAATTCATGCTTACATTATCACAAAAGGCCACAGCTATGGTGTTTTTCTGGATAACCTGCTTGTGCATATGTATGGGAAGTGTGGTGCATTAGTGGAAGCAAAGAGATTGTTTGAAAGAATAAATCAGAGGAATGTGTTCTCCTGGAGCATTCTGATGGGATCATATTTGCATTCTGGTTGTTTAGATTATGCCCACAAACTGTTTGAGGAAATGCCAGAGCGCAATGTGGTATCATGGACTACCATGATCCAAGCTTATGCAAAGAATGGATATGACAAAGAAGCCCGTCAATTGTATAGACAAATGCAAGATCAAGGCGTTATACCAGATAGGGTTACACTCTTGACAGTGCTTGAGGCATGTAGTAACCATGAAGCTCTGGCTGAGGGAAAGAGAGCACATGCCCAGATTGTTGAGAATGACTTGGAAATAAGTATGGCTATTCGGACAGCTCTTGTCAACATGTACGCCAAATGTGGGGATTGGAAAAATGCAAAAGCTCTTTTCAGCAAGTCCCCTGAGAAGGATGTAATTCTGTGGTCTGCAATGATTACAGCATATACCCAGCATGGAAATGGCTCTGAAGCGCTCTCACAATTTTGGCAGATGCAGTTAGTAGGTTCCATGCCAAATGAGGTGACTTTTACCAGTATTCTTAGTGCATGTGCACAGCAGGGAGCTCTATTTGAAGGCAGGCTCATTCACTCTATCATATTGGATGATGCCCTTACTTCAGATGTTGCTGTTGGAAATGCACTGCTCAATATGTATTCCAAGTGTGGTAGCATGAATGATTGTCTGAACATCTTTGACAATATGATAAACAAGGATCTGATGTCTTGGAATATCATGATTGAAGCATTCGCCCAACATGGGTACTACAATGAGGCCTTCCATGTTTTTGAAAGGTTGAGGCTACAGGGCATGACTCCAGACAAATGCACTTTTGTCAGCATCATCAACTCGTGCGCCAACAGAGCAGCATTCACCAATGGTAAACAGATTCACAAGTACATTTTAGAGATTGGGTTAGAAACCAATGATATAGGGACTGCTCTTGTGAGTATGTATGCCAAGTGCGGTTTCATTGGGGATGCACAAGCTGTCTTTGAAGCAAACGTTATCAAGGATGTGCAACTCTGGACTGCTATGATTGCAGCATACTCTCAATATGGGTTTGGGGAAGGGGCACTTCAGCTCTTTCAGCAAATGCATCTGGAAGGTGTTATGCCAAATATTGTCACATTCACAATTATTGTTTATGCATGTAGCCACTCTGGCTTAGTGGATGAAGGCATCCATTATTTCACTTCAATGAGTGCAGACCATAACATTACAGTCATACTGAAGCATTGTCATTGTCTCATTCATCTACTTGGCCGTTTGGGTTGGGCAGATGAAGCAGAACATTTGATTGATAGCATGCCATGTGAGGCTACTTCCTTGTCATGGATAACATTATTAGCGTCATGTTTTGATGTAGAACAAGGCAGACGAGCTGCATTGAATAGCTTTGAATTGGACCCTGGAGATGCTACGCCATATGTGTTGTTATCAAATCTCTATGCTGCAGCAGGCCAGTGGAAAGATGCAATGCAGTTGAGAGATGCTGTAAAACAACAAGGTTTACAAGAAAGGACACTTGACAAAATGAGTGATTGTTGCGATATAAATCTTTCCATGAGATCAAACATGTGCACCTTGGCTCAAGTTGAATGGAAAGCAATGGCTGGAGAATAAGATAATAAAGAGCCTTGGATGTATTGAAGGTTGACAGATCGGGATGTGTCTTTTTATCCAGTATGTCATAGCTGGAGCATTTGGGAAACGTGGCTTTCTGGTGCCTTAGGGGAGGAATTGCTGCAATTTCCTTCAGAGACTTGCTTTCCTTCCCATTGCTGACAGCAATTTGGCTTATAACCACAGTGTCTTTGCTGAAGCTAAACACTCTTCGTGTTGGGCTACAAAGACAAGATTTCTGTGACAAACAAGGTCATATTAAGAGACTGTCCACGACATTTGGAAATTATGTCAAGTGCAAGGACCAACCATACCACAACCAATGAGATAAAATGAATCTCAACTTTAGCAGCAAATTTCCATTTGGAATATATTTGATAGGCTGCAAGTTTGATGATTACAAAACCCTTCATTATACACAATACTGCTGCCAAAAGTGCAATGCTGGAAATACCGAAGCAACTTTCTGGATAGTACATGAGACTCTGGACTATTGTCAAGATTGTCTGACCATCTTGATGCCACTTGGTATGATAGTTGATTTTTTAATATTTGGGGATTCTTTGATGTTTTTATAACCAGATTCACTTGTTACTTTACTCCAGCACCAGGTATTTGTATACATTTATATTTTTCACAACGACCAAGGCAAGTAACTGCAGCGCAAGTGCCAGGTTAGTTGTTTAAACGTTTTGTCAAGCTACATGTCACTAAATCTTATCTCAATTAAAGCGCTACACCAGCAGGACAATAAAATGCCAGTCTTAGATAGAAGAGCATATATCCTTCTTGTCTTATGATTTAAAATAATTCCGTTCTTGAATAATGACTGGGAAAAGTGCAAGATATATTGGGAATAAATCTATCTGTGTCCTAATGCCTAGAAGCTGGACCTCATGCTACGTACTCTTCAACATAACAAAACGCTTGTGTAAGCATTCGTGATCCAATTGGTAATATGCAAAGGCACTCGCAAAATAACAAAATCCCAAGTGTAGAATTCGATTGTGTTTATTTATGGAGGTCTAATGGATCTAGGCTTTGCAATTTGTTTAATATATTAGCTTGTCAAAAGAAAAGCAGTTGTTGCTTTTTCTTTTGGTTCAAACTTGCAAATGGTAAGAATAGCAATGCTCAAATCCTTTTGTGTGATTAGGGCAAAACCATGATTTGGTTCTTAACAATGAATAACGGGGTTACCCATAAACTCAAGAGTACTTATGTGCAAACTGATGCTTGGATGGAAGCAATTAGAAATTCCATTTTATCAATGGCACAATCGCCCAAAGTTGACAACTAGCTCAGGGAATAATGCATGGCAAGCCATAGGCAGGAAAAAAAAGAAATGGATATGGTGAAATTGTCATATTTGGACCAGTATTGCTCTTGTTAATTAAATAGAAAAATAAATGATTACGTTCAGGTGAAAATTTACCCTTGATGTTGTGATACTTCGCAATGAATTCTAGGTATCAAAATCACAACACCATTATTCTCTACACGGAATCTCTACTGGAAACATTCCACGCAGTGGAATCTCCATTTGCTTATTTGTCTGAAAGGAATATCGGGATCCATATTCTAATAAGAGTTGTCCCTTGCTTATGCAAATCCAACAAACTTTAAGTAAGACAATTTACATCTTAGAATTGGCTCATTTGACGCAACTTCGATCCACCCAATCGTGCTCAAGGTTGAGAACACGCAACAAGCAACCTTGCCGCTCTGCCCAAGAATCTAATAGAACCCAACAGTCTTCTCTGGGCTTATTGGGTTTTTACAATTCAAGCCTAAATAATAACTCAGTAAACTTTCAACATTCCGTATCAATCGCAAACTTAAATGTGAAAAAACAAGAGATTCTGCAGATTTGTTGGAGAATGTTTATCCAGTGCTTCAATGTCCAGATATTTTATCTGAAAAGAACGAGCTTCTTGTGAAAACATTTAAGCAATTTAAACGCAAACATCAGAAGTGGTGGGATGAGGAATGTGCAGTGGCAAAGCATGATGTATACTGGTCTTTGGATGAGACAGAAGCAAAGCAGGTATCTGAATGGCACACAAAGCAGAAGGCAGCAGAACGGAAAGCACATAGACAGGAAAAGTTGCTTATTAGAATAAACAATTGCCCTAATACTTTATGGAAAAGAACGAAACCTGCTCTCAATGCACCAGGCACTTTCAGTAAAGATGAAAGGACGCGGTATATAGAGTCCGGGATGTGGTGTTTCCGCCTTTTTTTTTGGTATTTCCGGCCATCTGATATCAAAGCGAAGTGGTATTTCCGGCCAAAAAAAATGGTGTTTTTGGCCAAAAATATGGTATTCCTGGCCAAAAATTGGTATTTCTGGCCAAAAATCAAACGCGAAACTGTGCGGCAGAGCCAAAATCTTTGGTCGGATCCTTTTTGCAACTCCCTGGACGGCTTGAAATGCTTCAAAACCCTTCCAATCGCTTTGTCTTCCTCTTTAACACTAGTTTGATGAAGAGGAAGTGATTTGAGCTCAGATAGGGCTGGATCGAGCAAAAAATGACCCAAAACAGTTGATTCTGGGCTTGAAACTGTGAAGTACGCAGTGGCTGATAACGGGTGGCCGGAAACACCACAAAAAAGGTCCAGAAATACCACATCCCGGACTCTAAATACGGCGGTCCGTAAAGATGAACTTCGGGGTTTGTTACAGAATTGTACCCTCTTTTTTGTTCTTAAGAGCGAGTCTATGAAAATAATAGAGGAAGACATTGTTGATCTATTTAATGTCGTAGACGTACAATATACTCCATTGAAGAAGGCTAAAGATGTTGAAGGCTTTGCAATATAATTGCTAAAATGGGGAGGAGAACAAGTGCATGCAAGTATTGCTAAGCTTTTTTATGAAGCTCTAAGATATGGCTTTTCAAAAAGGTGTTATGTCAATCAGGTTATACAGATCTTGAAGCCATGAGATCCAGATCTTGAAGCCATGATCCAGATTGTGTACATTATTATCATACACTTCTTGTAAGCAATGTATTGGCTATATTGTACGGCGTTATTTTGGAAACCATATAAATGCTTGGACTGATGACTGAAGTGTCAAAGCATTGGGACAAGCAAGTTTTCAAAAAGATCACTCTACTGTAGACCATTTGTTTACTTTGAGAGTGATGGTTGAAGGAGCAAAGGGCATCGGAAGAGCTCCCTTTTGTTGCTTCATCTTCGACAGAATGTCACCACTTAAAAATTTGGAAGATAGAACGACTAGATTGAGAATCCCAAAAGAGTTTCATAGGGGGGTGGCGTGGCTCTATGAGAGCTGTTGGTGTGATTGTCATTTCCAATGGAAGGCTAAAAAATAGTCGCAAGCAATGTGGGTATAAAAAAGAGGTGTCCATTATCTCCTATCCTGTTGGTATTTTTATTGACGAGGTTAAAGCATGGCTGCAAAGGAAGATGTTGGCATTCAGTTCGGTAAATATGTTTTACTACATTTACTTTATGTTGATGATGTGGTACTTTATCTCAAACACCAGAGGGTTTGCAAAAACTCCTTTGCGGACATGAGAAATTATATATCTATGTTGGCATGAACGTGAATAAAGAGAAAATGAAAGTGATGGTAGTGGGTTCTTGTCAAAAGGTGGATATGAAACTTGCTCGAAAGATTTTGGAACAAATAAAAACGTACAAGTGTTTGGGCAGGGATTTGAGTTTGTATTTGGCAGATCACTACAAAAATTGTCGCCAGTTGGAGATCTTGGGACAAAAGGAAACCCTTACATGCAAGAAGTAAATGCAATGATAGTCATCAGAGAGCAGGATTATCTAAATGGTAAGTTTAGTAGAGGAAAGTAGGAGCTTCTTGCTTGCATGCGCTTAAGTTCAGATAGATTGGCAATTGAGGTGCGACGAGAGCAAGATGTGCTATGTGAATTGCGTTCTTGTCCCTGTTGCCTAGATGCTCGAGTAAAAGATGAAAAGCATGCTCTTTTCCATTGTTCAGTTTTTGACTACCTAAGATCACGGCATGATATTAGTTGCAACTTTTTCCACAAGCTTTTGAACCTATATGCTATAAAATTTGATATGTATCTTCAAGAATATGATAGATTAAGGATAAAGTTACCAGATCTTTATGACATGGTAAAAGACCTTGATGTGTAAAATCTAGTTTTCTTAGTCTTTCCTCTTCAATCAATCAAAAAACGCGCAATGTAATTTTTTCCTCGTCTATGGACGTGAACGTCTAAAAAGCATGAATTTATGCAACACAATATAAACATAAGCATATGGGGACAACATTGGAACATCAAGTGGGGCAGATGCCCCATTTTAGAGGGCATTATCAAGTTAGCTTTTCATACTAATGTGCCAGTCTCAATATCAAGTTGCACGTTGTTTGACTACACTTCCTCATCCTCTGGAGCACTTTGTTGGGCAGTTGCATTGGCGACTTTTTTCACCTAGTTAGCTAATCCTATCAGTACATAGACGATGAAATCCTCTGCAACTATTGGGCAAACTAGCACATTTCAGACAAGTGTTCTACCACATTAGGGATCATCACTGATAAAATCCCTGGCCACAACCCTAATTAACCATTTTTAGGTCTAGGTTAGTTCATCCGGACGAATAGAAATTCGAGCATATGTCAGAACAAGATTGTCCAATCCACATATAAAAATTCTTGCTATTTTTTTTTTATTCTTGTAGATGCTTAAGTTTTGAAAAAGGCAGATTTTATATCTCGTTTATGATAGATAGATAGAGAAAAAAAAAAAGGCAATGTGATCTTTCTCCTTTCTGGCAATGCACTAATTTACTTATGCTCACAGTTCAAGCATGACCAACTGGTGCTGTGGTAAAGACATTAAATCTGTCGTACATATTAGATAATCATATGCAAGTAGCTCATTGGATAAAGTATTGTGGCTAGGTAGTGTATTGGGTTCCATGTGATACTTAGAATGTGATGTATCTAATGTACTTATGATGCGATGGTGAATAAATTAACTTCCTTTAAAATAAGACCAAAAAAAAAAAACTAGTTAAAAGCATGCTTAATTACTTTGCATAGCAAATTGCAAGATTTGAAATGGGTGGTGTTTTGTAATATAAAATTGTGCTCGACGTTGCCACGCTTAGTAGGAGCTTATGTATTTGTAGCTGGCTGTAATATAAATATGTTACTCTTTTGGCAAATCCTGTTTTGATAAATGTATTACTTTCTAAGTTTCTCATTGACATAGTAAAAATTTATATTTTTCTGTAGGATTTACAAACATAAAGTTATAGCATAAAGGATGGTGAAATTTTTGTGCAAAATGCAAAACATATGAGTCAAGGCTATTAAACATGGAGGCTGCAATGATGTCTATGAATACTACTAAGATTATAGTCTGCATGTTTTGCTTGTGGTCTTCCATGTAGATTATCTGGAACGTGGTATTTGATATTCTCTGGCATGAGCGTGCAATGTTTTTATGAGCAATAAATGTAAGCTTGACAAAATATATTATTACCAAATAACTATAGAAGAAAATGCCATCGATCTGAGCCATCGGATCGGTATTCTAAAATGGGCGAGCATGCATCTCTCCCATGCATGCATGCATTGCATGCATTTTCTCAGGCTCTGGTTCATTTGGGGACGCTATTTCTTGCAGATTCTTCATCGACTTCTCATCGACATTTTCTCCTCTCTCAACAGTTCCCTTGACTCCCACCCTCCCTCCCTTAATGTGTATATTATAGTAAATGTTGTTTTTTGTCACGTGGCACGCGTGACCAGCCCCTCGCTTTTTCGAGGTGTAACGCGTGACTAGCCCCTCGTTTTTTCGAGGTTTTTTCTCTATTGGTTTTTTGTTGATGATGTGCAGGTCCAGAGATGATGCACGACTTCGGTATTCTCGGTGGAGCATGGGTTTTTTGTGGGAACGTTTAGCAGCCCTGCGTTGTCAAAGCCCCTTGCCGAGATTTTATCGCTAGGGTTTTTCCTCGAAAACCCGAAAGGGCGGGGTTTTTTAATCCCGGCGATAAGCTCTCGGCAGGTACACTAGCCAACATCTGTAGCACACAATTTTATTTGGGGTCCAGATGTTATAACTGGATATTCCCTATGGTTTTCATTTTTTTGGGTAGCCTGCAATGTGCAGCTACCCACTTTATACCATTGTAGAAAAACTGCTGAGATGAATGAAAAGCCTAGCTAGGAGCGGGAGCTTTTGTCTGTTTCATGTGAGCCCTTATTTGAGAATGTGGCACTTTAGAGTTATATGAAGTGATGTTGTCATCTTACAATTATTACATCCAACTTATATATATGAAATACCATACCCAACGACCTTCTAAAAAGTGCCCCAAATGAATCCAAGAAATCTAAGAATATAAAAGTACAAAAGTATGTTCTAATCATCCTAGTGTTAGCAAAGGGCTAGAGCACTGGTTTTGTTTCTTTCTTGACTCTATAACTCTTAGTCTGATGTCTGGACTTCTGCCTCATCTTAGTGTTTTCCTTAGGGCTATAACTTTGTCTCTAACATGTCTGGACTTCCGTGTCAACATAATGCCTTTCTTCCGATCACTGAGGCATCAATTGTTTCCACATACTGCCCATTAGAGCCTAAGACCAAGGTCTAGATCTGTCCCAATTGTATCCATCTCAAAATAGACAAAGTTACAGATCTGGATGTCATCCCTCGCTCAAAATAAGTAGTTTATACCTGATCACAAAGTACAGGCATCAAATATTGGACTTCAAATCCAAAGCATCGTACAGATTCCAACAAATTTTTAAAATAAATTTACCAGACTGGCTTGAAATCAATCATAAGATTGTGCAAGGCTATGCAGATTAAAAAGAGGAGGTGGCAAAATTTTCTGAATACTGAGCTTGGCTTACCCCTGACCATGGGGTTGTGCTTTAGACCAAGTACTTGTGCGGTGGAGTTTGTATAAGCAGTAATTTCTTAGAAGGAGTCTGCTTCTTATCACATGCTATGTACACTAAATCTCGCCTTACTAGTGACCCTTTCTTGAACCTAAAAAGCAAAGGTTTGCGCATAAACTATAGCTCTAGGAGACCAAAATGATCGTATCTTTACAACCCCCAAAGTGATAAAACCACAACCCAAGTTGTATATTATTGCAAAGAGCACAGAACATGTTGTCTATCAAGTCCAAGCATGCAAACATATAACACTATATACAAGAGTTATCTCATGTCAAATTTTAAGAACGCGAAATGTAGGGTTTGTAGGCTGATCTGGAAAATCTCTAATGACATCAACATAAATGCTCTTAAAATCAGCTATCTAATCAGAAATCTCCCTGAATCTGCTATTCGAAGCTTCTGAAATCAGACAAATTTGACATCCAGAGCTTAAGTTATGAGTAAAGCTGCGATTTTACTGATGGCGCTCATGTTGAAGGCTGAAATGTAAAACCACTAATTTAGATACCAAGATCAATGCAAATCCACTAAAATTGATATCCGTGGAAAGATGTCTAAATCAGCTATATTAAGCTTCTTACATTGGGCAAACTTGACATCTAGTGCTCAAGTTATATGTAATACTACAATTATGCTGATGGCGATCATGCTAAGTGCAAGGCACTCATGCTATATTGACTCAAATTGTATTACATTTTCTATATCTATAAATTTTAATATAGAGGAGTTGTATTGTAGAGGAATTGGCTAATAATATAAGAATTTTTTGTGATCAATATAACCACTATAATTTTTTCCATTAGTATGAAGTTTTTTGTACAATACCATATTCACTATAAGAGAAAGCATGTTTGGAGAGAATAGGCAATTGTCCAGACTCATATTGCTGACGCATATTGTGACACATATTCTCTGGCGAAAAATCGTTGATTTTACGTCAGAAATTTTGTCACAGAAATTCTGATGATTGTGCGTCAATGTTCTTGTCATGTTTTTCGTTCATATTTTTCATTAGACTTTTTGTCAGATGTTCGTTAGAATTTTTGTTAGTGTGCGCGTCAAATTCCCATCAAGATATTCATCGTATTATTCGTCGGTTTTTTCATCATAACATGTGCAAGCATTTCATCACATTTTATGTCTTCCTCGTTTTTGTCATAATTTCATCATTTTACTTTCTTTGTCATTATATTACTAACATGCAAGTCTAAAGTGGTTATTCAATGCAAGTATAGTTGTTTAAAGTAGTCAAACATGATGACCTAGCAAACGCACTAATGACCTATAATGCAATTGCAGATTCCTTTTTCAAAAACTCAAATTTTTGCTGCTTTAGGGGGTTGGTTGTGAAAAAGTGTTAAAAAATTTAGATAGCAATCAACCATAAGATTCAATGTGCAAGAAAAGTAAATTGCACATTTTGACTAGAAAACCCAAAACATGATTGCATATATACTCCCAATCATAAAAAACCATAAATTTTAATATTGATTTTGGAATATGTAGCATTATAACAGGGGTTTTTTTTTGTGATTTTATACGCTTTTTGGCATGGTTTTCATATGATTTCATGGGCGTATTGCGCGAGGCATACTAATCAGTACATCTAGAGTGCACCAAGCTTTTGCATCAGGGTTCGAAATTGGGGGGGTTCGAGCCTTAAAAATCCGGTCATTCCAAAAAATTTCCGATAGCCAAAAAATATTCCCGGCGTTTTTACAGGCTATTTTCGGAGAAATTTCTAAGGATTTTCGGGAAAATACACTATAATTTCATGTATTTCCGATAGCCTTAAATGTAAGCAGGCATTTTTAATGGTTGGGGCAAATTCTAATTTCGAACCCTGTTTTGCATGCAATTTGTGCAATTTTTGTTTCATCCTCCTCAATGGTTAAGATCAGAGGGCTTACAAAAAAAGCCCTCTTTAATCCAAAAAGATCCAAGGGCTCACGCAGGACTGATACACATTCTGGCCGATGAGTCCGGTGTAAAAAATACACAGACAGGACTTCCAGCGGGTTTAAGCGCCTACCTGTCAGCCGGTGGACCCGTTTGCTCCTTTCTTTCCTTCCTCTCGCCGGAGCTTGTGATCCGCGCCATAACTCCCAACTTCGGTGCTGGGTTTATTGCCGTTTATAAGTTATCGGATCTGCACACCCTCTGCGTTTTTGCCATGGCTTTATATTGCATGCAAGACGCTTCTGCTGTTAAATATCTTCTGAGGGTTGGATAAGCTTCTGCAATGAGGAATCCGGTGCGGAATCCTCGAATCTGGCTATGGTTTTGGTTATGGGTAGCTGTTCTAAATTTGAGTTGCATTGCTTCTCGGACGGCGACAAGGCCGGCCTTCCGCCTTCAAAAATGCACATGATTTTGGCGGCGGGTTAGGCGGAATGAAAATGTGGATCATCTGCGAATGGCGTGGAGTTACCTATGCACGAATATCACGCGGTATGAATGCTTTTGCAACGCCGGCCGGAGGCCAAATTGCCTGGCGCTCCTTGCTACTTTATATCCGCCATCGCCTCCTCGCCACCACGATAAGCCGGCCCCCCAACTCATCTTCGAAAATGTGGATACTTACGTAAGTAGTTTCTTATATATTCACATCTATCTAATGACCCATAACTCTTAAATTACTCTGCTGATTCTACTTACGCAAAGCAAAAAGGTAAAAGCGAAAGGGGGATGTAGCTCAACCTTCCAAGAGGTTCATAGGTCCATTGCAACCAGGCCAAGAACCTCCAAAAATTTTAATGGAATCAACAATGAAGGATCATGATGAAAAAACTGTCCCAGCAGTGCCTTTGGTGATAGGAGATAAGTCTGCAACAGAGGGTAATGTATGCAACTTATGCTCAAGTGTTTTTCCAAATTTTTATATTCTCACTATGGACCTTTCTCTTCAGATTTAGTTACCACCATTTCTAAGTCCAAGCGGAGAAAACTAGCTAAAAAGCAGCAGTATGGTGCCATGAAGTTTTCTTCTTCAGTTTTTACTGCAGAAGCTATCAAGCGTGGAATTACCATAAAAAAGGCAGAAAAGAGTTAGCCATGCTTGTACATTTGGTAAGTAGAACTTAGAGAAATATTTTGTTAAGTTGGAATCCAGTAACTTGACAACATTAGTAACTTGACAACATTGCCAATTGGTCTTAACTTAGAGTAAGAGTAGACGAGATGCAACTGCTGAATGATGATTTTATTTTGCAGGAGCTGCTTATTTTGCTCTTTATTCTCTGCTTAATGTATATGCCATTATTCACGGCATCGTGTCCCATCACATCTGCTAGGTATGATTGTAATATGCATTCTCATAGTTTGTACTTCGAAATTAAAGTTCACATTTTAAATTCTGTTTGTACTGATACTGCAGAGACTGCAGAGACTGCAAGGTAGCAGAATAACGGATTTTCCGCTTCCTTTCTTGTACTACTAGTTGAAACAATGTAAACGGGATTTGCATCCATTTACAGCTTCTTTTGTTATACTCGTCATCTCATTTTATTCAATGTGAGGATTGTGTTGAAGGTGAGAAGTCATCGTTGTTCCAGGCACAGAGATTTTATGAAATGCAGGGTAATGCATTTGAGATAAATGCTTCACAAGCCCAAAGCATTATAGCATCTCTAATGCCCCAGATGAAAGGTGAATCTATTTAGCTATTTATGTAATGACTAACCTTCACATGCTGAATACATGATACTTGTCATGTTGAAATAGGATATTTGATGAAATAGAATATTTGAAATTCATTAGGCAGTTGCCGCCAAGTTCATGTTTTTATGTATCATATACATTTGCTACATGTTCTTTGTTCTCAATATTTAATGGTGAAAATGCCTCTATGAGATTGTGGTGCTGAAATAAGATATTTATATCTATGCATTTTCTACATATCCTTTGTTCTTTGTTCTTACTATTTGATGGTCAGATTCTGCATAGTAAATGTCAGCATCGCCACTCCATTTTCAGGGACAAAAGATACAAAGACGTAAGATACAAAGATGGTCCTATTTGTTGATCTTTGTAAAACGCATGTCGATATAGAATTGAAACTCTTATTTGTATATTTCTTGGCACTTACATAAACAGATATAGAATTGAAACTCTTATTTGTATATTTCTTGGCACTTACATAAACAGGCTAACTAGCACATAAAGTTTACTTATGTCTGCTTTAGTTAGCACATAAAGTTTACTTATGTCTGCTTTAGTTAGGGCCCGAAGGGCCCAAAATTTTTTTTAATATAACAATCAACACACAACTACCATTAACATTATTAACACAAACCATTGCATTTAACACATTTAAATTAAAATCCCCCTTAAACCCCCTTTGGTTTGGGTGCATATTCACACGGGGGGTTAGATAGGGCAGCGAGAGCCCCAAAAATATATTTACAATACATGTACAAAATTAATACCATTAAGTACATTCTCTCAAATCTTATAGTATTTTGCAAACCTTAATATACAGTATACAAAAACTTGTATATGCATACCCCACAAACGAGGATCGCTATGTACGGTCCACATCTTGGAATAAAGGGCAAATATGCCCATCAAGGGACGCTTCTTTGTGAGGGAAAAGACCTCCATCTTTTCTTTCAATATCAAGAGGCGCTTCTTTGTGAGCAAAAACCCCTCTATCTTCTTGTTCATTTCGACAAGTATGTCAGTAAATCTTCCCGAGCTTTGCCAGGCATGCTTAATAAAAAACTTATCTATACGTGTATAGCCATTTAATGTTGGTGTTTGTCTATGCGCGCATAGCGTTTGCCTATGCGCGCATAGACAAGTACAACTTAGATTTCGCCGAAAACCTAAAATTCTGGCATAATCATTAAAAAGGCTTTTGGAAGGAAAATTTCACCTATACACGTATAGAGAAACATTAACTTTGAATTTATAAACACAATTGAAAATAAACAAAGGAAAAGGAGTAGGAAAAGGGTAGGTTACAAAATTTGCATGGTAGGTAGAGCCCATGCGCGCATAGGCATGCCTATGCGTGCATAACATCGACGCATCCCCCCTCCCCTCCAAAATAACTAGGGTTGCTGCCTTAATCCGATCTGGTGTTGTGTGAGCCATTTAATCTGCTGGTGAATGCGGATTCCGCTTAAGCTGAAGGTGCGGAATGAATCTGGAATCGGCTTAAGCTAGAGGTGTTGGTGAATCCGAATCCTAAACGATGGAGGTGCTGGTGAACTCTGGAACCTGTTTAAGATGAAGGTGCATAATCTGCTTAAGCTGGAGGTGCCGCATCCCTGACGCTGTGAATATGCCTTTGAATCTGATGTTTAGTTTAAGAACACGATTGCAAACTAAACGGGAGTGTTGCATCACTCCCGTTTCAAAGATTCCCTTAAAAAAAACACCAAGATTTAAAAATTGATCATTTTTAAAAGAAGTTGGGGATTTCAAGTGGAACAGAATATTTTATCGTGCATTTTAGGTTCTTTTGAAGTGATGATCTTGCATGTGTAGAAAAGAGCACTTGAAAATGGCAAAATTCCAGACATTAATACACCAGAAATTTCACTAGGAATTCAAGACATCAAAAAGGTACAAATAAGAATAATTTTTTATTACTTTCTTTCAATTACATCAAATATGGCGATTTTGTAGCCAATAATAAATAATTTAGCAAAAAATAAGTCAGAGGTCTAAATCAAAGCCCTCAGTATGTTGTTTGCTTGTCCCAGGTTGGTCCTTATCTGCAATTTGCTCCTTTGTCACTGTTTCATCTTTACTGGTGTCTACAGTCTCTTCAGGAATAGTAGCTAGAGAAAAAATTGAGTGCCTCAGTTGCGTATTCCGCTTTCAGAGATTTAGTCGCCAGCCCGAGCGCCTTCCAATCTATATTGATTTGCTATATTCCACTTTACATACCGAAAACTATGGACAGGTAAGCATATAAAGTACATAGTACGTCTTTTGTCCCCGTGTTGGTTTAATTTTGTGGGAAAAGTGTATTCCGGAATACACTTTTCCCTTTTGACTAAAGGCAATGTGTATTCCAGAATACACATTGCCCTCACTCAGAAGGGCAAAGTGTATTCCGGAATACACATTGCCCTCACTCAGAAGGGCAAAGTGTATTCCAGAATACACTTTGCCCTTCGGATCAAAGGGAAGTGTATTCTGGAATACACTTTGCCCTTTTGTCTCAAGGCAAAGTGTATTCCGGAATACAAATCTTGAATTTTTGGAAAATAGTGCCCTTTTTTTGTTGTTTTTAGCTTAGGAAAACCACTTTTTAGTTAATAAATAACATGAAAAAGTATGTTTGTGCGTCTATTTTCTAGCTGTTTTTCCTCCTTTTTGCTTGCATTTAATGCACAAATCTTCAATTCTTATTCTGGAATACAGTCTTCATCCCTTTTCAACTCTTAACAGTGTTGTTTTAATCTTTTATGTGGCAGGCAAGAAGGAAGCAAGAGGGCACCAAAGAAAGTGCTGAAGATAGTCAAGCGACCGCATCCAATGAAGCAGACTGCTGACACAGACGAGCCTGCGATTTATGAAAATTTTCAAACGCAGTGGTTCGTAACTGGGTGCAGGTGGCAAGTACATCACACTCACATTTCTACACGTTTGCAAGAGCGCTGGGAACAAACGGTACGCTGACTCCGAGTTTGTCAACCTTGGGACAATAAAAGATGTCTCCAAGGTTGCTGGACAAGGAAGTCAAGCGGGGAGGCTATCCTTCAAGACCTCCCAGGCCTCCATTGTTGTAGGCTTAGTCACTAAACTCAAGATTCATTGGCTTGTAGCACGCTCAGAAAATGCTTTTGAAGGTAGATATGAGTTAGAAATGAGAAGCCAAGGAAAAGGGAGAAAGTCCAAGAAAGTGGGTTGTAGGGATGAGCTGAACCTTAATGACGTGACTATATTGTGTTATGATTTTAAATTAAAATCTAACAATCGTCTATGCCAGAGGACTATCAATTTACTTAAAAAGGCTTGTAATTACGAGGAAGAGGATGAGGAAGGGAGTGGTGGTGGCAATGCTTCACCATCTGTTGATAGTGATGAGGAAGACAACTCAAGCACTTCCTCGAGTGACAGTGAAAAAAGTGAAGGTGATGAGGAAGGCATAAATGAATATGATGACGTCCTGGATCCCTCCTTCATCACTCCTCACACTTTTGTACATAACTGAGTCTTAGAAAACAACTATAAATTTTGCATGTGAATATGAAGATTTTATCTTCAAATTTTGAGAATACTACAGTTTCAGTTAGAGATTTTACTTCAATTTTTTGTTAAATATTTTATCCTCTGAAATTAGAGTTTCTCTCTTAAAACATACTTCAAGGACATTCTATTTGCTAAAAAAAGTGTCACTTTAAAAAAGTCAATTCTTTCGTTGCACAAAAAAACTAGTCGTTTGGGGGGGGGGGTCAAAATAGAATTTCATGCATCTTTTTTTTTTTTTTACCTCGTTTTACCCCCTTTTTTGTAAAAAAAAAGGGAATCTTTAAGGAATATTCCTTTTGCTCTCGTTTCGATGATTTGCTCCCGTTTAATACGCAATCTTGTTTAAGTATTTCATTTGACTTTTGCTCTGATCAATTCTCCGAGACTATTTTGTTTCCCTTCATCTATGTTTTTTGGATAAAACATATTTTTTCCTCGACTGCTGGCTGGTTGTTTCTGGCATCTGGCACTTAAGTCTGACGTTTCAAGTGCCTTTTGTTTATGCTGAAGATCTCCCGCTACAATTAGCACTTGCAAACTGTTGAGAATTGAAAAATAATCATCACATGTGAAATATTATAACTAGAAGATATGAGATGTATAGTTTAGAAATCACACAGATATACAGACCAAGCTTTATTCTGAGTTGCAGAGAGACATATTTAAATACCAAAGCAAAGATCAGTAATAGTGTAATTGTTACATGGTTAATAGTTAACTGTTTAAATGTTACCATTAAATATGTTTGAAGTTACTATTCATTCACGATAAGGTGAAGGCTATTTTTGTGGAGCCAAGACTATCTCAGGAGCAAGCACCGATTGCCGATTCCAAATCGGCCCGGCTGCTTCTATATAAAACAAAGATGAATTCGAATGTGGGAAGCCGGATCAATGATGTTGGAGTAGCCGAATAACCCTTGTGGCTCGAGTTATCCTGGGTGCAGTAGTCTATAATGCTATAGGGATATTGTCGATCCTGTAGCTACAGTATTTTATACATTATTTGTTCAATTGTCATATGTGAGATATAATTAGAACAACATCTGACCCTTAACTATCTTTAGAATATGATTCGTGCATAAATCAAGTTAAAATTGTATTAGTGTGATAATATCCTAACATTGGTATCAGAGCAGGATATATCTGAAGATCTCATTCAATATGTCAAGTCGATTTGGTCAAGTTGGTTGAGCACAGTTGAAGTGTTCAAGGGTGGTGCAGGCTTCCAAGTATGGAAGGATTTCGTGAAGCATATTTTGGAAGTTGAGGACTTGTGGAATCTTGTGGATCCATAGAATGTAGATGCAGAGATCAATATTGCCTCCAGGTCACAAAGTTTTGTAAATCTGGCAGCTAACTCTGCTAATGCTAATGCAGGTGAAGAAAGTGCAGGAAGGGTGCTTGTGAGTGCTGGAGCAGCAAGGACAAGTTATGCAAGAATAAAAGAAGCCCAGGATATTATCTCTTGTATTATCTCTTGTAAGGTGAGTCCCACTATCAGACTCAAGCTTAGAAACAAGTCATCAAGAGAGATGTGGATTTTTTTGGGCAAATAGTATGAAGAAAAGTCCTCTTCACAGTCCTCTTCACAAATAGATCTACTTGAAAAAGAACTAAGAGGACTAAAATTGCAAGACGATGGAGACGTCTCTGAATTTTTCAATGATTTTAATAACATCATAGCAGACTTAGTTGGAGCCGGTGTTAATATTTCAGAGCAAATTCAGGTTCTACAAATCTCTAGATCTCTCATTGATAATGATCAACTAGCTTTATTCCTAAGAAACATAAGCAAAACTCGAGAGGAGGCAGAAAGAGTGTTAAGAACAGAATATGAACAAAGGAAAATAACTAAGGGTTATGAAGAATCCATTGAAGTGCTTTATGCTGGTAAGAAAGGTAAGAGAAAATGTTGCTATTGTCACGAGGCAGGGCCTTTTAAGAGTGACTTTCCCAAACTTAATAGCAATGATATTAGTTGCTACAATTGTGGAGGTAGGGCCAGGTGGCTGCAAAGTGTTCTTCACCAAGAGATTATGGTAGAGGGAGAGAAAAAGGAAAGACACTAGAGGAGGAAGGAATAATGCAGCTAGGGGTCGAGGAGGAAGGAGGTCGGCTGGCATACACATTTCTCAAGAACATGAACAAGAAGAAAAGGAAGTTAAAGATGAAAATGAGGTACCTTGTGCATTTTCTGTTCTTGATAATTTTGAAGGAGCTAATTCTAAGCATGACACATTTGTAGTTGATAGTGGAGCTGAGAGATCAGTAGTCCAATCTACTGATCTCCTCAAAAAAATCAAGCAAGCAAACACGAGAAATATCCAAGTAGGAAATGGAGAATCGCAAGCAATTGAGGGGAGTGGCCTGCTGCAACTGACAGACTTACAAGGCAACATAATAGATGTTGAGAGTGTTCTGTGTGTTCCAAGTATAATAAAAAATCTGATTTCTGTTAGTCAGTTAGTAGATCTAGGTTATAGAGTCAATTTTGACTCTAAAGCATGTAAGATCTTTCTTGAGAATGAATTAAAATTCTTGGCAAAGAGATGTGGCAATTTGTTTCAAATGAAAAGATCCACTTATCAAAGCATAAACTCAGTAAATGTTCATGATGTTGAACTGTGGCATAACAGGCTGGCCCATACAAACTGCAAAAACATCAAGTACTTGGCTCAAAAGGGATGGATTCATTGCAATGATGTCAAAATGGACAAATTTATTTGTGAAGGATGTGTGCTTGGGAAGCTAAATAGGCTGCCTTTTGCAAAGGTCAAACATCCATAGCCTCATACAGTTTTTCACATATGGTCTTGATTGTCAGGCATAGCTTTTGGCATTCCAAACATTTTAATTGATTTTCTCTGTCTTTCCTGTCACTAACTGCCTATGCGCGCATAGGGTGTAAAATCGCTAGTGGGGTACAACTTTTGGCGAAGCGTTTAAGCACTTTAAGTGCTGAAACTCGCGGACGTCGAAGCCCGTCACGCCCTTCTCCCTCCTTTTCCCCTGGGCGCGAAAACTCAGTTCAGTGTTTCACTGTTGATGATGGAGGCATGGAGCGCGGATGATTTTCACAGCATCAGAGGTCTGTACAATTCGGGGGTGAAGCCCCACGAGGAAGAAGCTTGGTTGGAAAATAATGTCACGGATCGAGATTGGGATTCTGTTTGGACAAAGAAGTTGAACAAGGGAAAGATAAAATGGCACTGTGCAAAGGAGCATCTTCAAGAGAAGTTGGAAACACTCTGCCGAAAAATCTACAAGAATTGTCACAACAACGGTAAGAAAGCAACCGGCCCTTTGCTTTTATGTTTGAAAAATTGCACTAGATCAATACTTGCACCTGAGGAACACAAAGTAAACTGGGCTACATTTGCTGTGCAATGCCAAAGATACCACAACAATAGACAAGTGAAAACAGAGGCAGATGTTGTAGCACATGTAAGGAAAACTGAAATGAAGGCAAAGCCAAAGGTGGCAGCTGGATCAAATGATATCAGTGCATGTGATGAAAACATAAAAACCTTAGAGAATGCAGTACAGGAGATTGGAAAATCAGTTTTACTTATCACAAAGAATCTGGAAGCAGTAGGAAGTGAGCTGAAAGGCAATGAGAAGGCCTCTGAATTACAGAAAATGATGTTGGAAGAGGCTGAGAACAGTTTAAGACAGGCCACAAATGATTTGGCTACAAAACAGGAGGAGTTCAAGCTTAATCCAAACCGTGTGAGTTGGAGGCGTAAATTAAAGATTTGGAGCAGACTTGTCCGGATGGAAACTTGCACACGAGAACAAAGTACAAAAAGCAATGAACCCTACCTCTGTTAATGAGCAGGTCAAATGTAAACTCAAACTTGAGGAGGAGTTAAAAGTTCTCGAAGAAGAACAGAGACTTCTGCAATTCTACATAAACAATTTGTGGAAGCTGAAAATGGATACTCCTGCAACATTTAGCATCTCTACTATTATACGAGATAAGTTGTTAGTGGAAGATCCATTTTATACATGTTCAGCATGTGGTCTGGAATTCACTAAAGCTTACAGGTTAAGTTTAGCACTGAATTGCCAACATGAGTATCATATAGCTTGTTGTTCATTGTTGAGAGGAGGACAATGTATTCATGGTTGCCCTGGAAAGGTGCCAGAGGGTGTATTTGACGAGCTAGGTTTTGGCCATGTTGCAGGTGCTTCAAATAGTACACCAAAAAAGGATGTGTTAATCCGTCCTGCAATTGAGGTCTCACCCTTCAGGGTTCAAAGAAGGACAATGGTGCCATTTGAAGATGCACAACACCTGCAAAGTCCTATAGGAGTACAGTCAATTGTGACTGATTTGAATGCAACAGCAGAACCACCACCACCAGTCCAAGAAGTCGAAGCTATAGAAGAAGTCAGTAAACCAAAGACCGGTTGTAAACACGGCACCGGTTTGTAAACACAAAGACCAGTTGTGGAAAAAACAACAGACCCGATTGTACACACTGAAGCACCTAAGGAAGTTGAGGGAGTAATTCCATCGGATGAGGGCAACTTGGGTGAATATTTGCCAAAAGGAAAGGGCAGAAGAACAAAGAGGGGTAAGCTGGAGGATGGGAAAGAAGTTGTTCAAAGCTACAAGAAAGAGAACAAGAAGTAGCTATGCCAAAGATGCGGGAAGCGGTCTCAATCATGAGACCACACCTATCGAAGTGTGTTCAAAGAAAATGCGATTCAGGCCCTCGTGGTTTCAGGTGAGCCTGATGTTCAACAAGTGATTGCTGCCCTTAACAATGGGTCAAGTGGGCATTCTTTGGGCAAGCCCGAAATAAACAATGAATATTATTGATTTTCTTTTGTTGCATTCAATTGTAGGATTACGGTTCAATCTGTTAGGTCGAGAGAATCCTGCTTGATACTGAAAGGTTTCCACATTCAACCCATTTTTCATTTTCATCTTCATCTATTTATTCATGTAGTAATTCTGTTGTGCGGTGTATTCGGGATGTTCCAACGTACTAAATATTGATTTGGCAAAGAAAAGATAAATTCATTGTCTTGGATTTAAATGGTGTGTTGGTAAAAACATTTGGTGCAAATGAACACATACGCTTGGAAGCGGGGATTGACAATGACATACACTAGCGTAAAGAAAGTGATATTCAGACCGAAGCGGTGTTCTTCTTGAAGACTTTGTTCTGAAGTGTTGTGTTGGTATATGGTCATCAATGCAACTCTCTAATGTGGAAGATGTCTTTGCAAGTACTATGTTCAGTTTGAGGGACGGATTTCAATTTGTATGGGGACGGGGAAAAATGTGTGCGCAGACCGTTTTCACCACCCTAACAAACCTGGCAGGCATCAAATCATGATGAAGCCACTTGGAAAAATATATGAGTCATACCCAAGATTCAAAGGTAAGACTTTGCTTCTTGATGATTCATTATACAAGACTTACCTTAGCACTCCCTGGAAATTTCTGCGGGTACCTGCATTCAAGATGGATGTCCATGATGAAGTGCAGGCCAAGACTGAGGAAAAAATGAAGTTACTGGTGAAGAACACACACAGATACAAGCCTTGGCCTAAGACAGATAGAAAGATTATGAAGCTATGCTTGGAAAGACTTTCTGGAACCAGTTGCAGTTCTGCAGGTTTATGAAGGAGGAATTGGAGAAGGTTTATGGTGATGACGATTGTCATTCTCCATGATTATTGGCCTGTTTGTCATTTATTTAGGCCAAGGAATCCTACACTTTTCATGTACCATCTTTATCTTAATTTAAGAATGTTTTTGCTATATTGTTTATGTAGTTCAATGCAGACTTTCTATAAGTTTTTGCTATATTGTTTATATCTACTTCAATGCTGACTGCAAGGGATGCATAAAACTTACCAAGTGCTTAAACAAAAAATTGCCAAAACACTAGGTAAAACATATATGTTTAGTACTAGGTGCGATTAACTTCTTGTTATGCTATATAACTTGTTTAAAGATAGTTTGTTTATTGCATGTGTGCTCTTGTGTTCCAGTGCTTACTCACAAGCACTGCTGAAACTAATTAAAGTGCTTAGTGTTTGAGCTGGAGCACTGTTACATTAAAGCAGAATATGGACTGTACAAGAATTCAATGTTTTGCCACCTGCATGGATAATAGAAGTAAGAACATCAAATGAATTCATTCTTTACTTAATACAAAAAACAAAATGTGATGCTGAAAAGAAGTAGATGAGACAAAAAAACTTCATATATTTGATAGACGAAAAGAACATAAGAAAATGACAAACAAAGAACAAAAAACAAAGAACGAAAAGAACATTTGATACAGAAAGTGGTAGAGACAAAAATCTTTTTATATTAACAAAGTTTTTTACAAAAAAAAGGCCTTCAGGCCAGTGTCTTCAGGGGGTGTCTTGGGGGTGGCTTTGAGCGGGGGTGGTGTCTTCGGGGGTGGTGTCTTGGGGGTGTCTTGGGGGCTTTCTGGCTCACTCCACACATTCTCCTCCAGTTCCCGCCTCCTCTGCCACTTGGTGGGGCGCTCTTCGTAACAGCTCTCGAAAACCAGTTGTTTTTCTTCTTCTTCATCCGCCTCTTCCTCTTCCTCTTCCTCTTCCTCTTCATCCTCTTCATCCTCTTCTTTCTCAGAATTGTCCTCTTCTTCTTCAGAATTGTCCTCCTCCTCTTCTGCTTCTTCTTCTTCTTCTTCTTCTTGCTCCACTACCTGCTCGACTTCTGTAAACAAGAAAATCAACAATGTTAGAACAAAAGAAAAACAAAACAAAAAAAAACTGCAAAACAAAATAATACCTTCTTCTTCCTCTCGATCTTCAGTGTCTGTTCTTGAATCTGGACGAACCGGCTCGAAAAAGTAGGCCCCCCTGTATTGCGGAGCGACGTCCGCATCTTCTGGCACCTGTGTAAGCACATACTCTGGTGCTTGGTTTCCGCTGCATGCAGAGGCCATTGCAAAGGAAATAAACAGAGCGTGAGGCGAATTGCAAAGGAAATGCCGTCTTAAGGCGGTAGCGTGAGGGCGTAAGAAGAGCTTAAATCCTATGATTACGGGTCTAGTGCTTAAATCCTATGCTTAGGCGCGTCAGTATACGAAAAACCTGACACGCGCCAGAACAATTAATTCGTAACCAGGCTTAAATATTTCGTACGACCATTGGAATTGACACATGTCACATCGAGGAAATGCCTTGACAATATAATTTTGCCAAGAATGTTGGGATAGTGATGGTATCAAAATAAATAATTGAATGTTATTCCAATGTCACAAATGTACATTCTTAAACAACAATTCAATCTTCATTTCAAAGTACGTGTCCATGCACACCACCCTTGTGCATCCTCACTATTATTAATATATATACAAATGTGTGCTTACGTGCTTAGGTGCTGGAACAACAAATCACTTGAAAAGAATGACATCAATTTGGTTAAGTGTCAAAGAATTACAATGTTATTGGGAGACTGGCCATAATTTTTTCATGGGTCTCCTGTGAAATTTTGTACATGTCTGTGCCTTCAATTTTATCCATATCAATTTTAGAATATCTTACCATATGGCTGTGCACGGAGGCTTCGGGTTGTTTAGTGAGCAACATATACTTGAAATTACCCAAGAATTGATAATACAATCCACTTAAGATAACCTCATGCACTCCAAATTTTTGCCCCCATCCATCTTTGTATGAATCTTCAAGTGTGCATTTGGGTTCTGTGCACTTGAGGATGTAGAAGTCCACACCCTCTGAATTGTCTACCTCAGCATTCACTGCAAAATTGTCACCTACCTCTACCAAATTACTGATCCATTCATTGGCTTGTTCAAGAGTCTCCTTTTTCTTCTCAACTCCTGGTTTTAAGTCAGTTACCTCCCACTTTCCAAATCTACCTGTATTGATGCAGGAGTCCCAATTATGATCCATGCAAAACAAGCAGAAACATGACAGGCATCTATGAGCAAGCCTGTTTGGTCTACTCCTGCTGACAGGTCTGATACAGTGAATCTTCTTTGTGCCTTTAAGTGTTTCAATTTCATATTCTTCCATGTTTGCCACAACAGCAGGTTCAATTTCCCAAAAATATCTTTTGATCTCATCTGTTTCATCAACTGGTAGACTGCTGAAATATGTACACAGAAATTTTACAATATCTTTAGCATGCCTCAGTTGCACACCATTGGGTTTGAGTTGTTCCTTACTTAGCAGCCTTTTGATAACAGCACCTGCACCATCATGTTCACCTTTACCATGAGCAGTGGCAAAGTAGTTCCACACTATTTCCTTGTCATTCATTGTGAAGTACCTGCCTAAGAAAAAAAAAAGGTTTTCCTGACTTGAATTGTGATGAGCAGCCATCACTCCAAACCCAATGCTTCTCATACTCTATTTCCTGTTCCTTAAGCCATGCAACATGCTTTTGTAGGCAGTGTTCCACAAATAATGAGTCATGCACTTTATCATCAGAAATGTAAAAGTGAGTCTCTTTTATGATCTTCCTACCATTGTTGAGTCTATTCCTGATCTGCTCCAATCTTCTGTTCTTTTTTTTCTTCTTTGGACAGTCTTCTTCTGTCTGCACAGGAACAGGAATATCAGCACTTTTGTCATGTCTATATGTTATGTGAACAAGTATAGAAACTTGGTCTGTATGCCAGTGCATTGACTGGGGCTCATTCTGGATCTTGATGCTGTAATTTTCTGCAAAGTCAATAACAGATACAATTGTATCTTCTGGAAATGATGACACACACTGTTTAAACTGATTGGCCTGCCAATGTGCTATGTAATTGTGTGGAACAAAATCTGATATTACCTTCTTCACATCCTCTTGAAACTCTTTGGGACTTCTCTCCTTTTAAACTAATCTCAAGACAGGTTTGTACCTCAAAGCCTTTCTTGGATCCCCGAATTCTCTGTCCTGGTCCACAGGTTGCTTTTCAAATGTCTTCCAAGTAACTAGTAATGAACCCGTGCCATCTATTTCCTGTGGACATTTTCTAATTCTATCCAACCCACATTTTTTACACGCCAACATCAAGCAGTTATGATCAAACCACTCCTCATCATCACCTTTGCTGCAGACCACTTGTCTCCATAAATCACTTGTGCACTTGATTGTATGCTCCTTGGCTGCACATTCGGGCCAGGGCCACAAATCTCCGCGATGGCGGTTGCAATTGTCATGAACTCCACCCGATTTTCTCGGTTGTTCAATCCCTGCATGATGTATTCAAATTTCAAGTGGTAAATGCAACATCATGTATGCCTCTCACGCATCCTCCTTACAAAACTCGGTTTCAACCTCTCAAAAGTCTGCAATGCAATTTTGATATGAGGATTCTCCTCTCTAAACCTGAGGTAGAATTGCAACTGTAGGGAAATCGTGTGAATGCCAAATAAATGCTACATATAATGAACCCTACAATATAGGATGAATACTTACTTGGCTGACTTCAAGAAGGTGAATTGGATGTTCCATCTTTATTTCTGTCTCTGATACATACTTCCTCACGTCTTTCTTGTATGGAGAAACTCTTGTATTTTCTGTCCAGAACTTGATAACAGCTTCTCTATTGTGATCTAACATGCTATCCATCCGCTTCCTCCTCCTGAACATTGACCAAGGTCCTTCCCCTTTGTTAGCTTGCACCCTTCTTTGAAAAGCATTTGAAATTGTTTTTCTGGGGATGCTGAGCAATCTGGCCACTTCTGCTTGATTCAATGGCTTGACACCATTTCTACCTGCTGCTGCCATTATCAGGGTGGACTTCCTTGCACGAAGCATGTCATGATTCCTCTCAAACTTATGTTCTTGCATTGTTTCCTTCAAATTCTTCACCATTTGCTCGGCCATAGTAACCTGCTTAGATTTCTTTATAGAAGCAATTGGTAAATCCCTTGCCCTCCAAAGAAGACTGTCAAGGATACGGCCTTTGTCATTGTCATCAACATTTGTACTAATTTGGTTGAATACTTCATAAATTTCTCCTGAAATTTCTCTTATTCTGCGGTCACTCAGTCTCAATTTCTTATTCTTCTTTGAAGGCGAATCTTTAGAAGGGGAATTCTTCTTCATTGCTACTTTCTTTGCATACAATCTCTGCCTGATCTCTCTTCCTTGCTGCATCAATGGCTCTGTAAATTGAACGGGGAGAGGAATTGGGTTTCATCTATCCCGAATTTCTGTGTATTGCAAAATTGGTGAGGGCAAATTGTTGAATTTCGGTTCAGGCAATTCTTGGAAACAATTAGTCCCTCTATTTTGCTTGAATTCAAGATGGGTTAGCCCACCATCCAGGAATATGGCGGGCTACAGACATTCATGTTTCCGGCACCAAACATGTTCATGATTCTCTCAGCCTGTCATTTGACGGGCGCGCACCCTACATGTCAATACTTCAATCACGCACGTCGTGTTTAAAACACACCAATTTTAAGCACTTGTAAGCGGCGTCCGGACGGTGATTTCTGCTACCCAGTACCGATTTTGCACCCCATAGCGCCTTGTGATTAATTTTGCTTCAGGCGCTCAATAAGAGCCTTCATTTTGTGCTTTTTGTTATTTGCTAACTTTGTTATTTACGAGAAACCTAATGGTATTTTCATTTTGCCAATTTCCTGCACGTAGTTACTTTTTATAAATTTAACTTTTATTTTTATACCCTGTTTTAATGCACTACAATTAAGAAGATGTCCATTTTTTTTAAATCTAGGACCCAAAAACGACACTCAAAATAGTAAATTGAGGGCTATTTTTTAAAATGACCCCCAAAAGTAGCAGAATTTAAGGATATTTTAGGGAATCTTTGGAAGATTCTTTTTATTAGTGCAAACGCAAGTCATTAGTGCATTTGCTAGGTCACCGTGTTGTCATTGCAAGTTGAGTCAATATTATAAATCCCTGAAAGAGGAAGTATAGTTAGAAGCATCTAAATGCATATTTTCATGATGAATAGATACACAAATTACGAATAAGGAAACTTTTACAAGGCTTAGCAAAACATTCAGCTTTTCCATAAATATTATTTAAAAGGCTGCACTTATAACTTTACAAGAAAGTAGTGCGGTGATATCAGCACCGCATGTTGTAAATTGTCCTAGGACAGAGGATTTACTTCAACAAAGGGAACTGGATAACATATACGAAGACTTACGAAGTTCTGGAATGATGCCTACACATTATTGGACTATCAGCTAATAAAGAAGAATTGGCAAGTGGCAATGATTTAATGTTAATGATTGTCTGCTTAGACATCCCCTATGGTAATGTGAAAAATATTTTACAATACATCATCATATCTACATCTCTAAGTTTCTTCTTTAGTGTCTGATAGTACTCTGTGAACTCAATGGTTTTTAAAAGTTGAATGTATAGTAAATGTGGAATAGAAAGTGTTGAACCCCTATAAGTAAAAGAAACCTTAGACACGATAGAGATATTGAAGTCCAAAAGAGAATGGATGAACCAAAATACCTGACTGGAATAGAACCCTAACCGCGTAAGGGACACCCCATCTTGGACGTGGATTTTTGGCTGTCTAGAGTTTTAAATTGCCCTGGTGAAGCAAGTTCCAATCAAAGATAAGAGCAAGCAATGCCAAATTGTCCACCCCCACTTCATATTTTTCAGTACGGGACTAAGATGATACCAGTGTATCAGCAAATATTATAGCAGAAAATCAAGAAGTACCTGTACATGCATACATGAAGGCTAACTGAAGCAACCTTTCACTTTGAACAACTTTAACCCAACAACTTATGTAGCATTAGCTGCCTTATTTATCGCAACAACTACTTTATTCACATGATCATCAACATGTGGCACTTCTAGTGCTCGCTCTGTTGCACCTCTAGTTCTTACATATTTTAAGGCGAAATCAAACAGTTGAAATAGATAAATAGAGCAAGAGCATCAGGAACGCACAAGGAGAAGTATGAAATACCTGAACAACATTAGAACTCTGCATGACTCCTGTATTCTTCATCTCTTATAACACCAAGTTGCAGTCTCTCTACATCCTTGAATCTAGAAAAGGAGAATGGCCAGATAATGTAGAATCTGCATAACAAACCTAAGAGTATGTCAAAGGAAGTGACAACGGCTTTCATGTGGCATAACTTCCAACCTATAGGTGATGTCAAAAAGGAAGCATGATGCACAAGATATTGTAATAGACATTTATATCAAGTTCAACAACCACGAGTCATGCAACATACTCTGTGGGAATATCTAAAAATTGCAATTTATCCACCAATCCACTGTTATATTCCCCACACACATTTCCCACACACATTCCCCCCACACATTCCGTACATATTTTGTATAAATACAACACATTAAACCATTGAAATAGCCATTAACAAACTAAACCATTGAATTAAACCCCCCAGTTGTTTTTGTTGATATTCGTACAGGGCGTCCAACGGAAGGATCGGACCGTAGGATGTCGATTTCGGACGATCTTGGCCATCGTTAGGCGCGACACATTTTTTAGCAAGTTTTAGATAACTGTCAATTAGGAATACATAATTATTGTTAAGGCTATGAAGCGCATTACACACATATACTGGCGTATGTATTGGAGCTCCTCGCCTCTGTTGGACACCCTGTACGAATATCAGCAAAAACAATTGGGGGGTCTTGGGGGTTTAATTCAATGGTTTAGTTTGATGGCCATTTCAATGGCTTAATGTGTTATATTTGTACGGAATATATACAGAATATGTGGGGAATGTGTGGAGGGAATGTGTGGGGAGTGTGTGGGAAATATGTGGGGAATGTGTATGTGTGTGTGCGCACCTGTAGTCATTTTGCCAAGTTAATTTACATTGACATTAGCAATTTGAGACTTGAAGATGAAAAATAAGGACAAAGGAAAAAACATTGAGAATAATAAAGGCGGGCTTACAAAATTGGACATTTCTTCATTATGATAAAAAATCTTCTGATGTCTATTTTTGGCTTTAGGTTTGTTGAACGGACTCTATCTGGTTATTTTTTTCGCAAAACAACAAAGATTTGCATGCCATTTTGATGGGTTTATATGGAATTCAGAGTGGAATTACCGTTACATGCCCTGCCAACAGATTATGCAGGGGTTTGGAGTTTCATATGCTCAGCATATAGTAAGGGAATGCCTTGCTCAAATAAGCCACAAACTTGCAAAAACCAATTGAATGCTTGATGGGTTTATATAGAATTCAGTGTGGAATTACAGTTATATGCCCTGCCAACAGATTATACAGAGGCTTGGAGTTTCATATGCTCAGCATATAGTAAGGAAATGCCTTGCTCAATAAGCCAAAGACTTGCAAAAACCAAGACAGACCTGTGAAAATAATTGAATATACTATGCAAACAATATAGGCATGGATTGAAAGGCTCGGAACCATACCTAATACTGTCTGCACACAAAGGATTAGCATAATTGCCGTCGCGACAAAAACCTCCATGATCGAAAAACTTCGAATATCACACACACAAGAGAGGGTTGGGGCCAAGAACAACAGGCCAGATGAAGATACTATGCATGCATGTCCAAGAACATGCATGCACCAAACCAAATCAATGGTTCACAAAAGATACTATACATGCATGTCCAAGAACACGCATACACCAAACCAAACCAATGGTTCAGAGAAGATACTATGGATGCATGTCCAAGAACACGCGTGCACCAAATCAAACCAATGGTTCACAGCACAAAACTTAAACAAACATACATGGCGCGCTTTGTAAATACCGCTACCATACGCAAACGCAAATATCATATAAAAACCTTAGCAAAATAACCGTATAATTATACGTTTTGGACGATGAACCATTTTTTTGTGATATTTGATCTTGAATAATCGAGGCAAAACATATGTGCTTGACTTTGCAGTAGAAGAAATAGCTAATCAACACAAATGCTTCTCATAACATTTCAAATGTAGAAAATTACTCGGGGTAATAGCCATCTTTTGTTTCATACTAATTCACTTACCAAATCTATGACCAGGTTGTATACCATAAAGATTGCAAAACCAATAATCCTGAAATGAAATCCAAAATTGCTTGAAGAAACAAAAATTTGTGTAATTTATTGGGGAAATTTCTATTTTACAACCACGTTATCCAATGCATTACATGCCATTCACTATCAACTTTTAAAAAGTATATGGTCTTAACTTGCACAGAGAAAACTCCTTCAATAAGATACCAACCATGGGAAGAGTCCATGTGCATGTTGCCCCACTCATGATGCTTTGCCAAAAGAAATAACGAGTGAAAAAACTGTCTGAGAATCTTTTAGGATTTGCATACAGTGCTTGACTATTCAGGTGAGAAAAATTGTGTCATATAATAACCTTGCAAATAGGTGTGATTGGAATGTCCCATATAGGCTACTAACATATGTTATTTATATTATATAAGACACCCAGCATACCCTTAATTGGTGACATCAAACAATACCGTACAAGTTAAAATTTTCACGGGTCTCTTTCTCTATTCTTGAATGTAAAGCATGAAAGATCATTCTAGAATGGAAGCTGCTTTGTCGCGTTGTCGCGACTGAATATTGGAGCGATGACTAAGCTTTTTATATGAAAGCTATATTTAAAGGGACTCCAAGCAAGAATCGGAATGCAGAAAAGGCTCAATCCACCAATTTGCTTGAAGAGCAAGAATCATATCTTACAACCGCAGAAAGATTTTATCACAGACACACACACACATGCTCGGAGAAGATAGATGGGAGAAAATGAATTGCGGAACAATCGGCGAAGAAGCAGAACATCTAGAAGAGTTTTGCTTTCTTTGTGCCTTTAATTCTTCAGTGAAATTATTCCATTTCTAACATGTATCGGATCTAAATCAAGGAGAATCAGCTAGAAAGTGATTTTTGAAGGAAGAACGTCAGAATTGCAGAAAGGTGCGAAATCATCTGTGTTTCATGCAGGAAGAATGGCTTTTACATTGGCAGCTAAGGATAAAGAGATCTTCTATATTGGCAGCAAAAAACAAGCCCAAGAATTACGCATGCTAATGGAGCTTAAAGCGCATCTCAAGCAATAGAATATGTAGCAAAATAACAAGGGGTTGCAGGGGGATTTGATATGGATGTAAAATAACAATCCCTGAAACTATAGACTATATATCCCTAAAACACTTGACTCGGTTGTCATAAAAAAAAACATAGATTCAAGATAAAAAATAATCACATTAGCTCACTGGGTATATTGGTTAAAGTAGTCTTATTAAGACATTGAATTATTCTGGTAGAGGTTCGAGCCCTCGTATTTTATATTCTAAAATCTTAGGCGAAGCCGTATAGAGGTTCGATATTCCCTCAAAACCTTGGGCGAAATCGTATTTCATATTCCAAAATCATAGGCGCCTCCAATTATAAATGACTATAAACGAAACGAGAGGTGCTCACAAGCTCCAACATACGATCTGGGTCGTAGGATCGACGAATCCGATGTCTGTGATAGTCCAGGGTGCACCTGGTTTAGATACCTACAGATGCTAGGAAAGAGGATTCAAATAATGTCTGCCTTTTGTGTTATTGTAGCCGTCTATGGAATGCCCAGGACCACTGCAACAAAGAACCTGAAGACCACAATTTAGTATTTGACTAACCTGAAGAAGATATGGACAAAGTTATTAACAAATGCACCCAATTCAGCATTGCAATATTTTATTAACCATTATGTTTTGTCCTACACTAACATTTCATGCCTTCACAAAGTTATGCAAGATTAGTGATTTGTCTTCGTGCAATGTAGATGAGTCAATATACAATGTAAATGTGTGTAAAAATACAAAGTCGAGAAAGGGATATCACCTAGTGCAAGTTTGTGCAATACAAATCATGGCCACGATTTCTTATATAGACAAGCATACCTACAGTGCCATTTCTGTGAACAATAAACAATCCACACATTGATCAAATCATTGTAACCTATCTCCATAACCAAACCTTTGGACTGAAGAATTTAACTGCCCCATATACAGTCAAGGCACAAATTGCCCCCTATGAACCAATTCTAGACTCCTATAACAGTCAAGGCACAAATATGACAAAATATCAAGCCCAATGTTGCTATATAGGTTAATTCAAGCGGCTGCTTGTCCACAATATATGATCAATCCTCTAAGAGATGGAAAACATTGAAACTTGTGAAAATTACTAGACATGAAAAAAAAATCATGAAATCACAACATAGGACTTACTAGCGTTGATCAAATCGGTTGAAGTCATAAAGCTTCCCCATCTTCAAGGAAAAGTGCATGTGAACATTCATAATGTCGTTGCAAGGATTTATGGATTCGATTGGTAAATATACAAAAACTGCTTGAAGACTTTCATCGAATCTCCATGCCTACTCCATTATTTAAAGCATTAGAACGTGGCTGCAATTTCCTGCCACAATCGCATCCATGCCCCATGGGCAAAAGCCCCATGGTTTCTCACATAATACAATGGGAAGCTCTCTAGCTTGGACTTAAGCAGATAGGAAGCTCTCTAGCTTGGTAAGCAGATCATCCATGGAAAAAGGCCTTGGCATTTCTACCAAACCACAAATTGCCAACTTCCAGGAGTCCCATGTCCCATGAGCAGAAGCCCTATCACTATTTAAGGGATGTCTTTCCGTGGCCTAATCATGCTAGGATGTCTAAGAATCCAACCACCTGCTGTTCCTTCATCTCTTTCCTCTATGCTGCCATCCTTCCTTATATCTAAAGGCACAACATATTCTTGTCCATTGCTTCTTCTTCATCCTCTTCTTTTGCCGCATGCACATGTCCATTCTCTTTACCAATTGAGCCCCAAGAAACAATACTCCATTTCGGAATAATGGCCATAATATGAATCTTTTCCACAAAATGATCAGCAGAGAGTAGAGAAGCATGTGCATTAGACAATATTACCAGTGTTTCCACGACAGAGAAGATAGGATGAGAAAGAAACTATGGGGTTCGCCATTTTGAAGCCCCGGATATGGTAGCCGGGTTTCATCATCAAAATCTATTTACCAAATAAAGGTTTGCTTGCTATGATATGAAGTAACGTCTTATAGGGATAATGAGTCTTTTGCACACTATAGTGGAATTTCATGTTCAAGTTATGATGTTTATGCCTATGTATGCATTGGTCTGCTATAGTCTTTGATTGTCGTGCGTGGCCATGTTTGTTGCTTTTATCTTTCCTTAAAAAAACTTGCAATGATTACAAATGCACTCAAACCTTGATTCCTAGAGTATAAGGCTAGTTTGGTTATCAAATTAGTTATTGCCCTTTGAAAGTTGTCACTCCCTTTACACTATCCCCAGTTTTGATTAACATTAACCCCATTACAAGTTCATTGACTTTTTAAGACCATTCTTTGACTAGAGAAACTGTAACACTCATGTCGTATCTAAATAAATAAAAAACATACTAATCTGACAATGTACATGCCAATCTTCTCTGTGGAGAACTACGTGGAACTGTAACACCCATGTCGTATCTGAATAATCTTTTTTGTGGAGAACTACGTGAAACTGTAACACCCATGTCGTATCTGAATAAATAAACCATACTAATCTGACAACGTACATTGCCATTTTTTTGTGGAGAACTGATTTTATATAATTATATCTTCTAGTAGTTTGGTCCCAGCATAGAAGCAAAATATGTGGACGAAGGTTTGCGCTCTTGAAGTAAAGAAACATGGTGAGATACATAATACTAATAAACCACATATCATATTGTCTTTGGGCTCAGTTATATGAAGAGAGTCAAAAGTTGAGCAACTCGATGCCCCATTAATGGATGGATGGTGTAATATCATTATTCAATATATATACACAAAAGAAATGGAAGATGCGCTAGGAAAGAGAGTAGCATAAAAATGTCATAAAACAAGCATTTATATATTTGAAGACCCATATTAGATTCGGTCTGAGAGGCTAGTGTTAGAAAAAAAAAAAAATATGGGGTTGCAGGGGACATAAGTGAGCTAAATAATTTCTTATATGTTTCTTCATGACATGACTGCATAAATGTCTACGAAAATGAATGGGTTATGGGCCACTTTGATAAACCAGGTAAAAATGATTACAATGCTTTGACTCGCATATTTTCTTAGAAAGCAATTCTCTTCTAGTACCACCTGAATATTTATGATATAGATTTGACTGTAAGTACGCTTTCAAGGTACTCTGGTAGATGAGTGATAAATCAGATTTCGTCCACGGATCCAGAATACATTGTTAAAACAATGCAAATAAACATTTGAAAGCAACCCCCCTTTCTTCACCTTCTAAATAAAGCCACCATTTGTTTAAAGATTAAAGTATCTAGACAGTGAGCATGTAGTGAAGCATATTCAATTAGCCTGTGATGAGGTCATGTAAGGTATATGTCTACCATTTTGAAACAAAAGACAGTGCTCCCTGAGCATGACAACGTGATTATGTAGAGGAATAAGACTAGATAAAATTAATACAATAAGCACTTGAACTCAAACAAAACATATTTTGATGCCGAAAACAGAGAAACTTTTATGAATAGCAGAGAAAAACAATGCAAAAGCTGATTATGAAACATGGAGCATTTGCAAGATCGGACTGCATATATTAAACCTCATAAACTTTACAAAGATTGACGTTTTGGTAAGGAAAGGGACTTGGTACTACAAACAGCTTTGACAGGAACCCTGAAATCAGAAGCCTTGCATCCAGATTACAAAAGGGAAACGCCAGAGCTTGATCATCAGAACCTTGATTCTGCACTGCAGAATACTGAATCTGCACTGCTCAATCATGCCTGCTGTAGGAGAGCAACATCTACATAATCTTCAGCTGATTTTTACAATGATAATATGGAATGGAATGGAATGGAATGCAAAAGAAACTATATATAGATAGAATCTCTGCACTTTAAAAAGGACTACTACTTTTTACAAAAAAGCTGCCTGCAAAGGATGATCCATGGAGTTCAGGATTTATATTTGTGCCAACATACAAGCATCACAAGACAACGCCTAAAGATGTAAAATCTGGATTTCTGTTCCCTGACTAAAGAAAACATCCTTTTGCTGCAGCACAATCCTCCACCACTGCCACAAACTGACGATTTAGTGCGTGCCTCCCAAGGATCTGCCTCTCCAAGCCTCTCTGGTCTCGTGTAACACTGACCCATTTCTCCTTCTTCCCTGCAAAAGAGCTAGAGCGCCACTGCCTCTTCTAAGGAAAAAACAGCCGGATTCTTAAATACAATGGAAATCTATTGGCGCTCGCACAATACAGCCTTAAGCCATGCCCAGCGGAAAAATGAAGCGGCCCAGAATTGTCCTGCTGACAAGACTGAAATGATTTTTCTAAGCAAAATAAAGCAGATACAACAAGAGTACCTGCAAGATAAGGATTTGTGTCTGCACACGAATTAAGGTTGATCAAAAGATTCAACGCTGGAGCTCAGAATTAGAAGAGTCTAATCCTCTCTGATGAATTAAAGTGGTTTTTAACAAATTGGGCTGGAAACAGTGAAGCAATCGGGATTCGATACATAAAGCAACAAACGGAAGGAATTGCACCTTTGTAGCTTACTGGGTCCCTCTCTGACGTATACTTTGCACGAGCGCCATATATAGCTCCATATTTTCATTTTTAACCCAATTGAAACCACTAACAAAAGGGAAAAGCAAAAATTTAGGGAAACCACCACCGCCGGAATTTAGAATTCTATAAGAAGGACCCACAATCATTCCTGCCGTGGGTCAATTCGCAGATCTCTTGAGATTTGCCCAGATCAAACTTCCCTTTTCACAGTTTTTCTTTCGCGAATCCCAGATGAATCATGCCACAGATCCGAACCAAAAACAAACTAAACCAATCAAGCAAGCAGAAGCAACAGAGAACTCTTTTTCAAAGATTCGTAATGATACAAAGCATACCGGGATCAATCAACTTCCACGAATGCGAGGGCAGAAGAAAACGTGGATTCGGCGCTAGATTTTGTGTGCGCGAGTTTCTAGGCCGATGATTTACGATGATTGGGACTGCAGGAGCCGGGGAGACTGTTCGGCTGGAAGCTGGCGAGGTCCGCCATAGCCAGGCCGGAGCTACAAACCCTAATAGGGCAAAAGCGTTAGGTAGTTCTGGCCACAAGTGTCCCATTCGATCTCTACTTTTGTAAGAATCATTTGTACCTTGCAATCAATGACCCCGTGATTGCCCCCTTCCCAAAAATACATGTTCATGGATGGACCAGGGCTCCAGATTAGGGGGGTTCCTCCCCAGAATTTCCGGTTGAAGTTGTTAAAATCCGGTTTCTTTAATAGATGCCGGCAAAATTTCCGGTCAAAATTTAGTAAAATCCTTGTTAAATCCGGTAAATTAGAGGATATTTTCTAAAAAATCCGGTAAGTACCAACAAAGCACGGCATTTTGCCGGTTTAAGCAAAATCTAATCTGGAGGCCTGGGATGGACCCCCATTTGCCATATATATCATATCATATCAAATATCAAATACATTATAAACCCACTTTCGATCCTTCTAACATCCTCCCTTCAAACCCCCCCTAGCAATCATCCTCCTCACTTGTTTATTCTCTGGTCCCTGTTGCCTCCCCCCTAGCTCCCCGTCTGTCATCTCATTTCCCTGTTGATCCTTCTATCTCGTTCACTATCTGCTCCTTTCCAATAATGGCTGCAGTTGCCCCCCATCCCCAATCATGGCCACTGTCCTTTCGCCTGCGCCATTTTGCAACCACTCGCCACATATATTAACAACTCACATCACTCCTTCAGCTATTTCATGCTAGCTTTCTGTGCTAGGTTTTTTCTGATTCTCGAGATGCTCGGGGATGTCTGTCATGCTGCAAGTTGCATTATATTGTCGTTTTGTTATTGAGTCACTTCGTGGTGGTTGCTGAAATCATTGGACTCTATAAATTTGCTTTTGTTTTTCCCTTGTTCTTTCCCTTATTTCCATTCTTGCTTTTTTTTTTTTCATTCTTGAAGTAATATCTCTTGATAGTTTGCCTTGAGACAAAGGATTGTGATGTTCACATATTGAAAGTGTTACATTGTCGTACAATAACTGTGCGTTGGTTGTACAATTCACTTTGACTTAACTTGGTTCACTAACAAAGTAGCTGACATGGAAGAACTTGTCAAAAACACATTATCAGTGGTATTCATGATGTGCATTTGGATCTTTCGTAGCATGTTCATGGCAAATATATGATATCTTCTTGGGATGTCCACCATCTTGACTCCAATGTAGTTTTGGATCTTTCTTCCACACAATTTTCGATGTGGGATTCTCATTATTGGATTCCATATATGCACTGATGTTTTGACATTTGTTGTACATTCTCATTGATTCATCCTTATGTTTCACCCAATTTCTATTGAATGATCATATCGACCTTTTCGAAATAGTCATCTTCTAATTTTATTAGCAATTTCATCACAACCGAGTTGCTCCTTACCTTATCTTATGTCTAGCTCAAAATAGCAAGCTACATAAATTGGTTTGATTACTGGTTGAAGCACAATTTCAAATATATTTGGTTTTTATTTATGGACCTATTTACTTAAATGTAAACCATCAACTGGCTTCACAACCTAAATATATGTATGTGCACAGGGTACGAAGGCTTTCATGTTTCCATGGTAAACCCCCACTTCTAATCCTTCTAACATCCCGCTTTCAAAATCCCCCAAAAAAAAAAAAAAAAAAAAAAACCCCAACAATCATTCTGCTCACTTGTTTATTCTTTGGTCCCGCTGCCCCTCGTCCTTCATCTGTCATCTCATTTCCCTGTTCATCCTTCCATCTCATTCAGTATTTATCTCCTTTCCAATAATGGCTGCAGTTGCCTCTCATCCTCAATCATGCCCACTTTCCTTTCACCTATGCCATTTTGCAACCACTCACCACATATATAATGACTGCTTTCCTTCTTAGATCACTCCTTAACTATTTCATACTAGCTTTCAATGTTGAGTTTCTGATTCTTGAGATGTTGGGATGTCTTCATGCTGCAAGTTGCATTATATTGTCATTTTGTTATCAGGTCACTTCCTGGTGGCTGTTGAAATCATTGGACTCCATAAATTTGCTTTTATTTATTTTTCCTTGTTCTTTTCCTTATTTGCATTCTTGCTATTTTTGGTTTCCATTCTTCAAGTAATATCTCTAATTAGTTTGCCTTTAGACAAAGGATTGTGATGTTTACTTTTTGAAAATCTTACATTGTCGCACAAATTCATTGGCATTATGCTGGTCATAGAATTCATTGTGATTAAGTCGATTCAGTAACAAACTAGATGGCATGGAAAAGCCATTCTGTGAAACTAAAGGCTGACATGGAAGAACTTGTCAAAATACGATATGTACTATTGTCTGACAATTGTTTGAAGAAACATTATCATAGGTATTCATGACGTGCATTTGGATCTTTTGCTGAATGTTCACAGCAAAACCTGATATCTTCTTGGAATGTCCATCATCTTGACTCCAATGTAGTTTTGGGTCTTTGATGCCCACATTTTTCGATGTGGGATTCCCATCTATGGCATGTCCTATATGACCAATATGTCCCATCAGTTTTCACCCAATTTCTATCGAATGATTATATTGACCTTTTAAAAGTATTCACCTTGAAACTTTATTAACAATCCCATCACAACTGAGTTGCTCCTTACCTTAGCTTAACTTATGTGTAGCTCAAATTGACAGACTATATAAATGGGTATGTACTATTGGCTGAAGCACAATTTCATCAATTGTAAAATTGGTTCTTGTTTATAGACCTGTATACTTAAATGTAAACCATCAACTGGCTTCACAAACTAAGCATATGTGTGTGCACAGGGTAAAAATGCTTTCCATGTTTCCATGATACATCCACTTTCTATCCTGCTAACATCCTCTCCCCTCCCCCCTCTTGAAGGCCTCCTTTTCCTCCCCTACCCTCCCCTCCCTTCCCCTCCCGTCCCATCCCATCCCTCTAGTAATTATTATGCTTACACTCTCTAGTCGTATTAACCCTACTTCATCTGTCATCTCATTTCTCTGATGATCCTTCCATCTCTTTCACTATCTGGCTCCGTTCCAATAATGGTTGCAATTGCCCCTCATCTTTTGCAACCAATCGCTATATATAACGACTACTTTCTGTCTTAGATCACTCCAACCATTTCATGTTGGATTTCTGATTCTCGAGATGTTGGGGATATCTGTCATGCTGCAAGTTGCATTATATTATCATTTTATTATACTCATAATGGTGGTTTAGATCATTAGACTCTATGAATTTGCTTTTATTATTTTCCTTCTTCTTTTGCTTCTTCCGTTCTAAGTTTTTTTGCAGTCTTGAAATAACTTCTCTTTATAAAATTCTCAGTTTTAAGGACCAATCAATGAAAAAAGCACAAAAGCTGAGATACATATTTAAAACCCAAAGAGAAACAAGGTGCTGTCGCGCGAGGGGTTGCCCTCATGAATGGAAAAAAAAAAAAGACTCTATATAAAGAACAAGTAAAATTTCTAGATTCATGAGCATTCTCTTGCATGTTGAGAAGAACAATTCAGCTCAACAAATCCACATGTAAGTCATTATTATGGGACATTCAGTCTTCATCATAATCAAAGAGCTTGATTTTGTTCCATAACTGGGTATGAAGTGCTACATTTGCATGCACCAAAGTTCAATCTATTGGAACATAAGTGCAAGATATTCGACCAGGGAATAAATTACTAATCGCATATAGCCATAATGGCTTTAGCTAAACTTGCCCGAGATTAATCCCAAAACTTTATGTGGTTTAGCTAGACTCTACACATTTACGTCTCATACTTTCTAGCACTTAGCTGAACTAACCCACAACTCATCCAAAAAACTTCTATGGTGTGGTCAATGGAAAACATTAAGCTAAAATTACTATACATTTTTTCAATTATTAGCACACCAGCCCAACCAAGCCTACCGCCTTTCTTGCAATTCTAGCCTATCCACGTAGCACCTCCACCTCATCAAAAATTGTTGTGGCATTACTTTTCGTCATTAATTCTTTTTTTTTTCAAGATCTACGGCCAATAAAATTAGATAAGGCAAACAAATAGCAAGGAGACGTAGAAAGTCACAATTCAGAATGCCTTGAGGTGCCTATTTACATTCCTTGCGGCAGAAGGCGAGCTTCGGCTATGGCATCATCTTAGCGAATCTTCCCCCATGCTCCTGCATTTTTCGCTTTCGTATGCCTTGAAATTTCAGCATATTGTTGAAGCTCTATGGACATGGATTTAACCGTGTGGATCCGGCGATGTGCCATGGCTGGCCAAGAAATTAGTTTTGCTAGAGGATACTTCCATAATAGAGAATGAACTGCATCAGCATCAACATACAATAATCATGATGTAGTTTGCTTCATCATGTCAACATGGTATGATTATCAGGATTGCTCAAATATGTCCATGTTAAAGGGTATTTTATATTTACAAGTCTGTTAAGCATTTTGATCAGATGCAGGGACAAGATTTTATGCGAAACAAAGTCATATATTGTATGGCATTCACCGTCCATGACCCTCTATTCTGTGACATCTTTTGTGAGTTTCTACAATCCCTATCTGTTTCATATTTGCACTCTTTGTCTGGATGCATGTGCTATAAAAATACCGCATCATTTTCCCCCTTGCTTCATCATAAATTTCTTAATCAATTAAGCAAGAGGGCGTGCGTCACAAAATGTCTTAAACTACAACATGTTCATGGTTCTGATGAATTACATGGCGCCGATTTGCTTCTTAGTTTAAGTTCATCTCCTTTTGCAATGCTGGCTAGCCTTTTGATCCCTCACTCTGCTGGGAGTTGGATGTAACTCCATTCAAGCTTCTTCATTGCTTCTCCAGGTCATATTCACCAGAATTTTCATTTTTCTCTGGCTCAACCATTTCTGAACTCAGCTGCATAGCATCATTACTTTTGTCAGGCTAATTGGTATTAACGACTGCAGGTTCAATTTCTTTGCCATCTCATATGCAGTAGCGAGCACTAGAAACAGCTCTTGAGCAGGGCTTTTCTAAGAAAACGTGCAAGGATTTTTAATCTATACCATCATGCAAAACTCCAGAAAACTAAAAGCACGATGATTCTATCAGATTACTATGCAAGACAAGCCATGCTAAGGATCTTTCTAGATTTAATTTATGTTGCAAGGATCAGAGGCAAAGCCTCTAAGTCATAAACTTATAAAAAACCATGATTTGTTTTGCAGGAATTGATGCTACCATGCCTCGTATACAAATTTGAGGGTGCTACACTTGCAAATTGAGCCTGAACGCCTTCCATTGAAGAATATAACAGCAGAAGAAACAAGTCGCTTGTGAGGTGACAAACACTTGGATATTTGGTGCCGGAGAAAATTGTATCCGCCCGACCCGTTCTCTCATCAACCACCAAAATTTGAGAACATTGTGGAGGCTTTAAACTTCATTTCAGATGGTTCTAAGGGGCTTCTTGGATATGTGCTCCACTTTTGGCAACATATTCAGAACCAACAACAAGAGATACATAACAAACAACAAGAAATTTTCAGGCAACACCACAAAATCTTCATGCAACAACAAGAAATCCATAGGCAACAAGAGCAAATGCATAGACAACAAGAGGAAATGCACAAACAGGTGGCTTCATGGAAGATCAAGCTTTCAGTCAAACAAGAAGAAATCGAGGCACTTCAAAATGAGCTTAAGGGGTTTAAAGAGCAGCGAAGAAAACGGACCTTGTCAGACATTAATGGTCTTGTGGCTGGAGGTAGAGCATTTAGAAAGAGGATGAAGATGGTCCAAGATATACTTCATCCTGGTGATTCCTCAATAATAGAGGCTCAAAAACCTGACCACATGATTCAATTGTTCCATAATTACTTTAATGAGGACATCTTGAAATTGATGCTAGAGCATGACTCCTCTTTCAAACCGATGTTGTTGAATCTGGTAGCTGCGGTAGAAGTTGAGCAAAAAGAAGAGGATGCTCATCCTAGCCAAGATGTTCAAGATGCATGTGAAGAAGGTGGCATTAGCCGAAGAGCTTATGAATTGCGTTTCCAGTCCTTAAGAGAAGGCCATCCATTGATGAGATTCGTATTGTTGACAAGCTGATTAACCTTTCCGTGTTGTTCTGCTGGAATAAAAGACCACAAGCTGCTCGTGACACAAGCTTGCGTAATATAGAACAAGTTCTTTCTGCTGCAGGATTACATAATGGTAAACAAAATCTTCTTATTCTTTAGTGTGCCATTTTAAACTATGAATCTTCTTATTCTTTAGTGTGCCATTTATTCTTTAGGTGAAGCGAAGATTATGAAGGATGAGAAGCGGTCCTCTGATAAGACAGATGTTCCAAAATCTGTGAGTCTTGGAGGAGCAAAAGCACGGCATTTCTTGAGTGAAGACGCTCAAAAGGCCATAGGTAACCCGGATATTAAACTTTAGGGGGTTAAGGGCCAAGGGATAATTGAGCCTAATATAAAATCTATAACATGTATACAGGGAGATTAAGAACTCCAGGTCAATGGTCTTTTGGTCAACAACTAGTGGATGCTGAGCGTGACCTTACAAGAAGAGGTATGGCAGCTGTGCAGAACAAAAATGTTTGGACAAGCTTTGAAAAAGTATATGAGATGATGATGGATGAGAACTTGTCTCGAGATAGAGCCTTGGAATTTCAAAATGCTGTCAACAATTTTATAGGGTTCAATCATGTTGAAGCCTCGGGCCCCAAAGGCGAGAGACTTTGGATAAGCTCTACACTTGACAACTTGCAAGAGGCAAGACTTGCAGTAGTCAGATGCACAAGGGCTTGATGTTGGTGTTTGGGTCTAGAGGCAGTCATGTTATGCATTGCAAGGTCTGATAGCCCCAAGGTTTTTTAAAAATAGGGACCTCCTTGAAATGACGAAATCTATGGTCTAGCAGGATTGCTGCTTTCGGAAGAGGAACGTCATCGGACTTTTGCACCGGTATCTAACAGTGGATCATTGCTTCTCCATGGTTGTATTGTGGTTTGGATGACATTCAAGGCATGTGCTTGACACTTTCTATCTTAGGCCAATATTTTTTGAAGGCAATTACATGAGTGCTATGAAGCACAGTTTCATTAAAGTTGAAAATTTCGTGATTCCATTTTTGCTCGAAATGATTATGTTCGTTGTTTTTTCACACATACAGCAATCAAATCTGCGCTATTTACCTAAAAATGCACAAGCATTAGCATGAAAACCGCTGTATTTGAGAGGAAATGGGGCGGAAATCGACGGGCGCAACAAGGAGATTGCGCAATTTAAACCAAAATAGCAAGAAAAAAGCGAGAAAATCGCTGCATTTGAAATGAATCAAAAGGAAATTCACGAAAATAAGCAAGCAAATAGCGCGGTCGCGCAGTCTGCTGCAATATATTCACATTGCAAATGGCGCTGCTGCGCTATTTGCTTTAATAAAATCAGTATTCTTACACAGTAGACAACACATCGTCATAGAATACAGCATCATTTTTTACATGCATAAGGACAAGCATCGTATTATTATATAACAAGTAAGATATACAAAAGAGGCAAATACAGTAAGATCTTATGTCTTATCAGTTTTCAAAAGAGTAATCAGTACAGTAATCATTAATACCAAAGAGGTAAATCTTATATACAAGTAAGATATGCAAATCAGTTTTCAATATTCTTCACCAAAAATAGTATCATCTGCTGTATCAATATCAACCGGGTTAATCTTACTGAGGTCAATGGGTGTCTCAGTATCTTCTACAACATTTTCCCCGGATGCTGTGGTGTCTCCTTCACCAGCCTGCGATGTCTCTCCACCAGCACGCGATGTCTCTCCTGTAGGAGTCCCAGTCAATGTCAAAACTGGACGAGTGTCTATGGCTGGTGGTGCAAGCAAGGGATTTAGGACGTTGTCAATTCTTCCTAAAATCCCTAGCATGCATTGGATCTTTTTTGCATCATGCTCATACGCCACACTGCTCCTTTTTAACTGCAGTGATGCCCTAGTGAAAGCCCCAGCAGAAAAAAAATCCAGAACAAAGTTACCTGGAGGGCAGAGCTTTTCGACAAGTTATGCGGTTGTAGCAGGACCAACCTGCTTGTGAACCAACTATTCCCCTTCCATACCTTGCCATCCGTATTTGAATCTGTCCCTCAGGAGCTTGTTAGCCATATTATCTGTCTTGGCACCAATAGCCTCTTTGGGGGTCTTAGGAACTTCAGGTGCTTTCCGGGGATGTTCACCATAAAACCTAAAATCCAGGTTTTTATCAGCCTGAGCTTGGGCAGAGATCCTGGTGGCTAGAACCACAGCTGCTGGTTCTTTTATGCCACCACCCGTTGACCACCCACTTTCCTCTTCATACATGCCTAAGAAAACTCTAGATCTGGATTCTAGTCTCTCCAGGGCAGTACCGAAGAGACTTGTATGTTCTGGCCTGGCAAAACATATAATCCAGTAGGTCTCTACATCTGTCATCTTAGAAGCAGCATCAAAGAATTTGGCCAAAGTGGCGGGATCCCAAATCGGAGTAATTTGCCTCGCATCTAAACAGATCATGCTGGCACGCAACACGATCGGATCCTGGACAATCCCAGCACTAGAAACGCACTCCACATAAAATCTTTTCAAGTCGTTCTCGTCCTCGGGCTTAAGAATCTTACGGATTGATCTGCCTAATGAGAAGGGCACACATGACCATGGACGCTCTCTTTCAGAATTCCGTCCGACACCCAACTATGATGTATCACACTCCAAGATAGGAGGGTTGAATCTGGGAATCCGTCGGACACCTTTCTCAAGTCCTCAAACTTTCTGTACTTGATGCCAAGTTCATCATGGATGTAGTGGAGAATCTCCTTCTTCATGTAGGCAAGAATCCTCAAGTTCTGTGTTCTTGTCTTGAAAAAATTATCACCCTTATAATCCGATGTGACCTTTACATCAATGTCCCCACTGATGGCTTCCTGAAGGACAGTCCTGCAATCTTCATAATCTAGGCCTCTCATGCATCTGAGGTAGTTTTTGCTGATGTAGTCATTGTCCTTTGCCCAATTGACTGCTATGGATTGGCCCTTGTTATCCTTCAGCTCCCCCTTTTTCCATTTATTCCACATTTGGCGAAAGAGAGCGTAAATGTCGTCTGGCATGAAAACAAACCTGTTGACATCTTTGGTATGCTTCCCCCTGAGAATCTTGTCAACCATTTGCAGGTAATGCTGAAAGGCAAACGAAATATGTTAGAGCTTGAGTGTAGTAAAGTAGGCCAAATGGCGCCGCTGCGCCATTTGGCAGCAAACAGCGCGGCGGCGCCATTTGGCATTAAATGGCGCCGCTGCGCCATTTGCCATCAAATGGCACCGTTGCGCCATTTAATGCCAAATGGCGCTGCGGCGCCATTTGGCCTTCTTTGGCCTGTAAGGCAAATAGGTGGATACATACCTTGTATTCGTCGCTTCTCGATTGCCCTTTTCCTGCTGGTGCTAGTTTGCCGCACTCCTGGTATTGCCTACGCAGGTGGTGTATTTGATCTGCGTAGGGCTCCTTACACACCGTCCTGGCTACGATGTCATTGACATCCACACTGAGCTGAAGAAGGTCCAAGTCACCAGAAAGAACTCTGCAGATTCTATAAGTGTAAATCTTTCTGAGTTCTATTCTGGCATCTTCTGTCCCCAACTTCTGACACACGAGCTGAGCGGCTGAGACAGAATGGTTGCCATTGATGATGTAGAACCTCCTACCCACCAGGTCAGATTCTTGTGACCATGGTACGAGCTGCTTTGTATCTGGATCAAAGGGCACCACATCTGCCAGCGTGAAGAATGGATGGGGATCTTCAGCAAATGACTTGCACAGTTTCCTAACATGTTCAGGATTTACAACTCGTGCCATCATGTTAGGAGGTGCCTCTTCCATATCCGTCTCGGCACTCCTCTGCCAACTCCGTCTCGTTAGGCTGTATTTTTTTTAGAGTTTCCTCTGCCAACTCCGTCTCGGCATCACGGTCCATCTTCAGCTCAGAAGGCACCTCCAAACTTTCCATTTTCTTCTGCTTTCTGACCCTCATCTCCTTCTTTGTTTCCCTCTTCCTTTTAACTGGAATGTTATCAGCCGTTGATGCACCGCCTTTACCTCTCCGATGTGGGGAGGATGTTTTAGTATCACTAATGGTTCTCTCTGAATCCTGTTTGGGCGGGGACCTGATAGGAGAACCGATAGGAGTCCTGATAGGAGGAGACTTGGAAGGTGACTTGGGAGGAGACTTGGGATTTTCCTCGTCTTTCTTTTGATTCTCTTCCTCATGCTCTGTCCCTTCTATATGGAGTGTTCCTTTCTTGGGTTTGGCTTGCCTAACGTTTGGCCTTCTCTTCCCATCCTTCTTTGTAATCTCCGCTAGAAGCCAGGTGCTGTCCATTAGAGCAGGCATATTACCAGAGGTCTTGGCCCTGACAACATGTGACACTGAGTTCTTTGATGCGTCCATGGCTGTGACGTCCCCTACTCGTATACGATGCCCGCGCCATATACAAACAGGAGTTCATCCCCCAAGACCAGCTCCACAGCGATACATGGCCCTCCACATATCATCTTTGTGACCGCCTAGAGTCCACGGTGGGAAGAGTGAAGGGGTCATTTTACCCGTCTCCCTCGGGCCTACCTAGGCTGCGAGGCGTAAACATACACGCGTCGGTAACATAACATCATATATCCACCTCGAAGGGTGGCACATCAACATCTGCATAGACAAAGATCAGGCACAATACATGGAAGTTCCTACCCAAGGCTCGGACTCTCGAGGGGATGGTGACAAGCTTGGGTCTCCGAGTTCAAGGCATGAATCATGACAATGGATTGGGCTGGCATAAGAGCATGGCTTAGGGTTGTCCACTCCATCCGCCCCTCCCCGTGCACACTTTGCGAGTAGGTTGAAAAGTGTTGGGACTGATCTGTAGCCAGCCCGGGTGCATAGCCAAAGGGCTATTCACGGGTTACATCTCCCAGTCCCGTTGGGGCGGTAGGGATCACTCCCTCCGAGAGATCTACATGCTGACCCAAGGTGACTAGAGGGCTTTGCCCTTATTCGACTTAACCCATGGAAGGTGAACACCACCCCACGGGTGTCGAGCCCATGCCTTACCCACACTCGGTGGCAAGCCATTAGACCTAGTCACTCGATCCCGGTAGACTTTACACGCCCGGTCGGTCAAAGGGTCGAGAACACGAACCTCACTCTAAGCCCGGTCTGGCCCCTTCACCCAAACCCGGTGGGGCTCCACAGGCAGAGCCGAAATCTAGTAATGCACTAAGAGGGACTAGCTAGGAGCATCATCTACTAAGCTTTAAGTCTCTACCCCCCTTCCCAATACAATGAGTCCACAGAATACATCCGTCCATCATATCAACATAAGTAAATAAGAACTAATCTGATTCATAGAGTTAGGTTCTTTAGTTAGAGTCAATCTCAGGATCTGCTTGGCTGCTAAGGGTGATTTAATAGGCTAAACCTACTGGTTCGAAGGCTGGAATAAGGTTTAGGGTATTCAATCGACCAAATACCTGATCCCTGGTTCCTCCTCTCGATCCGGCGTCCATGTCTACGTTTACGCCCCGAGATGCGGTCGAAAGGATGATCGACAAAGCCGGGCGCTTGGCGGCGGTGGGAGTTGGAATTGACTCCTCGGTAGCGCTGAATCCAGACTCGGAAGGTTTGTGGGCGAAAAAGGGAAAGTTAGGGTTTGGTGCCTTATGTAGGCTATCGATTAGGTTTAGGGTTTCCATGACCCTTGGTCTACCTTTAATGGGTTAAAAGGTCTAAAAGTCGCACATTGCTAAGTGTGCGCACCATTGCAAGTTGCCCCCTAGGGCGCCCTTGCTTGGGTACATGTCGGCGTACACGTCGATTGGGACGGCGTAATGCGGCGTGGCGGTCTTGATGCGATTATCGTCCCGGGACCGTTATCTTTGTGTTGGAACGTCACAATGGCTGAACGGATTATGCCAAATCCTCTAAGGAGCTCGACCATGCCATTAATAGCAGCAGCCTCTTTGCTTTCATATGAAGGCAACGGCCAGCCTTTTCTTTTGGCAGAGAGTGTCTGGTCCTTGATGCTGGATTCCATCATCTGTGGATCATAAAACTGCCAGTCCATGCCGTACAGATCAATGGTGCAGTTCACGGGATCCTGCTTTTTCACCTCCCGCATGTTGACAATGATGCCAAGCTGCATCACAACGTCTTGTTCAGCACTTCTCGACTTTGTGAGGAGGCAAAGTTCTCTCCTCTTGTCCCCCTTTGTAGGGTCGACACCTTCCTCCAGAGGTATCGCCCTGACAATTTCCATGCACCATGGCCTTCCAGCCATGACCACGGTCTTCTCCGTCACAACGTTGCTGGGCTTGAACAACGAAGCTTCACAAAAAAACAAACAAATCAACATTCAAATCATGAAACGCCAACCCAATCCAAAAAGACGTGCAGAAGTAAATGTACAGGCAAACATCACGGTGGCGCCCTTTACATGTGAACAGCGCGGTGGCGCCATTTACATTTGAACAGCGAGGTGGCTCCATGCGCCATACCCAAGGTCACGGGTTCAACGCCTCGTTGTGAAAGTGGCCATGCAATGTAAAGTTGGTGGGGGAAGGACCCACTTCAGCAATGTAAAGTGGTGGGGGCAGGACCCATCTGGGTGTGTTGTAAAGTGTCACATGTCCGATAGGACGCTGCCTTGTGGCGTGACGTTAAAATCTCTTCTTCTTCTTCTTCTTCTTCTTCTTCTTCTTCTATTCACATGTAAATGGCGCCACCGCGCTGTTCACATGTAAATGGCGCCACTGCGCCATTTACATTATATCACATCTGCTCTAAACTAACTACAAAACTAACACATCCCAAAGAAATGGCGCAGACGCGCCATTTCTGACAGACAGACCACAGAAACTCACACTCCTAGTAGACACCTGGATACACGAAACAGCGTGGTCGCGCTATTTCTAGACCCATGACAACCTTTAAGACCGGGGAAAAAAATTAAAAAAAAAAAAAAAAAAAAAGTACGAACTAACCTGAACTCGAGGCCATCGTATTTGCGACCGTACAAGGAGCGTACACGGACCGTATAAATTCTACTCCACCTTTTTTTCGGGAGCTCCCGGAACAACAGGCGCTACTGGAAGGCGCTAGAGAGAGAAAGCTCATGCGCTATAGAGAGAAGCGGACAATATTTGGCCGGAATTTTTCGAGCGAATGAAATCGCCCGCCCGAAAGGATTTGGCCTGCCCGTCCGTCCGCCACTTGAATTTCAAAATTTGAATTTCCCGCCCGTCCGCCACTTGAATTTTAAAATTTGAATTCCCCGCGTCCGCCACTTGAATTTTAAAATTTGAATTCACCGCCACTTTTAAGTTTTCGCATATATTGTGCGGTCCACGTCTCAAAGTCGTTTATAAACCACGGGGTATTCAGATATGGTAAATGTATATTTTGTCCTCGTATTCGCGGGGTTCGCGATTTTATGCTCCCCGTCCTCGCTTCAACATTCGCAGGTACTTGCGCCTGAGAGGACTTGGCCGCCAAAGCAGGGCGCTCGTCAGACGTCTATTCCACCTTAGGCATTGGTTTTTCAGGAGAGTTGTTTGAGTTGTGTTTCTTTGTCTAGCAGGCGCTTCTTTGGGCGCTACCTTCAGTTGCAGGCGCTTCATTTGGATAGCAGGCGCTTCTTCATTTGATAGCAGGCGCTTCCTCTATTTTGAAGGCGCTTCTTTGAATCAAGGCTCTTCCCTTCTTTCAATGGCAGATTCTCGATCTACAATGGCTTCGAGATGCGGTCGGAAGGATGATCTGACAAGCTGGGGCGCACTGGCAGATCGTGGGAGTTGGAATTGACTCCTCAGGCGCGCGAATCGAAGCTTGGAAGGTCTGTGGGCGAAAAAGGAAAAGTTAGGTTTTGGTGCCTTATGTAGGCTATCAGTTAGGTTTAGGGTTTCCATGACCCTTGGTCTACCTTTAATGGGTTAAAGGTCTAAAAGTGCGCACATTGCTAAGTGTGCGCACCATTGCAAGTTGCCCCCTAGGGCGCCCTTGCTTGGGTACACGCCGGGCGTACCGCGTCGATTGGGACGGCGTGTAATGCAGCGTGGCGGTCGATCTGATATCGTCCCGGGACCAGATATCTTTGCGGAACGTCCACATTCTCCCCACCTTGAAATGATGATGTCCGCAGCATCGTGGTCTCCCCACCTTGGAATCTTCCTAACCTGCAATCAACCTGATGCATACGATATACTACTATAATACTTACACATTTATTAAGATTACCTTAAGGTAATATTTTTAAATCGTTATTACGCCATTACATTATCAAATAACTTGTCAATTCGTAACTTCTATTAAAACAAGGTACTTATTAGTCTCCGTTATCACAACATTTAGTTTATCACAATTTAACACTTTCATATATAATTATTATTTAAGGTACTCTTCATTCCTTGCAACACATTCCAACAAAATTTGTGTTGCAAGTCTTCGCACCTTAAAATCCTGCATTAATTTTACAATATCTATAATTACATACTTACTATTTTAATTATTAGAATTACTCTAAGGTAATGTTTAAGACATTACTGTACTATTTCATTATCCAATTAACTTATCACTTCATAACTTAATCCACGCAAGGTAATTATTAACCTTACTTAATACAACATTTAAGTTTATCAAAGTTTATCAATTTCATACAAAATTTACACTTGCAACACATTATAACAAAATTTGTGTTGCAAGTCTTCGTAGCTCAACCTCCTTGCCCTCCGGAGCGCTCTATTGGCCTGCAGGTCGACACTACGTTATTACCATTTTAATTATTAATAAAATTTTGGTTATATGGTGACCACCCCACCTATCTACATGAATGCATGGCTAATCTCCCGGCGTAGGAAGAGGATGCTTCTTCCATCGTGGCCGTGGAGACAACGCCCTATAATGCCTATATGCCGCTCATGCCTACACCTTTAGTTGCCCAACGTGGAGGATAGGTCCTTCCCGTATATGGGACGTGAAGGACAGATTCCTCCTATCAATGCATATATGGGGCTAGAGGTGCTTTTCCTGTCAATGCATTCCTGAATGGCGTCTTATCTCTCGAGGTCGTCTACTTCCGTGGGACGGGAGTAGACTTTTTAATCTACCTTCCACTCATCCAAGCGGAACCGCGGTCATGCCTACATTGACATTACACCACGTTCTAGAGATCACCGTAGTGGTCCCATCATCGGTAAATACGCATGCAACCCATACCTGACATAGGTTGCATGCGTAGATTAATCTTAACTACACATGAAACTAATCTAAACACAAATCGACATGCCTGAGCCGATTTTTGCTGGCTCCTTTAATGCATGTGATTAACATAATTACCCTAAGGTAATATTTATGAATTAACATTATCATAGTATCGGATACATTACTTCCAATAGTACAATTATATTTACTCTAAGCTTTACAATATTTAACGACTTTTAGATCGCGATTATTTAAACAATAACCCTGCTTTAGACCTATTGTTAATAGACAAGATTTTATCATACACAAGAATTAGATGTGCTTCTTATTCTCTTCCTTGGGTCTTGCGTTACCCTTGGAAGTATATCCCTAAGATACACTTAAGTATATCTGAATTCTATTTTCTATTTATATTTCTAAGGACCCGAGGTCATATAGCTATCCTTGGAAGGAATTGCATCCTTGCGAAGGATTAATTAACATGCTACCTCGCATTACCATTGTTATTTAACTTATTTCCCTATGATACATATACGTACAACAATTTCTATGCAGTTATTGGGATCTATATTTAACTTATCAATAAGACACATTAAAGCTTATAATACATGCGCACACCTTACCTAAGGCTAGCGCATCCACCCATTGAGCCGGCGTCGAGTAATTTGGAGATGACTTGGTCATTGCATTGCTCCCATAGTTTTGCTCCACTTCATTGGTGTAGTTAGCTACTACGTCCGTCTCGCACGTTGAAGGCCTCCTGAGCACTAAGGTATCTATCTATTTTACGCTTATTCTCTATTAAGCCATTGCCGGAGCGAACTCTATTCGTCAATTCGATGGCCCTTCAATCCCTAAGATGCAAGTACGTTCAATCATAAGATTGAGCCCTTTACTTTCTTCTAAAAAGAAAAATGGTCCTGCACCCCTTCAATGACGTTGTACACAACGTCATATCTATTCTCTCCCCTTAAGAGGTTATATGCTTCTTACTTAGTGCATTAATTTACTAGCCGTAGCTAACATATATAATCATCTAAGATGGATGCACATATTATGTTATCATTTATTTCAATATAGTTATGGGTTACCTACTTAGTTAGAACGATTCTAAACCACAAGGTTTTGTCATCATGACAATTCCTTTTGTCTCAAAAGACTATTTGATTACTATAATTCTTATTTTAGATGTACCTTACATGTATTATTCTTTTTATATTAGAGATTCCCCTTTCTTAGTTATTTAAATTCTTGGAATATTCCTACCAATCGAATTGATGTCATCGTAACAAGTTGGCCGGACTTGTTAGATTACTTCTTTTCTTTCGGTTGGATTATTCTTTTGGAGGTACTAGATTTATACATGGTCAACAATTATCCTAGTAATGATTCCTTCTTAGCGAGGTGATCAATCTCACCAAGTGGTTTCAATATGTTGGATGTCTGTTAACAATCGTGTATAATTTTAGTTACTCCTATGCGTTTCCTTCCCAATACTTGACGCTTAGCTCAATATTGGGGCAATCCTTTCGGCGAGAATATCTAACAATGCCTTCTAATCCCAATATGGATGTTACCATCCCTACATTTAACGTACTAGGCCCCATGGCCTTAGATGCTTGAGCTTGCTAGAAGCTCATCCACTCGTTGCCTGCTTAAAATAGCAAGGTAACGTTCTTCCGAGTCGCTCGATACTTCAGTCTCCTTGACGGTGGATCCTCTTTGATGTAGAGGTTGACTTTGTTCGTTAGAAGCCTCTCACTGGTGGCTTGCTGGTGTAGTTGATCACTTGAAATCTTCCATGCCGCTTTTCAAAAGCCTGAAGGTGGCGCCGTTGAAATAAAAGGTTTTTCATCTTGAACTCTTTGTCTTGGCAGCTAACGACTCTGTATCCGATATTGTTTCTTCGACTCCATCGATGTCTCATACGTCGAGTCCTCTTGTCGTTATCGTGTTGCCCGAAGAGTGTTGAGGATGTGGATTGCTTCACCCCTGCAAATTGCCTGACATCTCTTCTTTTGATCCGTTATGCTATGGGAGGGAAGGAATAACAGGGGAACTATTCATGCAAAACATATAGCTTACATAATTACAATTACTACTAGCGCTATTAGGTCCCCCTTGAGCCTCCCTTCGAGTTGCACGCCTACTCCTTGGCAATGTCATCGGTGTTCCTCCCGGTGCAATGGTATTGACGATCTATATCCTCTTATTTGTACGTTGGCTCGTACTCCGGGGTAGTTTGTTGATATACTTGGGCCCTCCGATGTTTGTCGGCTATGGCACAACACGCTTTGCATCACATTCTAACTAAAGGTGTGCTGGTCATTGATGCTTCGACATTCCGGTCTGCTTCCTGATTCTGTTCTCGGGTGGTAATTGTTCCTCCCTTCGTGATACTTGAAGCTATTTGTAGGCGTCTCTTGAGGCTGTGCGCGATTCCTTTGGCTATACTCCTCTGGAGTTGTTCTCTTCTGCAGTTGTTCTTTGAATCGTCCATCCTTGGGTTCACCAAGTTGCATGCAAGTCCGCGTGCAAGTCATCGGCTCGCCTCGCCTAGATGCTTCTCCATTGAGCTTCCAAACTTCCTTGTTTGATCCCCTCGATCACATAGCTTGGACGTTGTCACGTTCCACAGTGCTATGCCATCTTCTTGTCTTGAGGTACCTTCCGGTGGCTTTGATTGTGCTCGTCAGTTTTGATCCTCCTGTTGCCTCTAGGGAGCTCGTGGAAGAAGTCGGTTGCTAGCACTTCTCCAGCTTTCAGTTCCTGACTTTGTCCCTCTATGCATGTCGGTCTCTCTGTCAAGTAAAGCATCATGGCTCTCCTCCCTGCTGGCTATATTGTCGGGATGATGGATCCTTATATCTGCGCAGCTTGACCCTTGAGTTGAAGAAGTACCTGCCTTAGATATACTCTTGTCGTTGGATAGCCTAGCTATTATCTTGAACTCCCTTTTTGCCGAAGGTGCTTCAGTTGCTATCCTTGTCGTTAAGGTGTTGAATGCTTCTACCTCGGGCATTTGATGTGCCACATGTCGGAGATATGATCGGCTTCTTCTCTTCTAATTACTGGTAGGAGTACCTGACGAAGACATCACCTAGTTGTTGAAGGCATATCTCCTCGTTGCAGTGCCTTTCGTACGTGCCTCTCCATCTAATACACGTGTCATAGCGCATCACCCTATATTACCACAAGGTGGAATTATGGTCGTCGAGATGTTGTCTTCTTAGTTGGCTCGTTGATGTCGGGTCGTTCCTCTTTCTATTGTTGAGGCCACTCGTGTCATAAGTTCCTCAAGTGTTGCCGCTGCCACAAGAGGTAGTGTTGCATCCTCACGATGTCCTGGTGCAGCGCTGATGATCTTGACATGACCGATGTTGTCTCTTGTTCTGACATTGGGTGGACAAGCGGTCTTCTACTTGAGGGTACTTCCCGAAGTGTTCGTCGGAGTCGAAGGTTTGCTTGGGCTCTGGTCGTTTCTCCCTCGTACTTGCTCTTCCATTTGATCTTGGGCTATAGTTGTGCTTCCTTGCTTCCTCCTTTGCTAGTCGAAGTGAAGGAGCTTCCTGATCTAAGCGCTAAATCTGTAAAACATGACTCTAAACTCATGTTTCTCCACTATATGTGAGCACTCGAGATGTACAATACACATATACGCATTTACATTGGGATTTTAATTCATCCACTTTTCCAAAACAACTACGAAGATCTACCTAAATGTTTATACTCCTTTAGGGTTTCCCCTCCTCCTATCGCGTTTGATTCTTCGGTTTTGCTGCATCTTCTTCGTTCTGGTTGACTCCGGGATTCCTTGAGATGCTGCTACTATTATTGAGCTTCATGTCTGATCCGAGCTCGTCACGCCAGTTGCGAAGAGTGTTCGTCGATGTGATCCCTTGAAAAAGATGCTCCTGCTTAATGTGTGTGTCTGTCAAAGGAATACGGTGACCGCTCAACGTCCCTACATGCGGTGTGTCGTTGCAAGGTTGTCGTTGTGCGGTGCCGTTGATCGCTTGAGTAGGATCACCTGGCTATTGCAGTCGGGCATTCTTGAATATCTTCGAAGCTCTGAGATCGTGGTCGGTAGGCAGGCATTGTCATTCCTCCACAGGTTGAATTTCTGAGTCTGACTCTTGTTGCTTGGGCTTTGCTTCATTCTGAGGTGGCTCTCCTGTGCCTGGAAGTGTGGTCATTTCCATTGCCCCTACCATGGCTCCTTCTAGTCGCCTTTGCATGATTTGTACCTGCTGGCTAGGTCATCTCCTCCGTCCCTTGGGTCCTATCCATTCGAGTCTCTCACTCCTTGGCTGACGTTTCATGACATTCGCTTGAGCTGCTGGGCTGCAAGGTCGTGGTGATCTTCCCTCTCTTGGGTCTGCCTTTTCGGTCTCCTCTCCTTATCTGTCTGTACATCGGCTGGGACCTTGATGTCTTCAAGGAGTTGCGCCTCTAGCTCTTCTGTGGCTCTGGCCCCGTCCTTCGAAAATAACGCTCATATATTCTAGAGTCTAAGGGTCTACTTGAAGGGCTCTCCTACAATATTTTGGGCTCTATAAGTAAGCAAGATGGCTCGAGCAGCGTTACTGAAGACATATCTATGATCTACAAGTCTATGGACATTAGGACATGTGGCATGAAACGAGGTTTGTTTTGCAAAACCTCCATGATGTTTGAGACATACTCTAAGGTCCTAGCAAAGTTGGTTTGGAGGGGGGTCCAATCCCTACACGTGGAGTGACTTGGGCAGCTCTAGACTCTAGCTCCTTTCTAGGTATTCTGGCAATAGGGAGTGTCAATGTGGTGACTATATAAGTCAAACTCTATTAGAAGGACACAGAATTAGGTCAGGGTTTATGCCTTGGGCATGAGCAGAGGTGATGTACCAACAGTTGGACTTGGGTTGCTATGCTGAGGTCTAGATGACTATAACAAAGGGGTGTTCTTGGGCACTTCTATCTAGGAGTAAGGTATCATCTTTGAGCCGAGAGCAATACTTGCGAAGTACTAATGGGGTATGCTTCTATTTACAAACAAACCACAGTTTGGAAAAACAATTCAAGGGTTTGAGCAATTTTGGTCTGAGCTGGGTTTTGACATTTCTAGCCTAGTTTGAGGTCATAGATGGATTCTAGGCTATCTAACGGTCCTATTGCAACAAATTTCAGGCAATTTGGAGCTCTGTAGCTCAAGTTATGGAGGCTCAAAGTTTGGAGGTCTCACAGGTAGCGCCTCGTTCAAAAGCTGGACTTTAGTTTCTTGACCAGGCGCGACGTGTGAGACATTGGCTCTAATTGGGTTAAACTTGTCCAATTTGGATGATCTAAGGGTCAAATCATGCTAGTATCATCGAGTTAGGCAGAATGGACCCCTTACTTGGTCAATTTGGAGGTGTTTTGGTCTAGTTTGGACATGGTCTAGGTATGAAGGTCTCACAGGTAGCGCCTCGTCCAAAAACTAAACTTTAGTTTCTTTACCAGGCGCGACGTGTGAGACATCACACTTTTTGGTATGAAAATGTGCCATTTTACTAAACGAAAGCTACTACTTGCTAACTTGCCCTAATTAAACAAGTTTAGACACATAAAGTATTCAAAATTGATTTATATTACAAAATTTTTGATTATTTACAAAATGTTTATTTGGGATCTCCCTTAATTAAACTAGCTAATTGCATGTCCTTTCTCGTGAGGGTTACTGCGCTTACATGAACAAGGTCTGATCGTTGAGTCTTCAAAATGTTGGACCACTTACGCTCTCTGCTGCTTCTTGAGCCTTGGCCTCCCGCTCTCGTTCTGCCCTCTCCTCTTCTTGTATCTCCTTCGGCCTCCTTGGTCTTTGGCTGTTTCGCCTTGTCGAGGAAGTCGAGCGGTCTGTTTGGTGCGCGCCATGTCGATCGGAGGTCGGGCGCCCTAAAATCGCTTCGAAATGCGGAGCAAATTTCTAAACAGGGAATCTACAAATGAGGGGGTCCTAGGTTCTATTTATAGATGGCCAATGCAGGTCAAATTACAAAATGCCCCTTTTGGATGGGCTAAAACACTTATTATCCTTTTACATGGCTTAATTTGGACCTTTCTAACCTCATGGTTCTAAGTCTAAGGCTTGGCCATTAATATTATCTAACATTATTAAAGCTTAAATTTAATTAAGAATTATATTTTAAACATAAACGATGCTCGCCCTTAGTGGTTGGCACGGGGGGGTTTGGGGGGGTCCAATCCTGTGGGTGGGAGGTTCAATTCCCGCTACTGGGGGAATCCTTTTAAGATGAGGTTCAAATAGATTGAAAAGCTAGACTAATCTAGCTAATTCCTAGCTTAAAATTCGAGTTACTATGTTATCTTTTTGGAATTTATCACTTTTGGAGACGTTCTAGGATCGCTGTCTCACAGGTAGCGCCCTGCTCAAAAACTAACGTGCTGTCTCACAGGTAGCGCCCTGCTCAAAAACTAACGTGCGATCGATGTCTCACAGGTAGCGCCCTGCTCAAAAACTAACGTGCAAGTCTTTGACCAGGCGCTAGCTGTGAGACCACCTTGCCTGAGGAGGATCAATGTCTCACAGGTAGCGCCCTGCTCAAAAACTAAAGTGCAGTTCTTTGACCAGGCGCCAGCTGTGAGACCACCTTGCCTGAGCAGGTTTTGGCTCGTTCTTTTTAGGAGGTTTTGGCTCGTTCTTTTTAGGAGGTTTTGGCTCATTCTTTTTTGTGAGACCACCTTGCCTCGAGGAGGATCAATGTCTCACGGTGGCGCCACTGCTCAAAAACTAAAGTGCGCTTCTTTGACCAGCGCCACCGTGGAGACCACCTTTGCCCGAAAGGTTTTTGGCTCGTTCTTTTTAGGAGGTTTTGGCTCGTTCTTTTTAGGAGGTTTTGGCTCATTCTTTTTAGTCTTATTAAGTTCCAATTCACTTAACTGTTACTAGCTTAGCACAAACTACAAAAATGAGAAAACATTTTCCCACTTTTCGAGGTTTGAGGATCCTATCAAGTTAGTACTCTTTGGGAGCATGGTCGCTTTTTGCTCTTGGTCTCCAAGAACATTGCTCGATACCATCGTGGCGTCCCCTACTGTGTATACGATGCCCGCGCCGTATACAAATAGGAATTCATCCCCCGCACCAGCTCCACACTGATACAGGGCCCTCCACATATCACTGTGACCGCCTAGAGTCCACAGTGGGAAGAGTGAAGGGGTCATTTTACCCCGTCTCCCTCAGGGCCTACCTAGCTGCGGAAGCGTAAACATACACGTCAGTAACATAACATCATATATCCACCTCGAAGGGTGGCACATCAACATCTCTGCATAGACAAAGATCAGCACAATACATGGAAGTTCCTACCCAAGGCTCGGGACTCGGGGGGATGACCGACAAGCTTGGGTCTCCGAGTTCGGTCTGCGCATGTAATCATGACAATGGATTGGGCTGGCATAAGAGCATGGCTTAGGGTTGTCCACTCCATCCGCCCCTCCCGTGCACTTTGCGTAGTAGGTTGAAAAGTGTTGGGACCTCGATCAGAGCCCACGGTGCATAGCCAAAGGGGCTATTCACGGGTTACATCTCCCAGTCCCGCTAGGCGGTAGGGATCACTCCCTCCGCAGAGATCTACATGCTGACCCAAGGTGACTAGAGGGCCACTGCCCTTATTCGACTTAACCCACTGGAAGGTGAACACCACCCCACGGGTGTCGAGCCCATGCCTTACCCACACTCAGTGGCAAGCCATTAGACCTAGTCACTCTGATCCCGGTAGACTTTACACTGGGGGATCGGTCAAGGGTCGAACACTAACCTCATTCTAAGCCGGTCGGCCCCTTCACCCACAACCAGGTGGGCTCCTCAGACACAGGCGAAATCTAGTAATGCACTAAGAGGGACTAGCTAGGAGCATCATCTACTAAGCTTTAAGTCTCTACCCCCCTTCCCAATACAATGAGTCCACAGAATACATCCGTCCATCATATCAACATAAGTAAATAAGAACTAATCTGATTCATAGAGTTAGGTTCTTTAGTTAGAGTCAATCTCAGGATCTGCTTGGCTGCTAAGGGTGATTTAATAGGCTAAACCTACTGGTTCGAAGGCTGGAATAAGGTTTAGGCTATTCAATCGACCAAATACATGATCCCTGGTTCACTCCTCTCGATCCGATGGCGTCCATGTCTCTGTTCTGCTTCGAGATGCGGTCGAAAGGATGATCTGACAAGCTGAGGCGCACTGGCAGATCGTGGGAGTTGGAATTGACTCCTCAGGCGCGCGAATCGGAGCTCGGAAGGTTTGTGGGCGAAAAAGGGAAAGTTAGGGTTTGGTGCCTTATGTAGGCTATCAGTTAGGTTTAGGGTTTCCATGACCCTTGGTCTACCTTTAATGGGTTAAAGGTCTAAAAGTGCGCACATTGCTAAGTGTGCGCACCATTGCAAGTTGCCCCCTAGGGCGCCCTTGCTTGGGTACATGTCGGGCGCACACGCCGATTGGGGCGGGCGATAATGCGCATGACGGCGGTCTGCGATGATATCGCCCCGGGACCGTATAATTTGTCTTTGGAAACGTCACAATGGCTGAACGGATTATGCCAAATCCTCTAAGGAGCTCGACCATGCCATTAATAGCAGCAGCCTCTCTGCTTTCATATGAAGGCAACGGCCAGCCTTTTCTTTTGGCAGAGAGTGTCTGGTCCTTGATGCTGGATTCCATCATCTGTGGATCATAAAACTGCCAGTCCATGCCGTACAGATCAATGGTGCAGTTCACGGGATCCTGCTTTTTCACCTCTTGCATGTTGACAATGATGCCAAGCTGCATCACAACGTCTTGTTCAAGACTTCGACTTTGTGAGGAGGCAAAGTTCTCTCCTCTTGTCCCCTTTGTAGGGTCGACACCTTCCTCCGTGAGGGTATCGCCTACGACAATTTCCATGCACCATGGCCTTCCGGCCATGACCACGGTCTTCTCCGTCACAACGCGTTCTTTGGGCTTGAACAACGAAGCTTCACAAAAAACAAACAAATCAACATTCAAATCATGAAACGCCAACCCAATCCAAAAAGACGTGCAGAAGTAAATGTACAGGCAAACATCACGGTGGCGCCCTTTACATGTGAACAGTAGCGGTGGCGCCATTTACATGTGAACAAAGAGGTGGCTCCATGCGCTAAATGGCGCCACCTCTCTATTCACATGTAAATGCGCCACCACAGCTTTGTTCACATGTAAATGGCGCCACTGCGCCATTTACATTATATCACATCTGCTCTAAACTAACTACAAAACTAACACATCCCAAAGAAATGGCGCAGACGCGCCATTTCTGACAGACAGACCACAGAAACTCACATTCCTAGTAGACACCTACACGAAACAGCGTGGTCGCGCTATTTCTAGACCCATGACAACCTTTAAGACCGGGGAAAAAAATGAAAAAAAAAAAAAAAAAAAAAAAAGATTTAACTAACCTCAACTCGAGGCCATCGATTTGGCGACCGCATAAAGGAGCGCATAACACGGACCGTATAAATTCTACTCCACCTTTTTTCGGGAGCTCTCGGAACAACAGGCGCTACTGGAAGGCGCTAGAGAGAGAAAGCTCATGCGCTATAGAGAGAAGGTGGACGGCGCTGGGCGCTGGCGGAATTTTCGAGCGAATGAAATCGCCCGCCCGAAAGGATTTGGCCTGCCCGTCCGTCTGCCACTTGAATTTCAAAATTTGAATTTCCCGCCCGTCCGCCACTTGAATTTTAAAATTTGAATTCCCCGCCCGTCCGCCACTTGAATTTTAAAATTTGAATTCCCCGCCACTTTTTAAGTTTTCGCATATATTGTGCCAGTCCCTGTCTCAAAGTCGTTTATAAACCCTGGGGGTACAGATATGGTAAACAGAAGGCGCTTTCGTCCTCGTATTCGCAGGTTGCGATTTTATGCTCCCCGTCCTCGCTTCAACATTCGCAGGTACTTGCGCCTGAGAGGACTTGGCCGCCAAAGCAGGGCGCTCGTCAGACGTCTATTCCACCTTAGGCATTGGTTTTTCAGGAGAGTTGTTTGAGCTGTGTTTCTTTGTCTAGCAGGCGCTTCTTTGGGCGCTACCTTCAGTTGCAGGCGCTTCATTTGGATAGCAGGCGCTTCTTCATTTGATAGCAGGCGCTTCCTCTATTTTGAAGGCGCTTCTTTGAATCAAGGCTCTTCCCTTCTTTCAATGGCAGATTCTCGATCTACAATGACCCCAAGGTTAGTGACTGTTCTATTTTAGTCTGTTAACTGTCAGCAATTTCTCCTACAAGTGTAGAATAATGTTTCTAGTCTGTAGTAATCTGTAGTAACCTGTAATAATCCAGGAAATAATCTATAGTCTGTAATCTGTAGTAATCTATAATAATCCAGGAAATAATCTGTAGTCTGTAGTAATCTGTAATAATCTTGTAGTCTGTAGTAATCTGTACTAATGTGTAATCTGTAATCTTTAAATCTGTAGTAGCCTGTAGTTATATGTAGTAATCTGTAGTAATCTTTAGTAATCTGTAGTAATCTGTAATCTGGTTTCCTAAGTTTTTCTAAGTTATGTTTCCTAAGAAAGACAAATGGCGCTGGTGCGCCATTTGTTCAAATAGCGCAGCCGCGCCATTTGCCTCCAAATAGCACAGAAGCGCAACCGCGCCATTAAGGCAAATGGCGCGGCTGCGCTATTTGAACAAATGGTGCAATCGCGCCATTTGACTGTTTTGTCAATATTTTCTGGTCATTTCCGCGGGGTTTCTAACACTGTGTGTGTCATTGTATGCTTGCAGGAAAAGGACCTGCAGAACTTCCTCTGTGGTGATCATGACATGGTTGTTGCCAGGGGGCATGAACTGCATAGAGGGCACCTACATGGAAAAACATTGACGTTAGGAATGTAGTCGTGGAGGTCACTGAAGCCATAATTCCATCCTATGTGCTTCCCGTTCCATGTGCAGGCGCGGATAATGTTGCTGAGGCCGTAGGCACATTTATCGAATGGCCTCGAAATGACGTGAGAATCTGTGCAGATGCTTCACCTGTATCATCATCGGATACCGAAACCCCCAACCTGCCTAATAGTCCCTCTACATCGTCATCACCCAGTTCTCCTTCGTATCAGCCAATAAGCAACACAGAGAACTTGGTGAACTTATGCGGTGACAATGTTGTTGTTGGCAGAGGTCATTGGCTGAATACAAGTAGCATCCATAGGAAGGATGTCGATGCACTGAACGTAGCTGTGCAAGTTACCGAGGCTGTGGTGCCAACTCACGTGCTTCCGATTGCATGTGCGGTTGCAGATAATATTGCAGAGGCTGTGGGCACATTCATCGAATGGCCTCGAAGCGATATACGTTTTCATGGTATTGATGCAGCCCATGATGAGACACCAAGATCAGACATGGGGATACCTACCTCACCCAACTCATATATAGAATCCGTGGAGGCAGTGTCAGATGCAAATGAAGAGATTGATCCATCAGTGGATTTAGCTGCTCGGTTTGCTCGCAGAATACCATCAGATGATGATGAGCCACCACCTAGTTACTCAAGAACAGAACTCTTGGACATGCAGTGCCACATTCTCCATTCTTGTACTAGAACTAAATATGCAGAAGCTATAGTTCTATTCAGTGATCCACAAGATGCTGTTGATGATGAATTCTTAGGAGACACAAAGGTTGGCCTTTGTGTTAGAAAGGTGCTTCCTGAACTAATGAAAGAGGATCTGAGATGTCATGCTTGTGCAGAAAGGCCAAGTGAGAATGCACTTGTTCGGTGGGAAAATAGCGATGTGATGCTGCTGGATGGAAGGACTGTCTCACAACATCTGCAAGCTCGAGAAACTAAAGAGAATGAGGATATAGAGCTAGAATCATTTGAGGACAACATTCAGGCCCAATTCAAACGAAAAAGGAAGTATACTAGACACAAATAGAATTCCAAGAGAGCCCAAGGGAAAAAGCAAAGAGGAAAGGCTATGCTCCACAAGTTCCATCAACAAGTTTATGAAGTCAAGCTGCTGCAAAAATACTTGCAACAAGAAACTTACCAAGCATCAAGTATGTGAATTAAGAAAAGAATTTTTATCCCAACCATACAATGCAAGGGTTACGTTTTTTTTACGTCTTTGAGTGTGACTTACACAGAGAAGGAGAGGACAGATAGTGCTCAAGGGGATGGAATTCAATCATTTGGGTGGCGCATGGCTTTAGGTATCAGTAAGTCAACATTTTACAATTGGAGAAACAGATTTGAAGCAGGTGGAAAGGTAGCTGAACATGGTAATACTGGCTCTAAGAAGCTTGGATCCACTACACTGGCCACCGAATGTGTGCTAGACAGATTCATTCAGGAGAATGCTGAAAGTATTCCCCATAGGAGCAAAAGAGGTAGTGATGATGTAAGAGAAAATGTACGCAAGCTTCCTTCCATTCTTAATAAGAAGCTTATACATAAAGAAGTTGGTGCAGTCGTTGAACAAGGGGGGTTCAAAGTTTTGGGCATATAACCCATCTGCATGCACGAGAAGGGGGTTTTTTGGACCCATTTTCGTACATATATGGTCGGCAGGGGGTCCTTTTTCTGGTATTTTTTGCACTATCATAGGTAATTTTTATTCGAAAGGGGTCAAAATTTGCTTTTAAAGATCCGTATACAGGGGGGTTTTTTGCCACCCCATGCATGCAGATGGCATATCCCCCTTATACATGAGTGAATCCCCCTTGTCGTTGAAGACCTTGCAGGAACAACTGTAGCCTTGAACTCTTTTTATAGTATATATATGAAAAGGGAATTTCCAGATGTTAGCATTGCAAAAAATACAGCCTTCTCTAAATGCAACGTCTACGTCGTAATTAAGCAAAAGCTGGAAAAAACAAAAGATACAAGAGAGAGACGAAATCTTGCAATTCAACGTCGGGCTCATATGCTGGAGCAACGTTCTTGCAGAAGTCAATATTGGCATTGGAGAGCATTGTCACAGCGGTCTCCAGAAAATCATCTGTGTATAATACATGATAAGATGGATCAGGTTAAGACTTTAGTGCCTAGAAGTCATCATCTAGCGAAATCTATATGGAGAGGTGATCGCTTGAAGAGCAGTTTGACAGGAGCTATGACTCATGGGCATGGTGGTCGTGCCGATGGTCATTTTTCACTTGATTTATGGAAAGATGATTCAAACTTCCACATTGGTTCACTTTCTAGGATATTGCATAACTTGGAATTGGTACAAGAGGACAAGATAGGTGACTTATGTGGAAGTAAGCCTGCAGATTGCAAATGGATGCAACCCGAGGGGTGCACACAATGTGAAGTCTATATGGCATGTGCGTGCGTAGGGTCAAGAGAAATTATCCCTTATACGGGATTTTCCTACAAAAATATCCCTTATATTTCATATACCCCTACCATATTTCCTTACAAATATATACAGAATTCAAGCAAAAAAAATCCCCTCCCATATTTATACGGTACGGTACGGTACGGTTTTGGCTCAAAAAAAACCCCCTACCGTACACGCACATGTTTTGTACGGTTTTTTCTGTGTGCACCCCCCGGGGGATGCAAGCAGTCAAGGATACCAATCCTTTGAAGAACAAACTTGCTTCTATGGCAGAAGTATTGCCAAATGCTTCAACTACAACGAATCCTGAGGTGTTCAACCCTCTCCCCCGAAATCTCTATTTGCAATGCATCAGGCCAAAACAAAAATAGGTATGTCTTTTCATGCTTATCTTATTTGACTTGGCTTAAGGTCTTTGATGAGATCCAAGTGGGCTTTATGATGGTCAGCCACACCCATGATGATATTGATGCTTTATTTTTCAACCTTGATGAGTTCATCGGATGCTTTGACACTACCAGAGCTACTTTACTTGTTCAGCAAGTGCAATGCAAAATCTCCAATTCCATACTTTATTGATGAAGTTCCAAATTGAAAGGCTTTTGTGAAGGGATTCATCCCTGATAAGGGCCAACGCCTGGTTGGGCATACTGAACCCTTGCTCTTCAAATTTAAGATGGCAGGATATTGGCCTGTTATGCACAAGGGGGGTTCACAGTTTTGGGCATATAACCCATCTGCATGCACGAGAAGGGGGTTTTTTGGACCCATTTTCGTACATATACGGTCGGCGGGGGGTCCTTTTTCTGGTATTTTTTGCACTATCCTAGGTAATTTTTATTCGAAAGGGGTCAAAATTTGCTTTTAAAGATCCGTATAAAGGGGGGTTTTTTGCCACCCCATGCATGCAGATGGCATATCCCCCTTATACATGAGTGAATCCCCCTTGGTTATGCAATACAAAATGCGTCCTACACATAAAGAGTGGCTTCCAGCAAATTCTCCAGGAGTTAGAATGTGGAAAGAGGATGAACATGGCCAGCCAATGCTACCAAGTGGTGTGCCACAAAATATTCCTCCTAGACCAACATTGAAAGATCTTCCAGAGTTGAAGGATAGCATCAACAAATACATCTCCCTATGGAAGGACATATGTAAGAATCAAGAAACTAGCTTGTTTGCAAGGCAATACACGGCAAGTGTTGAGTATTGGAGCCAACTCCTTATCTCTTTGGAGGATGTTGCTCCAGGACGTCCTCAAAATGATGCATTTTGGCCACAAACAAGACAAGCTCCTCTAGAACAAACAGCATTTGTTCCAGAGGTCGACGTATCTGCCTTGGTCCGCGACCTTTACCATCTTATTGTGGCTCGTCAGATGGCCGTCCAGTGTTGCCTTTGAAGAGTTTGATCCTCACGTACATGTGACAAAGGGTATGTTTGTTCTAGTCAGACCTGGAGATGACAACACTGCCACCTGGTTAGGATATGCAGAGGAGAATGCTGTTCTTGATCCAGAATCTACATATTTTGGCCATATTTATATATCGCGGTGGAAGCCTACTGGAGGGGACGACAAAGACTGCTTAACTAAGCGTTGGCAGCCTAATCCTTCCGATCCTTCAAGGTACGAAAATTTAGATACTATTCATTATGCTTGGGATGCCAATGGCAAGAGGCCGAAAACTGTCCAAATTCCAAAATATATTGTAGACATGTGGAAAGACATAGCACATTGTTCGTCTTAATACATGAGATCTTGTACTTGTAATACATATTTTTCATCTTAATACATAAGATCTTGTACATTACTATAATGTAGATCATATATAACTGCTTACATCTTCTTTTTTATTTTTAGATTGTGTTGGTATTTGTGCCAAGGGCCGCATGTAACGCCGCATGCGGCGTTCCCTTCATCTTGCGACCCCTCTTGCGGCATCCAAGTTCCCCCTGCTGGATCTGAGTTGACAAAATTAAGTGCAGATTTTGAAATGGTCCGCAGTCCGCTAGCATTCAATCAGGAATCTAAAGTGAAGGAAAAATTAGGATGATTATTTCGAAATTTGTGCTCAGCTCATTGTTGCCCCTCTGCAGATTCCTCTTCCGTCTCATTTGCCTATCTCATTACGCACTAAGGTGCATCAAATACAAAGCATTTCGCACTAAGCGCGAGAAGATCTGCAGGTAAAGCACAGCGGTGGGGGGACTCAGCTCGGTGTGTCTCTGGTGTTTCAGGATTTCCGATTTCCAGTGCCAGCTTGGAGGCTTAAGAGTGTTGGACTCTTACTTGGAGGCTTCTTACTGATCAGGTCGGTCTTTTACTGCAATTTCACATTCCACACTCCCAGTCCATAAACGCCGTGATTACCATTCCCTTTTTTTATTCTTTATTTTTTATGTTGCGATGTGGTCCTGCTTCTACTGGATGCTTTATGTCAGTCTTGAGCTTCAATAAGTTATGGATACGTGTTCAAGCTTTTTTATGTTTTCGCCCAACAGGATTCTATATACAACGGCGGATCCATTCCAGACTGCAATTCGTAAGGATCCAAGAACATTGCAGTCCATAAACACCGTGAGTTTGATTCCCTTTTTTTTTATTATTTGTTGAGATGTGGTCGTGCTTCTACTTGGATGTTTCTACAGTACATTGATGCTTCATAAAGTCGTATCTTCTGTTATAATTTCATAGTTTTTGTGAGCTTAGAGATAGAGGTTGACAATATCCATTTTGGATTGCTCCGTGATACATGTTCTATTCATGATCGTGCAACAATGTATTGGTTTTCCTGCTTACAACTCTGCAGAATTTATAAAAGCTCCATAAAGATTTATCACAAATTTTGTATCCTGTTTGGATTCTAACTTCTCTGGCAATCCAGGCGTTATCTGGAGTAGCATCACTTCTATATAAATCTAGAAACCTGTAAGTGAAATGCTCACCTCTTTAAATAAATTCAATTTAATACATTCGGTATGCATTTTGGGTGTTGTAAACAATGCCATGGTCTGCATCTCCTCCTCACAGATTGCTATGTAATGTCTAAAAGTTTCTTGGATGCTTGATGCACCTATGCCATTACTCTGGTCTTATCTTAAATTTCACTTGGGCTCTACGAATAAATTCTTTTGATGCATGGAGATATCTGTGACGTCCCCTACTCGTATACGGTGCACTCACCGTATACAAACAGGAGTTCTTCCCCCACACCAGCTCCATGCTGATACAGGGCCCTCCACATATCACTGCACCCGTAACGAGTCCCAGTGGGAAGAGTGAAGGTGTCATTCTACCCTGTCTCCCTCAGGGCCTACCTAGCTGCGGAAGCGTGAACACACATGTCAGTAGTACATACATCAACATCATATGACCATCGCGAAGGATGGTCCTCCACATATCTGCATAGACGAAGATCAGCACATCACATAGGGAATCCTACCCAAGGCTCAGACACAGGGATGGACTGACAAGCTTGGGTCTCCAGAGTTCATTGCAGACAGAATTCATGGCAATGGATTTGGCTGGCATAAGAACATGGCCTAGGGTTGTCCACTCCATCCGCCCCTCCTGTGCACACTTTGCAGAGTAGGCTGAAAAGTGTTGGGACCTGACTGTAGCCCGCCGGATGCATAGCCAAGGGGGCTATATCCTGGGTTACATCTCCCCAGTTCCGAGGGGGCAGGTAGGGATTTCTCCCTCCAGAGATCTACCATGCTGACTCAAGGTGACTAGAGGGCCACTGCCCGTATTCGACTTGAACTCAATGGAAGGTCATATTCACCACCTCACGAGTGTCGAGCCCATGCCTTGCCCACACGCAGTGGCAAGCCATTAGACCTAGTCACAGTGACCCCCGGCAGTCTTTACACACCAGAGGGGTCGTTCAAGAGTTAGGACATGAACCTCCTTATAAGCCAGTCTGGCCCCTTCACCCACAACCAGGTGTGGCTCTTGTACACAGGCCGCATCTACAGTGTGCTAGAGAGGCTACTCTAGGTGCATCAACTACAAGGCTTTAGGTCTCTACCCCCCCTTCCCAATACAAGGAGTTCACGGAGATACATCATCCAAATACATCACAGAAGAACTAAAGAACTAGATCTAATCATAGAGTTAGGTTCTTTAGTTAGTGTCCGAGATCTAAGATCTAGATAGCTACTATGGGCAATTTAATAGTCTAAACCTACTGATTCTATGACTAGAAGACGGTTTAAGCTATTAAATTGACCAAATACCTGATCCTTGAGTGGCTCCTCCTGACCTGAGTTCAACCATCCTGCTGAGCTGAGCGAATTCAGGGGAACTGATGGTGCAATTAAACTTGGCGGCATTCGGGGGCGGTTTTGGCTCCTGGGGCAGCCAAAACTGAGCTCTAAAACCCTAAGGACGAAAAACTAGCAAGCTAGGGTTTTCCTACCCTAAATAGACATGGGGTTTAGGCTAGGGTTTCCAATTACCCAATTTGGCATGTGGGATAATTGGAAAGGCCCCACTTGCCTTTAATGGCTAGGTGGCAAAATATGCCAACATGGAAAGGTGTGCCCTCATTAATGTGCACATGTGCACATTAATAATATATGAACACTCCTAGCAAGTTGCCCCCTAGGGCTACTTACCTGGCTATCCGTTGGCGTACACGTCGGTCGGAGTGGCGTGTATGCGTGACGGGGCAGTACAGTATACGTCCTGGGACCGTATACTGTGCTGGAACGTCACATTCTCCCCACCTTGAAATGATGCTGTCCGCAGCATCGTGGGTCTCCCCACCTTGGGATCTTCCTAACCTGCAACCTGCAATCAACGTGATGCCTATAATATAATCTTTATACATTTATCACGATTACCCTAAGGTAATTACCTTTAGAACATTATTACGTCATTATATCATGGAATACTTATCAACTCACAACATCATTAAACAAGGTATTCACTATCTTAAGTTTAGACAAAATTTCAACATTTCATATCTATAATTATTGTCCGAGGTACTCTTCATTCCTTGCAACACATTCCAACAAAACTTGTGTTGCAAGTCTTCGTAGCTCGACCTCCTTGCTCTCCGGAGCGCTCTACTGGCCTGCAGGTCGACACTACGTTAGTACCGTTTTAATTATTTAATAAATTTTGGTTATATGGTGACCACCCCACCTATCTACATGAATGCATGGCTAATCTCCCGGCGTAGGAAGAGGATGAATCTTCCATAATGGCGTGGAGACAAATATATATGCCTATATGCCGCTCATGCCTACACCTCTAGTTGCCCAGCGTGGAGGATATCCTTCTCGCGTGGGGGGCGTGAAGGATGGATTCCTCCTATCAAAGCATATATGGGGCTAAAGGTGCTTTCCCTATCAATGCATTCCTTAATGACCTCTTTTCTCTCGAGGTCGTCTACTTCCGATGGGGCGTAGTAGACTTTCTAATCTACCTTCCACTCGCCCAAGCGGAAACGCGGTCATGCCTACATTGACATTACACCGCGCCCTAGAGATCACCGTAGTGGTCCCATCATCGGTGGCAACGCATGCGACCCATACTAAGCGTAGGTGGCATGCGTAGATTAATCTTAACTATACAAGCATTAACCTACACAAATCGACATGCCTGAGCCGATTTCTTCGGAGATGACCTTGCCGTCCCATTGCTCCATAAACTGTGGGTACTGCTTTACTAAATCTTTCTTAAGTACCCACGTCGCGTCTTCCACTGGTAAGTGTTTCCACTTGACCAAATACTGGAGGAATTCTGATCTCCTCGTTTTCTTGAAAGCTTTATCAAGAATCAATTCTGGAACTATTTCCAGCTGTTCCTCCGTCATTTCCAACGGCGTTGGTGAATCAAGACTTCGTGCGGATTTGGGGTATGCCTCTTCAAAGAAACTCACGTGGAAGACCTTATGAATCTTTAGGTGTGCTGGCAAGTCTAGCCTGTAGGCTTGATTGCCTAGTTTCTCGACTATTCTGAAAGGTCCAGCCCACCTTGGAGCAAGCTTCTTGCAATTGCCGATCCTGAGCTTCGCCTGCTTCACCTTAATCTTGAGCCAAACATCATCTCCCACTTTGAACTCTCTTACTGTTCGATGCTTGTCGGCGATGCTCTTTTGATTTTCTTCTTGCTGCTAGCAGATAGCCACGAACTTCCTCTACAAGCTGCTGCATATCGGCCAACATCTGCTGCGAAACTTCCACTTTTGACACGGGGTTGTGCCAAGTGTCTGGAGTTAGGCACTGATAGCCGTAATTGATCATAAACGGTGACATTTGGGATGATTCCTGCTTGGTGCTATTGTATGCAAACTCCACCAAGTGAATAAATTCTTCCCACATACTTTGCTTATTCCAGACATAGTTTCGTAGCATGTCCTCTAAGATCCTGTTGGTCCGCTCCGTCTGGCCATCCGTCTGAGGATGATATGCCGTGCTCATGGATAGCTTCGTCTGGATCGTCGCAAAGAGGTCTTGCCAAAAGGCGCTCATGAACCCGGATCCCCAGCCGGAGATGATCTCCCTTGGCATGCCATGAAGCCTGAAGATCTCTTTGGTGAAGAGCTTTGCTGTATCCATGGCTGTATCTGTGGTTCTGCAAGGCACAAAATGTGCCATCTTCGACAACTTGTCGACCACTACCATTAAGGCATCCTTGCCTCTCGCTGTTCTTGGGAGTCCTGTGATGAAATCCATGCTGATTACCTCCCACTTAGCGTTTGGCACCGCTAATGGCTCTAATGCCCCTGGAATTCGAAGCTGCTCTGCCTTCGTTTGCTGGCATAGCTGACATTCCTTGATGTAGCGAGCTATTTGCTTCTTCATTCCTGGCCAATAATAGCTGCTGCGCACTTTGAAATATGTTTTCATGAATCCCGCATGGCCAGCTATTGGGCTGTTGTGCGTGTCATGGAGGATCAACTTCCTTACACCTGATGATTCAGGTACGCACAACTTGTTCTTATGGTATAACAGGTTGCCTTCCTTTTTATAATGCTTGAAGGCCTCCCGCTCTTTATCTGTTCTAGCCTCCTTAGAGAGGCTTTCCCATACTTCCCTGAAATCCACATCCGTTGGCAAGGACTCTTCAATCCTTTTACCAAAGTCGCTGGAGAGCGTCGAAATTGCATTGCAATGCACTCTAGTTGTCAGGGGATGCCTTGAAAGCGCATCTGCTACCACATTGAGCTTCCCCGGCTTGTAGACTATATGAAAGTCATATTCTTCGAGGAACTCCATCCATCTCCGCTGCCTCAGATTAAGGTGTGGTTGCGTGAATACATATTGGAGGCTCTGATGGTCGGTATCCAATTGGAACTTCCTTCCCAAGAGATAATGCCTCCATATTCTTAATGCCCTGACAACCGCAAGCAACTCTTGATCGTGCGTTGGGTAGCGCGTCTCGGCGTCGTTCATCTTCCTGGAATCATATGCTACCACACGCTCTTCTTGCATAAGCACTGCACCCGTAGCTATCTTACTCGCATCTGTTGCTACCAGCTTATCTTTCTCCGGGTCCGGCAGGGTTAAGACTGGGGCTGTTGTTAAAGCTTCCTTCAACAGTTCAAACCCCTTTTGGGCCTTCTTGTGCCAATGCTCTACCCAATCTTTCACCTTCTCTGCCCTCGTCAGGTCTGTTAACGGGGCTGCTATCTTAGCAAAGTTCTTCACGAACTTCCTGTAGTACCCTGCTAGGCCGAGGAAACTTCTGACTTCATGCACATTCTTCGGCGCCGGCCACTGAATGACGGCCTCAATCTTGGCGGGGTCTGTTGAGATGCCTTCTGCTGAGATCACATGACCTAGATACTCCACCTTTTCTGTTGCGAAGTGGCACTTCGACAACTTGGCGTACAACTGGTGCCTCTTCAACTTCTCTAGCACTCTTCTCAAGTGTTGTACGTGCTCTTCAAGGGATCTGCTATACACCAAAATGTCGTCAAAGAAAACAATCACAAAGGTGTCCAGGAACTCCCTGAAGATATCGTTCATGAGCCTCATGAACGTTGCGGGGGCATTTGATAAGCCGAAAGGCATCACTGTGAACTCATAATGCCCATACCGCGTCCTGAAGGCGGTCTTGTGGATATCCTCCTCCTTTATCCGTATCTGATGGTAACCTGACCTTAAGTCGATTTTGGAGAAGATCTTTGCACCTTGGAGCTGATCCATCAAGTCGTCTGATCTTGGGAGCGCGTACTTGTTCTTAATGGTGTGCTTATTCAACTGTCTATAGTCTATGCACATTCTCAAAGATCCATCCTTCTTCTTGACAAAAAGAATGGGCGCTCCAAACGGCGAGACACTAGGTCTAATGAAACCTAGGTCGAGCAGCTCCTGCAACTGCTTCTTCAGCTCCGACAACTCCTGTGTTGTCATTCTATATGGAGCCTTACTTGTTGGCTTTGTTCCTGGTTCGAGTGCTATCTCGCACTCGACTCCCCTATAAGGAGGGAGCTGCTTGATCTCATCTGGAAAGAGATCATGGAACTCCGTGATTAGCTGAGATACTTGCTTCGGCAACTTGCTGAGCGCGTTGTCTTCCTTGCTTCCTTCTGATTCCGGCTCACTAATCTCAAGCTTGAAGATGTATGCCACTTGCTCACTCTTGATGCACTTGAACAGCCGTTTAGAAGACATGCACTGCATGATGGGAACAACTTCGTTACCTGTTATCTCAATGATCTTGCCGTCGGGCGTTGGGAAGGTCACCTTCCGCTTTCCACAGTCGATAATGGCCCCTGCTGGCCCAAGGTACTCCATTCCTATGATCAAGTCATACTTTCCAATGCCCATTACTTCTGCTCCCATCTGGATATTAATCCCTGGCAAGTCGATGTCGAAGTTAATTCTCTTGCCCGCCGTCTGCCTTACTGCACCACTTGCTAAAACAACGGGTCTTGGCTTTGACTTTAGCGGCTTCAACTTCAACATCTGAACCATTCTGGGGGATGCAAAGTTATGGCTACTTCCTGAGTCTATCAAGACTATGAATGACTTAGCTTTAGCCTTCCCTACTGTGGAAATTACCTTATACTGGCTCTCGGCTTGCTCTGTATCTATTGCGGCAAAGATGTGACACTCACCCTGAATGTAGTCGCGGGCCTCTTCGCCGTCGTCGTCCGACAGGATGTCCCAATCTCCCAACTCCGCTAGGGCTGCACTCATGACGTAGGGGCAGTTTGCTGTTCTATGGCCCGGCTGGAAGCACCTGAAGCACAACTGCTTTTCTATGCACTCCTGCCTCTTTTCCTTGGGCATCGCTTGCAAAAAGGATTGCACTGCTTTGGAGTAGTTTGACTTCTCCTGCTTGTCCTTAAAGGACACCTGCTTCTTCTCCTGCTGCTTCCCCTGGTTCCCACCATATGGGGCTCTAGCTGGACCTGGACTGGCTGCCCTGGGGCTGTAGCTTCCTGCTGCCTTGCCTTTATCTTGGTAATACTGTTGCCTCTGCCCGCTATTCTGAGGTCCTGTCCCTTGCAAGCTTATTGCCTTGGACTCCGCTTCCGATACTGTTCTAGGGTTTATTGCCCTTACAAGCTTGCGGATCTCCTCATTCAGACCTTCAATGTAGCTTTCCACTGCATGCTTCTCACCTAACTTTGGCACATACAGCCTTAGCCTCATAAATTCCTCTGTGTATTTCTGTACCGACTTGTTGCCTTGCTGCAACCTGTAGAACTGCTGCATCATATTGGACTTGTGCTCTCTTGGAACGTAATGGCGCTTGAAGGCTTTAGCAAACTTCTTGAACCTGCAAGCATCCCTGCTTAAGCCATGAGCCTTGGCATAGCCCTTCCACCAAATGCGTGCTGCTCCCTTCAGGTTCGCTGTTGCCACCCTGCCTTTATCCTTATCCTTCATACTATAGGCATTGCCGTATTCGCTCATCTCGTCAAGCCAAGCCTCTCACGCCTCCATGCGACTGTTCTCGCTTTGAGAATTGCTCGAGCTTCCTGGCCTTCCAAACATTTCCCAATCACGAGTCTACTTTCTTACGGTAGTCGAGGTTCTTGTGTCCCTTTGTCGTCCTTCCTCGGGTGGTTCCTCGCCTTTAGATGCGCTTTCGGACTTGATTCTGCTCTTCTTCTTCCTCAGAATCGGAGTCTGAATCTGAGCTTGAGTCGGAGGAGTCCGAGCTGGGGGACCTTCCTCTCTTGCTCCTCTTCTTGTCTCTTCCTGTTCTCCGAGCTGATGCTTGCGGCAGTTGAGCGTTACCCACCGAACCTGCTCACGCTTAGCGGCTAGCAAAGCCCTTTATCTGTTCGAGGTCCGTCCTCATTTCGCGATATTTCTTCTTACGGGGTCATTTGTCCAAATTCTTCAAGCGGGTTCCTTGTCGGGCGTGGCACAGGCGGGCTCTCTGTTCCCTGTAAGTTCCCGCGGTTGTCGCGTTCTCCTGGCGCTTAGGCCTCTAGCTGCATACACAAGTGGTTCATATCTACATGGTTAGTTTTCCTTGCTTTTTGCATTATTTATGCTTGTTGGCATGGTTGAGGGGACACAAAATATATCAACAAAACATTTATAGTGCAAGAGAATGTTATATTTATATTTTATATTACACTAATACAAGAACTTGCAACTCATTGCTAATCATTTACGTTGATGTCGGTAAGATGGATTATCCTCCAGGAACTTTTTCACTTGGGCTGTTCCCCCGAAAGGTGGCCCAAGTTCCTAAGGACATTGGCTGGAGATCCACCTTGTAATGCCCTTGCCAAATCTTCTATTACTGGGTGGGAGGTATAAGCTCTTTGTCATCGGCAGTCTTGCTGCACACCGTAAGGTATGGCGTAAGTCGAAGGCGTCGAGTGCTACCGCTCTTTTCACCGTGATTGCATACTCGGTGTTAAGGGGGTAGCCGTCGCGTCGCCGACCGAATCCCCGAGTGCAATCAGCAGCGATACTCCTTCCTCGCCTCTGGGGGTGAATTTGCGGTGGATAACCGCTATTCTTCCATCCATCAGCAATGGCAGGTAATAGCGTAATGACCTGTCGTTGCGAGACGGGTCCTCGGCCACTCGGTATCCAGCTCGGTTCACGCTTCCCGAATCATCAACCTCCACCGTGGTGAGCTCCCCGTAGTCTCGATCATTCTTTGAAGCCCTCCCCGAGGTCGTCGCTGTCTCTATCCCGGGGAGGTGCTGCGGACGAGCTTGCCGTTAGGATGTTTGAGGTCGCATAGCGGATCCCCATCTGTTCCTGGAGAGCAAGGAACTCTTCCTCCGTCGGTAGCTTGTTCTCAGCCTTGTCTGCCTCCATGATCTGCCTGATGTTGCTGTAGGCTTGGATGTCGGAGGTAAACTCTCCCGTGTAAGTGTAGGCTTCCCTTACTTGGAGGGAAGTCAGGACTCTCCTCGGACGATGAAGTCGTCCAAGTCCGTTCTTCGGAGTTGGTGCAGCAACTCTTCAGGTCGGTACTCCCTTTCCCTGCACTCCGGGAGGTTTTGAATGTCGCTTAGGAGTAGAAACTCCTCACCTTCGACGATAATGGGAGCTAGGCTTGTGATGCCTAACCCGAGGGGTGGCGCGACTCTGAGAGTCTGCCGGCTTCTTTCGAAGTCTTGCCACTCCTGCTCTGCTTGTCGCCGCTCCTCTGCTGGGTCGAGCTCGACATCGTCTTCCTCCTCCTCAGATTCCTGTTCATCCGAGTCTTCTTCCTTCCCTTCCTGCTCCTGTTCATACTGTGTGAGGAGCCGTTGTTCTGCTGCTACGGCTAATGGATCCACGTCCATGGGGGGAATAGAGGTTTCCCCCACGATGTTCTCGGCACGGTGGGTGAAAAGATTGCCCGGGCGGTGTTGAAAGAGAAGTACTTGGTCCCGCTGGACAGATTAGGACCATTGGCTCAGGTGTGCGGTGCGCTTTGTTTGTGAGGTATTTGGCGATGTTCGGGACATCGTCTAATGCTGCCTGCAGGGACTGTCTAGGAACAAAATATCCTACACAAGGGGGGAGTTGCACTAGCGCTGGTTCTACCCTAGCTTGGAACTCAGTCAAGACTCTACTATAAGCCGGGTGTGATGCAAGGTTGCTTGGGCGCCTACCTCCTTCCTCAAGATCCGGAAGATTTGGTCGACGTCGGCCTCAAGAAGATGAGCCGCCGGCGCTTGTACCATCTCCTCGGAAATCGGAAGTTGCCATTGATTAATTGCGTAAGAGGGTAACAAACGGTTGCAAGAGCCTCGGGGAGTTGGAAAATCGGGCTAGAAGGGCAGGAGCAGATTTGTAGGGTGCTATCTGAGAAGTGACGGGTCTATTTATAGAAAAGGGGGAAACCCTAATTTTTGGATGACTTGAAAATTTCCTAGGATTGGGTAATTCTAACTTATCTGAGGTCAAAATAGGAGTTTGAGGACTATAGGAGATGCATGAGCAAGGCTAGGTTACCTAAAAAGATGCTATGCAAAGAGTTTGAAGGTGACTTTGACAAGTCCCAGTGAAGGATTGGTAAGAGGTCTCACGGCTTAGCCTCCGCTTCAAAACTAACTTTTTGTTTTGCGACCAGGCGCGAGCTGTGAGACATCAGTCCCATTTCGATCAAAGATGTCCAACTTGGGTAAACTAATGCTGTAAGGGTAATGGGCTCATCAAATTAGGCAGAATCGACCCCTTATTTGGTCGATTTGGAGTGTTTTGGTCAAGCTTGGGCGGTCTCACGACTTACCCGCCTTCAATCCTAACTTTTTGTTTTATGACGAGGCGAGCTGTGAGACATCATGTCTCTCGGCTCCCCAAATGTCCTATTTCACTTGAAATAAAAGCTAAAACTTATTAATTTGCTCTAATTACCCAAGTTTATGTTATCAAGGTACACAAAATTGCTCTATATTACAAAATTTTTAATTATTTACAACAAAAAGTTTCTAAGGGCGTTCTCCTTAATGCGGGTCGCAAGACTCATGTCTTGTCGCATTAAGGTTACTCGCTTATGGATAGTGCAGTTTGAATCTTCAAAATGTTGTACTATCTTTTCCTCGGCCGCCTCTTGCATTGCCCGCCAGGGGCCTCGTCCGTGACTCTAAAGTCTGCTCAGAGGGCTCACAGATCACTTCACGCACCAACCGAGAAGGGGGGGGCCTGGGGGATCAGGAGACCGTGGCTGCTTGGGAAGTGTCTAATCTCCTTAGCTCTTCTCTCCACCTCCTTTCTATCGGCTTTCTTCTTTGGTGGTGGCTTGGGAACCTTGGGCTTCGTGGTGGCGGCTTTAAGGTTTCTTTGCCGTTGGTAAGCCCTCCCTCGATGACCCTAACCTGTTTTCTTCAGTAATATTGGTTATAGGCCTCCCATTTCTTCATGTAGGCCTCGTGCTCCCTCATCTTCCTCTCGTAGATCTTCACCTCGCTTCGGTGGCGTAGGCTTCCCGCAGGTCTTGGTTGCTTCTTTCTATCCCATGCCGGTTTTCGGGGAGGGTTCTGCGACTTGGTCTTGGCTGGGGTTGCTTTCAGTCTTTGGTTGCTCGGGTGCTTCACTTTCATCGCCCTGGTGCTTGGAAGAGCTCCACCCTGCAGCATTAGGGTCGAAGTCCTCCCTCGAGAAAGAGTCGTCGGAGGGGGGTTTGGGGTTCGTCGGGGTTGCGCTCCTTGATGATAATATTTGGGTTCGGCCTCTTCCTTGGCGGGCCGATCCTTAGTTCTCCTTATGCCGCCCACGAACTTCCCCTTTCTCTTTCTTCTTTTCTTCTGCTGCCTTTTGTTCCTCTTCCTTCCTTTTCCTCTTTTTGTCTTCCCTTTTCTTACTGCGGCGGCCGTACTTTCTTCGATGAACCTTCTAAGGTTACGCTACCTCCGTGGCTCCCGGACACAATCACCTGCTCATCACGCTCGAGGATCTCTGTGGAGTCTTGTCTGATGAGGTCTGCTTGTTCCTCACTGCGGATCTCCCGCTCTATTTCTTCATACACCTCCCTCGTCTGCGTCGTCCATGGAGTTTGGTGATGTGGCCTCGTCCTCCTCCACTGGGTTGAAAGACATCGATCAAATCGGAGGTGTCTTGCTCTTCGTCCGAAGGCGAGCGACCCCCTTGCGAGCCTCTCCGCGAAGCATCTTCGAATGATCTCTGGCTCGGTGGCTGGTGGTTTACGCTGGCGGCGCTTCCCTTCTTGATTTGTTTGGTTGGGGCCATGCTTTACGGATCGTCAATCGGATAAAAAGCGTAGAAAGATCGCCCTAAGTTGGGAAGAGCCGGATTTCTAGGGCTTGGACGAAAAAAATGAGGGGTTCTACATCTATTTATAGCTTGGGGAATTTTAGGTCAAAACTCAAGTTGCTCATTTTTAACATGCTAAGGCACCAATTTATCTAAAACTTATACTTATTTCAGACTTTTTCTACCCATTGGTCTCACGGCTTTCAGCGCCTCGTTCCAATACTAATGTTTAGTTTTGCACCAGGAAATGAGATCTCATACATTTCTAGGGTTTTAGGTAATTAAAACATGCTATTCTAACTAATTCCTACCTTAGAATTAGCCTTACCACATTATTTTTGTCGATTCATCATGTTTTGGTGTTCTTGGCTCAATGTCTCATAGCTTGCCCTCGCTTCAAAACAAAAGTTAGTTTTATGCGACCGGTAATGCGGAGAGACCACCTTACTTGGAAAATTTTTGGCTCATTCTTTTAATCTTGTTAAATTCCAATTCACTTAATTGTTACTAGCTTAGCATAACTACAAAGGTGAGGAAAAATTTTCCCACTTTTCGAGGCTTGAGGACCCTATCAGGTTAGTACTACTGGGACCATGGTCAGTGCTTTGCTCTTGGTCTCCAAGAACATTGCTCTGATACCACTGTGACGTCCCCTACTCGTATACGGTGCACTCACCGTATACAAACAGGAGTTCTTCCCCCACACCAGCTCCATGCTGATACAGGGCCCTCCACATATCACTGCACCCGTAACGAGTCCCAGTGGGAAGAGTGAAGGTGTCATTCTACCCCTCCCTCCCCGCCTACCTAGGCTGGCGAAGCGTGAACACACATGTCAGTAGTACATACATCAACATCATATGACCATCGCGAAGGATGGTCCTCCACATATCTGCATAGACGAAGATCAGCACATCACATAGGGAATCCTACCCAAGGCTCAGACACAGGGATGGACTGACAAGCTTGGGTCTCCAGAGTTCATTGCAGACAGAATTCATGGCAATGGATTTGGCTGGCATAAGAACATGGCCTAGGGTTGTCCACTCCATCCGCCCCTCCTGTGCACACTTTGCGCAGTAGGTCAGTGAAAAGTGTTGGGACTGACCAGAGCCACGGGATGCATAGCCAAGGGGCTATATCCCGGTTACATCTCCCCCGCCCCGAGGGGGCGGTAGGGATTTCTCCCTCCGCAGATCTACCATGCTGACTCAAGGTGACTAGAGGGCCACTGCCCGTGTTCGACTTTGAACTCAATGGAAGGTCATATTCACCACCTCACGGTGTGAGCCCATGCCTTGCCCACACGCAGCTGGCAAGCCATTAGACCTAGTCACAAAGACCCCTACGCCTTTACACACCGAGGGGTCGTTCAAGAGTTAGGACATGAACCTCCTTATAAGCCGGGCCGCCCCTTCACCCACAACCAGGTGTGGCTCTTGTCACGTGCGCTGGCTACGATCTACAGTGCTAGAGAGGCTACTCTAGGTGCATCAACTACAAGGCTTTAGGTCTCTACCCCTTCCCAATACAAGGAGTTCACCAGATACATCATCCAAATACATCACGTAAGAACTAAAGAACTAGATCTAATCATAGAGTTAGGTTCTTTAGTTAGTGTCCGAGATCTAAGATCTAGATAGCTACTATGGGCAATTTAATAGTCTAAACCTACTGTTCTATGACTAGAAGACGGTTTAAGCTATTAAATTGACCAAATAATTGATCCTTGAGTGGCTCCTCCCCGACCTGAAGTTCAACCATCCTCATTGAAATGGTGCGGAATTCGGGGGAACCGATGGTGCAATTAAACAGGCCAATAGAGCGGCTTTGGCTCCCGGGTAGCCAAAATCGAGCTCTAAAACCCTAAGGACGAAAAACTAGCAAGCTAGGGTTTTCCTACCCCTAAATAGACATGGGGTTTAGGCTAGGGTTTCCAATTACCCAATTTGGCATGTGGGATAATTGGAAAGGCCCCACTTGCCTTTAATGGCTAGGTGGCAAAATATGCCAACATGGAAAGGTGTGCCCTCATTAATGTGCACATGTGCACATTAATAATATATGAACACTCCTAGCAAGTTGCCCCTAGGGCTACTTACACCGCTATCCGCTGGCGCGACACGTCGGTCGAGAGGTGTGTATGCGTGGAGGCAAAGACAAATATATCCCCGGGACCGTATAATCGTGGCCGAACGTCACAATATCATTTTCCCATCTTTTATTTTTTGCATGAGGTGGACTGGTATAAAGAAAGACTGTCGTCCTATTTTGCCCTGCCGTAACAAGTGTGATGGTAGATCATAATAGCATGATGTGATTTAGATGCATCGTTCCATTTTCGAAATATACTTATGGAGAAAAAATAGAGCACTAAGGACAAAGATACAGCATCATAAAGTCTGGATACAAATTATTGCTACGCTTTTGGATGGGCTCACTATTTTTAACATTTTCTGCGTATCATTTCAATGCTTACTACATGCTCTTAAAATGAGAAGAACAAATGTGTGGATTGAGCCATACGAATGGTTGTAGTTAGATGCAGCTGGCATATAGCAGTATTAAGGGAGCATGCATATAACACTATTAAGGAAGGAAATTTAGAAGCATATGACATGACGTTTCCATGGCATTTCGACCATCTTTTTAGTGATGGTGCCTATAATGCTGTTCTGAGAATCCAGAGGGTTGGATGAGACATTGAAGGGGTGCCATTGTAGCCAAAACATACTACGAATATTCAGAAATACAAAACTCAGAGAAATGTAGGAGAGATCTGCAGAATGGAAGCAGTAATTTCAGCTGTGTATTCATTATACTTCACAACATAAAAATTAACATTATAACTAAGCATTGAATATTATTGTTGAATGCGGAATGGATTCAAAAGATGTACCTGGTCTTTTAAGAAGCACAAGCTTTCTGCAGGAGGATCTAGAAGCATGCATATAACAATATTAAGGGAGTAAATTTAGAAGCATATGACATGACATATCTTGCATGATATGACAGATGCAATATCCATAGTGATTGGATGATGATTGGATCCAGTGTCCATAGCGATTGGATGCTGTTAGTGCTTAAAAGGAGGAGGACGGTATTGCCAAAGGTGATCCACTATTTCCCCAGCTCTGCATTCACTAACCAAATGACATGTAAGTCTCTCATAATACAAATGTCTGCACGTTCTTTGCTAAAGCATTTATGGACAGGTTGGCTTATTGGCTAAAGCATTTGGGGTCTAATTGTTTCCTCCATAGGCCAGACATACCTGAGAATATGCATCATAGATTTATCAAGCTTCTTGATTTATCATGTAGAGTGCATAAGCATTATTCATGGTAGTTTATATACTGATTTTGTGCATCTTATATTATAATGTTATAACGTAATTCCTGGATTGGATCAAGCCCTAATTTGAATGGTCGAGATCATCTAGGTGCATCTAAAGGCCGAGATTTCTCGCACAACTTCCTACCACTGTCATTGACCATATTGTGATCTCTTATGGGGAAAGGGTAAAGAAAAAGGGAGGAAAAGGAAAAGGGAGGAGGAAAGAGAGAACGTGAAGGGGCAAAAAGGCACGGGGAAAAGGGAAAAAGAGAAGGGAAAAATGGTGGGATAAGAGAAGAGAAAAATGAATGGGAAAGGGGAAAGGGAAAGAAAAAATCACAACGGAACCTGAGAAAAGGGCATGAGGAAAAGGGAAAGAGGTAAAGGGGAAAAGGGAAAGGGAAATGGCATAGGAGAAAGGGAAAGAGTGGGGAAAAGGGTCAAGAATGGGAAAAGGAAGGAAAAAAAAAGAGCATGGGAAAGGGTAAAGAAAAAGGGAGGAAAAGGAAAAGGGAGGAGGAAAGAGAGAACGTGAAGGGGCAAAAAGGCACGGGGAAAAGGGAAAAAGAGAAGGGAAAAATGGTGGGATAAGAGAAGAGAAAAATGAATGGGAAAGGGGAAAGGGAAAGAAAAAATCACAACGGAACCTGAGAAAAGGGCATGAGGAAAAGGGAAAGAGGTAAAGGGGAAAAGGGAAAGGGAAATGGCATAGGAGAAAGGGAAAGAGTGGGGAAAAGGGTCAAGAATGGGAAAAGGAAGGGAAAAAAAAAAAGAGCATGGAAAGGGAAAGGAAAAAAGAGCATGGGAAAAAGGAGAAAAAGGGGAAAGGGTGAGGAAAGAAGAAAAGGAAAGGGAAAAAAGTGGCATGGAAAAGGAAAAGAGAGAGGGAAAGGGAAGGGAAAAGGGGCACCGAGAAAAAATAAAAGAGTGAAAGATTGGGAAAATGAGGAAAAGGGCAGGGAAAAGGGGAACAGGAGAAGGGAAGGGAAAAAAGGCATGAAAAAAGGGGAAGTAAAAGCAGAAAGAAAAAAGGAGAGGCAAAGTAGGAAATGGAACCTGGAAAAATGGCATTAGACAAAGGGAAGAGGGAAATGAGAAAAGGGAAGGGGAAAGGCACGAGAACAAAAAAGGAAGAGGAAAAGGGTGAAGAAAGGGAAAAAGGAAGTGAAAAAAGACATGGAAAAAAAGATAAAGGAAGAGGAAAAGGGTGGGGAAAATAGGAAAACCAAAGAAAAAAGGAAAGAGAAAAAAATGTGGGAAGGGCATGGGGAAAAAGAAAGGAAGGGAGAAAGGTGAAGGAAAGGTAAAAGGGCACGAGGTAAAAAGATAAAGAGGAAAGGATCGGAAAGGAGGAAAATGGAAAGGAAAAAGTCCATCATGAAAAGGGAAAAGGAAAAAGGCCGAGAAAAGAAAAAGAGGGAAAGGGTCAGAAAAGGAGGAAAAGGGAGGGGGAAAAGGAGAACAGGAGAAGGGTGAGGAGCAATGAATTGAAAAAGAGGAAGAGGAAAGTGGAAAAGGGCACGGGCACAAAAGGAAGAAAAAAAGAGAGGGAAAGGTGAAAAATATTAGAGGAGAGGGAAAAGTGGAAAAGAGAAAAGGAGGAGAGGGTGGGGAAAGGAGAAAAATGGGCACATAAAAGGGTAGAGAAAAGGGAATGGAAAGAGGCATAGGGAAAGAGAAAAGAAAAAAGAAGGAAGAATAGAAAGGGAAAAAGGACACCGGGAAAAGCGAAAGGGTGGTGAAAGAATGAAAAGGGAAGGGAAAGGAAAAAGGAAAAGGAAGGCGGAAAGTAGAGAAGGCGGAAATTGGAAAAGAGAAATGGAAAAGGGCAAGGGATAAAGAGGAAGAGGATGGGTAAAGGAAGGAAAAGGGCATATGAAAAGGTGGGAAAAAGAGAACGAAAAAGGGTCATGGGAAAAGGGAAAGGGAAAGTGGAAAGTAAAAGAAAAAGGAAGGGAAAAAAGAGAGGGAAAAATAAGAAGGGCAGAGAAAGGATGAAAAGGGAAGGGAAAAAATCCGTCAGAAAAAAAGGGAAGGGAAAAAGGAAAAGGGGAAAGGGAAGGGAAGTGAAGGGAAAAGGGGTTGAAAAAAGGGAAAAAAAAGGGGAAGGGAAAAAGAAGATATGTAGGAAACATAAGAAAAAAGGGAAAAGGAAACAGGAAAGTGTGTAGGAAAATGAGGGAAAAGGAAAATGCGGAATAGAGCAAAAGGCAAAGGGAAAAGGAAGGGTGTCGAATGCACAAAAGCCTCTTAAAGCTCAGCAATGCTGGGATTAGTTTCTATTATACTAGATTTATGAAAAGGAGTCCGAGCTGAATAGGTTTTTGTCCACATAGATTCCCAACTTATGCCCAGCAACGCTGGGCACCATTACTAGTTTGCTATAGATGATTTTGTGGAGAGAGACAAAATCCATGCTCATGGTAATTGTGCTTCTTGATATCAAGGTGAGTTGGCATGCAATTTTGTTTTGTGTAGAATTGTATGCTAGGACTAGCTATCTCTATATAATGGTTTGGAGCAAACTGTGAAATGTAAGCAAGATTTGTCTACGTGGCAACCATATTGACCATTTTGATGGCAATAAAGTGATCGTGCATTTAGATAATATGGAATTATTTCTTTTGCTCTCTGTTTTCAATCTCTACAATAACAGAGATAATATGGAATTATTTCTTTTGCTCTCTGTTTGCTTTATTAGGTAGGAGATCTGCAAGTAGATAGTAGGAGATTTGCAAATCAACAGATATCTGAACATTATGCAGGGGCAATTGTTAAGATATGCAACTGCCAGCTAGTTCAATTAAAAGTTCATAGATCTAGATAATGCCATTTGCAAGCCACAAACATTTCATGGATAGCAGATGCCATCAGAAAAAAGCCAATTAAGGGTACATATGCATAGTAGCAGAGCAAGGGCTTTGTGATCCTGGAGGGGTCTCTGAAGTAAATTGCAAAAGTCTTATAGACCTAAGTTTTATATTATAGCAACACAATTTGAGGTCGTATAATTGCAATTGTGGTGTGAGATTTATTCATTGACACCATCCAATTGAGAAACAAATTGTTTTTTGTGGGGGAATGCAAGTTAGACCAATGAAAATCTTAATGCAGAGTTGCCAAGCATGCAGTTCTGTGTATTATTCCAGAACATATTCAAGTATTTTGATAAACAGGGTGTCATCTCAAGTTATTTCTCAATCATGTGCTGCAGACTAATGCCCTATTAATAAGTAGCATAGATTGATAGTCCTTATTTGCTAGGGACTGTTGGAAACTGGGTATTGTTCGGCAATATAAGGATTGGTCCAAGATATTGAAAATCTATCATTTTCTAGAATGATTCAAAAGATCACCTTTTAGATCCTGTTCTTAATGCCATTGTTCCTTTTTAATAAAATATGATTTTTTTTCTAGACTTTTATGAACCAACAACACACAAAATACAAGTGGCTCAATCACGTTTAATAACTTAAATGCTAAGGTTCTATTTGCTATGCAATGTAACTTTAATGACCGACTTTTTTTTGAAACCAATTCAACCATGGGCGTTTTTATACAGTGCCATTCATTGTTATTTAGGCATAAGATAGATTTAAATGTTACAAGCTGAAAAGGTGGCTTGCAAGTACAATGCACATCCACTAATTACTTGGTCTCCATTGTTAATCTCTAGGTTAATTTTAGTGATTATGTAACAACTTAGAAATAAGGTTTGCATAATCTCTGCTTCTGGTTATTGCATCAACCTTTGGCAATATGACGTGTTGAGTATGGGGTGTTTTTGGATTGCCCCTGTTAAGGGGGCAATTTGTTAGAGGGAGGGTTGGTTTTGGCATATTCTGGCATATCAGGGGTATATCTGATAATCTGACGGCCGTCATTACTGATTGTTTTTCCGGCGGTGAAAAACTTTTTGGTTTTTTTGCGTATGAATATACGCTAAGGTTTTCCGTGTTTTGGACGCCAAATTATTTTTCCGGCGATCGGAAACTCGTTTTTTTTTGTGAAAAACTATTGGTTTTTTAAACCTTTGGGCTAGAGATTCCTTTTTTTAGAATTTATCTTTGGGTTTCCTGCTCTTTCTGCTCGCCTGCTTATAGGTACAGATTAAGATCTGGGTTTCTATTTCATTTCTCATGCATGTTCTATCTGTGTTTTCGCCAGTTTTAATTGGAGTTGTTTAAAATTTTACTAGATTTATACAGTTGTGGCATTGTTTGCCTCACAAGTTGACAAGCAAATCATTGAGGCGAAAGTTCATTGGTAGTACAATCTACCTAAAAGCAAAACCACAGTGGCAGGATGTCGTTTTCCTTGCCGAAGGAAATAAGGGGTTACATGCGCCGACGGGTGCAGCTTCACTAATCAGTTATTTCACTGTTAGAGGTACAAGCTATAGCACTGCATTTGTACCTTCAGGGATAATTCAGCAACAAGCTGCCAAGACTTTGGACACTTGCTATGAAGCATCTGACTTAGAATCTAAAGATCTCCAGATTAACAGATCTAAAAATCTACAGGTTACTAATCTTAAATCCACAGGTTGTATTTAATATTTTTCAATTTTTGTAGTCTGGTATTCATACGAATTTCTTGGGATGTTGTTTTTGTATAATAGATTAAACCAAAGATAGATGCTGAGGTTCTCCGGTTTGGGGCTCATTATACCGATCATATGCTTCAAATTGTTTGGAAAGAAGGAATTGGCTGGGAAGCTCCTGCTATTAATCCCCTTGGTGCACTGCAAATCCATCCGTGTGCTCAGGTTAGGACCAAGGACTTACATGTTTTTGTGTGTTTAAAATATGATGTACTGAACTTGCACACAAAAGAACTTTTTTCCTTTGGAATCAATAAAAATTTATTCCTTGCACTTATCAACAAAAGTGTCCAGTGCACATCCCATCATGTTAGCGTAAGATTACATTGGTGCAGAAAACAATTTTACTTTTCGCAATTTGTTTCTCAAAGTTACATGTCCCGCTATCAATCATAAATTGATGTTCACAGGTATTGCATTATGGGCTCGAGTGCTTTGAAGGCATGAAAGCGTACAAAGGAAAGGATGGTTGCATTCGGCTTTTCCGTCCAGATATGCATATGGACCGCTTGCTACGCTCAGTTAAACGCCTAGCTCTACCACAGTTTGATAAGGTTTGTTTCCTTATTATACATATATTGTACATTCTTGAAAAAGTGATGGGACTCTTTCTCATGTGGTTAAAACATATACTCTTTTCTATATGTTATACATACACATTTCACTATAAAAGTTTAATTAGGCATAAACATAACATATTTGTGCATGTTATACTGTCCAAGTACGTTTCTAATGTGTATGCTATCTCTCATATCAGCTGCGATACCTCAGAAGGAAGGTTTCTCCATTTATATCCGTCCGACAGTCATTGCAACCCATCCATTTCTTGGTGTGGGACCTCCAAAAGAAGCAATGCTTTATATGATTTTGTCTCCCCGTTGGTCCTTACTTTCCCAATCGGTCTGAAACCAATACGGTTATTTGTCGACACAAAGAATGTTGGGGCCTTTCCAGAGGAATTGGTGATAAAAAGGCTGGTGGTAATTATGCTCCTACTATAGTTCCTCAACTAGAGGCAGCCAAACGTGGTTGCTCACAAGTTCTTTATGTACTTGATGATGGAATAGACGGAGGCCGCATTTGTGAATCGAGCAATGAACATGTTTTTTCTTTTTAAACTGATTCTTCTAGCTTAAAATGGAATTGGTGACTCCCCCTTTAGATGGGCTTATTCTTCCTGGAGTTACTAGAGATACAGTGTTAGTGCTTGCAAATTTGTTGGGGAATATTAAAGTTTCGGAACGGCCATTACGTCTTGCTGAGGTGACTGGTTTAGCCCTTTGACACACACCTTTGACTACAAATGGGCTCAGGATAGTCTTACCCTGGTTTCGGGGATCCCGGAGGTAAAAAAACCGTCCTCCGGTATCACCGCCAGGGCTCGACGGAATCCGTTTCAGGACCCCCCGTTTCACCGTACTGACACACATGAGGGGTCCTGCATAAATCTGGGCCGTCCGCCCACGCGACACATCCGGGCCGTCCGTGGTGTTCCCCGCCTCCGGTATCACCGACGCCTGATCCCGCCCTCCGGGATCCCCATGCCCTGGCCGATAACCGCGCCCCGATATCAGCCCTGGGTGTGATCCCCTCCTCCGGGATCGCCATCGCGTGGCCGACCTCCGGGATCGCCATCGCGTGGCCTCCGGGATCACCACCATGGCCGACATCGGCCGACATCGGGGACCCAGGAAGATGCTGCCCTCCGGGATCCCGGAAAGGACTCTGGCCGATAACCGCGCCCCGATATCGGCCGTGGTGAATCCCTCCTCCGGGATCACCGATACCCCCCGGGCGTGATTACTTCCTCCGGGATCACCGGAATGCGACGGCAGTGATCCCCTCCTCCGGGATCGCCATCGCTGGCCGATATCGGATGCCCGTTATACGCCAGGCTTATTCCGACCTCCGGGATCCCCGAAAGTCCTTCGGTGAAAACCTCCTCGGGATCACCACTTTGCCTTGGCCAAAGCGGGGCCGCCCACGGTTCAATCGATGCCATTGGTTTGAATTAATGCCCGGCGGCCGTGTCGGGTGTCGTCGCCATCCACTAATGGTGTAACCGAGAGCCGGAAAACCGCCAGCTATTCGTGACGCCCACTTGCGAAGTCGCCACGCAGCGGGGGGATTCGAGGAAGGGAGCACGCTGGTGCGATGGCTATGTCCAACTCGCGGCGCCAAGAACGATTGCCCTTTCCGGACCGAACCCATTTGAAAGGGCCCGATTCTTCTTAATCCAGAGGGCGCATTTCCGCCCAAGCATCTGCCGAAAGTATTTAAAGGTAAGCGCCATGGACAGATCCGTTGTTAAAGTCTATTTTAGTCTTATTCTAACCGGTTATGTTATTTTACAGATGGTGGAGGAGTCGATTAACTTCGAAATCAGCCTAAATACCTCCATTAACGAGAATTGGAATGGGGAAATGGAAGGAAACTCGGCTTGACCATTACCCGACTGCCTCAAAGTTATTGCTCAGATTGAATCCGACCAAGAGGTTCAATCCCCGAACAAGAAGAGATTAAGGGCAGAAGCAAGAGCTAAGGGCGCTTCACCACAGAAGAATACCCCTGTTGCCAGGGACGAGGCTTCAGTTGATGGCCAATGCCACGAAAAAGCAGATGATCTAAAGAATGCTAAAAATGCAGATGAGGGGGATGAGGCCCCGAAAAGTAATATTGAATGTTTTAACATCAATCCAAGCGATGAACTGACCACTGAAGAAATTTTGAAGGACTACAGGTATGATCAGGTCAGTCGAAAATGGCGTTGCCAGGTCGATGACTGCAGCAAATCCTACAGCACGAAGATCGAACTGGAGAATCATAGATTCAGGGTGCATCAATTATGGCAAAATTACAGGCTTCCAGATGCCCCGAGGGGTCGAATTCCGAAGAACAAGGCTGAGGTGAGGGTTAGAGATTATGGGAAGATAAGTGTGGAGAGATCTCTTGACCCCGACTTCAAATTTAGCCAACAAAGTTGCGTATTAAACGGGAGCAAATCATTGAAACGAGAGCGAAAGGAATATTCCTTAAAGATTCCCCCTTTTTTTACAAAAAGGGGGTAAAACGAGGTTAAAAAAAAAAGATGCATGAAATTCTATTTTGACCCCCCCAAAAGTGACTAATTTTTTTGTGCAACGAAAGAATTGACTGTTTGAAAGTGTCATTTTTCTTAGCAAATAGAATGTTCTTGAAGTATATTTTACGTGAGAAACCCTAATTTCAGAGGATAAAATATTTAACAAAAAATTGAAGTTAGTCCGTAACTGAAACTGTAGTATTCTCAAAATTTGAAGATACAATCTTCATATCCACAACAAAATTTACAGTTTTTTTCTAAGACTCAGTTATGTGCAAAAGTGTGAGGAGTGATGAAGGAGGGATCCAAGACGTCATCATGTTCATTTATACCATCCTCATCACCTTCACTTTTTTTTTCATCACTAGAGGAAGTGCTTGAGTTATCTTCCTCATCACTATCAACGATGGTGTAGCATTGCCACCACCTTCTTCATCCTCTTCTTCGTAATTACAAGCTTTTTTAAGCAAATTGATAGTCCTCTGGCGTAGACGATTGTCAGATTTCAATTTAAAATCATAGCACAATATAGTCACGTCATTAAGGATCAGCTCATCCCTACAACCCACCTTCTTGGACTTTCTTCCTTTTCCTTGGCTTCTCATTTCTAACTCATATCTACCTTCAAAAGCATTTTCTGATCGTGTTGCAAGCCAATGAATCTTGAGTTTAGTGACTAAGCCTTCCTCCTTGACGGTGTCAAGCACTTTTGCTATCCAGAAAGGTCGACCTTTGTCATCCTCCTCAGTTGGAAGAGCAATTAGCATACCCTTGCAAATTTCTGTGATATTACCTTGAGGTTCATTCCCAAAAGTCTTGGTCCGAGGTACATGACTCGATCCTCATCTTCTTCTACTGCAGGTGCTAATGTAGCACTGCTTGGACCTGCTTGGTGCTGGGGTTGATGGAAGGTGTTAGGCCATCGAAATGGTTCTTGCAACTGTCTTAGAGCTATATTTTTCACAACAATTTTCTGTTTGAGAAAGAAATTACTCCACCACATCCGATCTTCTTCTAAGAAGTACTTAAAGCTCGAGGAAATTCCATTTTCAATGGCTTTTAAGGATGACTCTGGGGTACTTTTCTTCTGCTTGGACTCCTTAGGATTTTTGAGAGGAAGTTGTTCAGCACGTTCTATGAAGGAAGTGTCTGGAATATATTTAAGGAAGCGTAATCCCTCTTGTGGACTCCAATCCTTAGTTGTGGTATACTTTTTCCCCTGTAAGAAACTCTGGCCATCCTTCAAGTAGAACTTGATGTGATGTTGAAAGGTGAGATCATTCAACTTGTTCACGGCTTGTTCTCTCGTCAATGCGAGCTGAGAGAGAAAACAAACTCTCTCAAATCAGCGGTCTCTTTAAGAAGATCGACATCGAGTGGGAGTGTAAGAATCTTCAATAATTGAACTAATGTAGGAAGGGAGAAAGCCTTCTTCCTTCTAAAGCGCATGAGAAAATCTGGCGAACATCCGGTCAATCGATCATGAGTGTGGCCTACAAGTAAAAAACCGAGCTTCACTTTTCTAAAGATCCCTAGCTCCACTAACATAGCACAAAGATGCAAAGAGTGTTTGATTCTTGTTCTCCCTTGTAGTATTGTCAAGTTGCGGTAAAAGCACCGGTGGTAATTGCTCTTGCTTTCATACGACCTGGTTAAGAATTGTAATTGTGAGGTTCGGTCACCATGCAAGTTTGGATATGTCAAAAATACTTTGCACTTTAGACTTCCTTTGAAGACCATAGCTCCTACAAGGTGGACCTTAACAAAACATTCCTCCGGCACATCTTTAGGAATGTTCAAGAAATGTGGTAGAGTAGTTTTTTTTGGTCCATTCCATCAATCACAACACATATATATATTGCGGCCGGACGCTCAAGAGCTTTTTTTTTTCGTGTTTGGCAAGCTTTCTTCTCTCTGCACGTTGTTGTTCACGATGTGTCCGGCAAGGTTCTCATTGCACAATATCGTAGAAAGAAATAAGGTCAAAGCATTTTTTTTTTAAAACAAGTGAGAGTTTGAAGAACATGAGCTTACTTCTTTTCGACTTACGCCTTTGCGGTTTCTCTTTGACTTTTAATTCTCGCACACCTTGAGCAAAATGGACATTCAGTGTCTCCTCGAATTTTCACTAAACCGAATTCACTTTTCCACAATCTGGTGAAGTGTGAGTAAGAGATGTCTTTGAAGTTGAGTGCAAGTCTCTTTGTACTCATTAAAAACATCTTTTGGTGATGTTATCGGTTAAATGATACATGTTGCTTGTTAGGCAGCTTCTCACATGTTTCTCTAAAATATTTCTCCATCCATGACACAGCAGAAGGGCATGCATGGTTACTACTCTTCTTGGTCCACAATGATCATCAATTGCTGGATTTTTGTCCGATCTTTTGTGTATTCTAGACATTCCGGTAGTCCCTAAACGGTGGACAACCATAAAGCATTTCGGCAAACTTCTTGACTAAGTAATGTAGTGCAAGAAGGTGTTCTTGGTCTGGCCTTACATGATAGGCCAAGTAGGCATTCCTCGTCAGCCAATGTCATTGAACTGTAGTTGTCTCTAATTGCTCGTAATTTAGACATGTTAAATTTGTTGATGCAACCCAATGAGCAAAGATTTACTTCTTAAAAGTCTTCTCATTTTATGCTCGTCCATAAGGTTTCTTCTTCTTACAGAGGAGCATGCTCTCACACCATAATCCACCTTGAATTTTTTGGTGGACCAGCTAGAGAACATGTAATCTCGTTGCGCCGTTGGTGTCTTCATCTTCCGAAGAGAGTTCTACTGGGGGGGTGACCTCCTCTCGCCCTTAGTGGTGTGCTTGTAGAGGAGAACAAACCACGCATGTACAAGCTGTAAAAGGCGGAGGTGCGAGTGTTGAATGAAGGAGATGGGCCAGCATATGATGTGCCAAATAAAAGTTGTTGTAAGCGTCTTCACGGGAGTTCGATCGAACATCTCTCTTATAGCCCGGTGAAATTACGCAAACCCATGTGTCACCACGTTTGTGTGAAGAGGAGTAGATGCCGCGGGGTCGTCTTCATTTGTAGTGAAATCGTGGTGGGAGAAACGATGGAGAATCTCACGATCTTGAGCGAGCCGTATTCTGGCATGTGTAAGTGAAGATGGAGAAACAACAAACGGGAGGTAGTCCGTTCAAAAATTTTGCTGAGGTCGAGCCATTGTAGTGTTGGGGATGGAACAAATGGTGGTGGAAGATTGCTACGGCAAATGGTGAGGGTTGGAAAGGTGGTGGCAGCCGGGTTTCCCTCCGGACTTGGAGAGGGTTGGAAAGGTGGTGGCGATCTACTAGTTCTTGGACTCGAGTTTCTTCTAGAAGTAACAAAGACCTTATCGAGGTAGGTGTTGAAGAAGCATCTCCGTCTTGTGTTCCATCCGGTAGAGGTACTTGGGCAAACAAATGGTGGTGGAAGTTTGTTCCTGGCGGTTAACCATTTCAAACAAGCGCAAAAATTGTGGGCTTGTTACTAACTCACAAGTCGATTGGACTAATGCTATTCGAGAATACAAATGCTATTCTGGAATAGTATTCTGTGTGCAGCATTTGCTGTGTGTGTGCAAGAATGCTATTCCAGAATACACTTATCCAGAGTGTTTGGACAAGACGTATTCCGCATCACATAGAAAAACACAACTGACAGTTGCCTACCTTTAAAAAGGAAAATTCGAAATTTCGATTCGTATTATTCCTTTTTCGGAGATTTAGTCGCCAGCCCAAAAGCCCTTCCGATTAATATATATTTGTCGTATTCCGATTCACATAGCGAAAACAATGGACGGGTAAGCATATAAAGTACATAGTACGCCTTTCTTTTGTTTTCGATTTGCTACGTAGGCCAAAGTGTATTCGAAATACACTTTGCCCATCGGCGAAAAGAGCAAAGTGTATTCGGAATACACTTTGCTCACATCGGCGAAGTGCAAAGCACTTTGCGCCGCCATGAGCAAAGTGTATTCCGTATACACTTTGCTTTCACCGATGGGCAAAGTGTATTCGGAATACATTTTGCTTGTAGTTTTGAGAACGCTTTGCTTTTTTACTAAAATCACACACTTTTTAGCTGCAAATGCATAACTTTTATGTTAAAATTACCACGCTAAGTCTAATTTAGGTACACGAAATTGACTTAGACTGACAACATTTTAGCTTGTTTTCTTGTCTTTTTCTGGCCTTTAGGGCATAAGATTAGCAAATGTTATTCTGGAATACAAATTTCTTTTGAATTTCTGTCTTAACATGGTTGTTTTAAACGTTTCAGTGGCAGGGAAGAAGGAAGCAAGAAAGCATCAAAGAAATTACAGAAGCCCAAGCGTCCACACCCTCAGAAGCACACCGCTGACACAGATGTGCCCGCTATTTATGAGAACTTTCAAACGCAATGGTACGTGACCAGGGGTGCAGATGGAAAATACAGCACACTGACGTTTTTGTACGTCTGTAAAAGTGCTGGTAACAAAAGGTACGCCGACTCCATGTTTGTTAACCTTGGGACAATAAAAGATGTCTCCGAGGTTACCGGACAAGGAGGTCAAACGGGGAGGCTATCCTTCAAGACCTCCCAAGGCTTCATTGTTGTGGACCTTGCTATGTTTAAAATTGTCAGTGTGCAACCACCGGCACTGTACAAATTTTTTTCACACTACTGGCTAAAACGAAGCCTGTGTTCATTAATTAGGCAGGTTTTTTCCAGCACAAGCGAGGACTTTCCTGTCAGTGAGTCCGAGCAATCAGATGGAGAAAGATCACAATCACCACCTTCTCCTAGTTCTGCTAGTTCTTCAGGGAGGTCATCAGATAAAGTTTTTGAGGAAGAAGAGGAGGAAGAACCCCCTGCGCGGCCAAAGAAACTTAGCACGCCAAGAGAGACCATAGTCTGCTAAAAGAACCAAAGAAGCGGAAAGCACAAACTTTGAAATCATAGAAGTCCCCGGGGAACCTAAGAAGAAGAAGGAAAGGGTAAAGCACCCGGTGTTGCTATTAAGGAAAAAAAAAGTTGATAAAACATCTGAAAAAATGGAAGAGATTAACCTGCACAAGTTTGTGCAAGGTGTCCTTTATTTGCCGATCCACTTCAATGAAGCTTCCTCCTAAAAATGAAGGCGTTGAAAGGCCACTTCGTGTTCGCGCAAAATTTATGCCGATCACTTGAGGAACCCGAAGAAGACGAGAATAAGGAGCAATCCAAATGCTCATGTGGCCCCAATAGTTGTCCTTGTTGACAGGGCGCAAAGCACAACCCCCCGGAGTATGACAGAGAAAACGCTGACACCTACACTCACTACGTCTTGGGAGGGAATCATAGCTTCAAGGCAAGAAGACAACTTTACAAAGAAAAGAAGAACCCGAGGTACCTCTCCCCGTCCTCTGCTTGTCTCTCTTGTGGGTCTTACGGATGAAGAAGCAAAAATCGTTGCCAACACCCACAATGCTGACAACGAGTACAAACTAAAGATGAGCTTTGTCGACAAGATCCGGTTTATGCACAGGGAGTATGTAATTTTCAAGGAAAAGTACCGGTGAGGACCTTAAAAAGCCGGCGTTTTCCTTGGAACTTAAGGGCGTGTGCCATTGAATGCTTGCACGAAATATGACGAGGCCAATAAAAGCGCGCCTCTTATTCCCCACGACAACCGGTTCCATTAGCTTTTAGAGATGGCAAGGTAAGCACAAAATGTATTCGAAATAGCAAACCAACTATTTGGCGTGAAATCGCTTGAACAGATTTGGGAACTCGAGGACCAGATATTCACAATGTTCGAGGGAGGGAGTTAAAGAGCAAGAGCAAGGGAGACAGCCAAGAAAAAAACACTCGGACGTGCCCAAAAAAGAAATGACCATTACCGTCTGGAGGGAAATGCAGGGCTTCTCCGACACAGAGATTTTGGAAAGGCTTCTCCAAAAAGTTGTTGACAAGGAGTTTAGCCTAGAAGAAATGTCAAAGGAATTGCACAAGTAAGATCTCTGCCACAAACTTTACTCTTTAGACGTTAGAGTCCCAAAAACATCGGGGTAGATAGTGTATTCCAGAATACACATACCTTTCTTCACTTGGGCACTGTGTATTCCGGAATACACAATGCTTTTCTAGAGACAAGCAATGTGTATTCCGGAATACACATTGCCCATGTAAAGGAAGCCATACATGTATTCTGGAATACACATGTCCTCTTCTAAAAAAGTATTGTGTATTCCAGAATACACATTGCTTTCTTCAGAGAAGCAATGTGTATTCCGAGAAGCAATGTGTATTCCGGAATACACAATGCATTTTGTTTCGAGGTAACATCACCAGTTAACCAGTTTGTATTCCAGAATACATTTAGCTTGACTTTTATTTGTTTTTCTTCTTCTTTGCCTTGTTTCTTACTTTTTTACTCATTGTTTCCTTAACGTCTTGCAGCCAAAAGAACGTCATAACATGTCAAACATGTTTGATGGAGCAGCTAAACGTAGAGACATGGGAAAGGTGCAAGGAACTCTACCCTGTAGCCACTTCTGACGAGCGAATTGTGCAATATGCACCAAATTTTGAGGGCTGGGTAAGTACTCTCAACATTACTCGCCTTTGCACACACGATCTCCTTACAGTTGTTGTCATGTTTTTTCTCAGAGCAAAAAGAAAAACAAAGACCTTCCCGATGGCTTCATGCATTTGGTTAGAACAGCACGGGAAGAGAGGTCGTTAGCTGAAAGAAGAACTGTTGAGTTAGAACCATCCGACTACGAGAGATTCTGCATGTTTGATCAAAACAATTTATATTCAATCATTCATGGTGATTGCCGCGAACCTAGTCGGAACGGTTAAGCCCGCGAGGACTTCACTTTGGTTATTCTTGATCTTCCCTACGGGTTTAAGCTTAAAGACGGCAGATATGATGCGACCAGCCCTTCAAATTTTCAGAGTTTAATGCTTTTATTGATGGAATCAAGCAGATCACAAATGCTAAACATTGGCGTTTAGTTACTTTCCATTCGAGCATGCGGTCGGCTTGGTAGAATCAGCTTTCAAAACCACTTTGGTTCTCCGGTTCGAGGCGGGATATGAAAACGTTGTCGGTAAGTCTTATTCCGAATACGCTTACTTTTCTCTTTGATTCGTAGTGTATTCCGAATAGTATTTCCTTTCGGTTTTGAAGTGTGTTCTTGTTTTTGCTAAGTAAACATCACTTTAAATGTTTTACTAGGTACAAAACGAACATCAACTACCATGGTGGAGGACCAAGGTTGCTTAGCAAGGTAGAGTACCTTCATGTAGCTTATTGGAGTTTTGATGGGAAGAGGACCATGGAACACTTCAACACTGCCGCCTGTCAAAACTTCTCAAACGTCCTTGAGTTTCCAGCGGTTATTCAAATTGCGGGACCCAACTGCACAAAGCGGGGATTGTGAATCACTACCAGAAACCACAAAAGCTCATCAACCATCTCCTGGACATGTTCTCGCGTCCGTGAGGCCTGGTGCTTGATGCTTTCTCGGTTCTCGTACTACTATCGCATGTGCACTTAAGAAGGGCCGCAACTGTGGCCGTGGATATTGATAAGGATCTTTGTTAATTTTGTGAAGATGAGACTGGCTGCCTTACCTACTTTACCAGATGAACATCAAGAGCTAGGGGCCAAGTCTTCATCTGATTATGCTAAACTAACGTCCTCAGAGATACAGCCTCCATTCTCCAGCTCACTAGACGATGAGGCAACCTTTGCAGAGCTTAAAGAAGTAGCTTTAGCTACCATTCCAGAGGACAAGGAGGATACAAAACTCAAGTCTCCAGCAAAGGAGCGGATAGAAACGTAAGGGCGAGATGGCGAGAGCGAAAAAAAAATGAGGAGGACTATGATGTAGATCTTTGACTACTGCATATTAAAATTATCATTATTTATTACAATGAATCTTCAATATTGATGTACAACAATTTATTAAAAACATAGTACTTTTTTTTCCTTTCTATTCTGGTGCTTGTTTTTTGTAATGCTTTCAGTCTCTTCAAGTCTATGCCTAAATTTCGCTATTTTTATGATTTCTGTTTCATAAGTACAAAGTTTTCGTCTAATGATGGGCCAAAATGGCATGAAAAAAAATGCGAACCTCTAGAAATTCTCAACAACTATCAAAAAAGGCTTATTTTAGAAACTTGGTGTTTTTTTAAAGGGAACCTCTAGAAATTCTCAACAACTATCAAAAAAGGCTTATTTTAGAAACTTGGTGTTTTTTTAAAGGGAATCTTTGAAACGGGAGTGATGCAACACTCCCGTTTAATTTGCAATCGTGTTAGCCACAATCTGAGACGAAAACTTCAGAGGGCAAGGGCAGCAGCAGGGCGTATGGCAGATGAGCAAATCGCCCTCGGCCTTTTGGATGACACGGCCCGAGCCGAGTTTATAAAGCTACAGGTGCGGAGAAAGGAGGCCACAGAACTAGAAATGCAGGTAGAGCGGATAAGGGAAATCAAGGAAAGGATTAGGGGCAAGCATGGCAATTTGGATGAGAAGGATTTGTTTGGTGATTTGAGCTATGAACAAGACCCAGTTGGACGAAGAAGACGATGTGAGTGCGGAGTTTGAAGTCACATACGCTTGATTTTAATTCACCTCCTCCCAAAACCCCAAATTCGAATAGCCCAAGTCTACAGGTGACCCCAAGGAAGCGGACTTTTGTGCAGGCCCGGAGGGATGCAGATCTGATGGCTCCGAACCATATTGTGCATGAAGAATCAGAGGAGGAGGAGGAGCCTGAAAATGCAGATGAATTGGCTCCCCCGACCCCGACCAAGATAAAATTGTGGTATTTGTATATCTTTGGACCCCACTTCTTTGAATCTCTAAAATTATATGACGGAGGGATTAGAAAGGAGCTTTGGCGGTTTAGATTTTCTCGGATTATCCAATTGTGGTTCAAAGTCCTCTGTGAAGGTGGGCAGCAAATCATCCGATGTTGAATTCCACATCTCGGAACAGAGGCACGAAAATTCTCGACTATTCCAGGTGACCTCGGTATTGAAGATTCAGAGATCGATGCCGACTGCCTAGGAGCCTATTTACTATATGTGTGTTGTCTTTGTTTTTTATTTCTTGCATGGTATGCTAAGTTGAGCTTTGGCGGGGGTTCTTGCACACTCAATTCCTCACCAAAACGCCGTCATCATGTCTTCCTCCACCCCGCTTTTGGTCTGTTTCTAAATGGCACAAAACCGGGCCTCAGTGGTGCCCTACGAAAGCGGTTAAATCAAGCTAATTCCGGGATCCCCTTTGGCAAGGCCGTGTGGAAAATCCAAAGATGCACGGTTCTACTACATACCGGTCAATGCCGGGTAAATTGGGTTTGGGAAGTGGATTTTTATTGCCTTTTTAATTGGTTTGAATTGATGGCAGCTTGTCCTATCAAAGGGCCACTTGGAGCCTGTTCATTTTGGTGGCTGATCCTTTGGCATGCCGAAAATTGAAGAAGCCTTGCCCCTTGCATATTGCACTTCGATTCCTTTGATCCCTCCATGCTCCAACACGCGGGTTCATCACTTTGTGAGTGCAAAATTTGGTAACTATTCATTCATAGCCTATCTTCTAATGCCTTGAATTGCAGGTTTTAAGTGATGTATTTAAGAGGTGGAGGCACGAGGCATCAGCATTGCATAATGCACCAAGAATCTTGATGGAAGCTCCACAACAAAGACAACAACTAGGATTGTGGCATCTATGTTATTGGTTGTGTGCAGAAAATTCATCGAGAAATCTACATGAAGGAGACAGATGTGAGTTGTCCATGTCTTTCTTTTGTCTTTCTTGATCAGCAAATTTATTTAGTGTCCATTTATAATCTACATACATATGTGTACGATGGTGATCCACCGGACCGGTTTTGCCAAAGAAGACATGGACAATTTGAGGTCAAGCTTCAAGGTGATGCTTGCAGGTTAAGTGGGATCGCCTAAAAGCGGGAAAATCAACCTTCTACTTGCCCGAGGGTAGCAACCAATTCGATCGGCCCGTGACCCGTTTGATGCTGAATGGTCCATAATAGAAAAAAAGGTTGTTCCTTGTTCAACATGTAAATTTTTGGCTATGATTGTAAAATATGACAGTTTCTGAATGGTTAATTGATGTGGGAAATAGCTTTTGTTTTTTCTTATCCGGGTTCACTCCTGAACTGTCAATCTGCATCCCCTCAATTCATAACAGATGTCTGGGAATTTGAACACCTCTGGGATCCCCAAACTTGAATACCTCTGGGATCCCGAAGTTTGAACACCTCCGGGATCCCCAGGGTGCCAAATATTAAAACAACCAATGGAAAAGACAAACAAAAAAAAAAAAAAACAATTATTGTGGTGATCCCAGAGGACGGGAATAAATTCGAAAACATTAGAACCGGAGGACCTTATAGGCAAGAAAAAATAAAAATAAGTCCGTCCCTAGCTCCTTGAACATTTCATTTCTATGCACCTTACTCCTTACATTTTTGCTTAGCCACTTAATCCAGGCTCTGCGCAGGCACGTTTGGGAAGTGTTAGTGTTAGAAAGTATGCAAGAAATTATAACTTGGGGGGAAATTGCAAGGCATCACCTACATTTTTTACCGCCTTGATTTCAGCATCAGCATCGTCAGTTATGATGCAAGAAGGGTGCCAGTCCGGATCATCCTGGCATAATGAATCCTTTAGTGCTTTCAACCACTTTGTTATAGCCCTACTTTTTTGAGAATTGGTTATGACATATGCCAATGGCATGCCATTGCAATGGTCATCGAAGGCAATGAGTGTAAAAAGATAGTACCTGCATAATTGAAACCAATAGCTGTCATTGCATCTTAAATTTTAAACCAATAGATGTCATTGCATGATTGAAACTAACTGCTATAGCCATTTTAAATGGACTATGAATCCGGATCTAGAATGGAAATGAACTCTTAGAGTGTACCTCTTGTCATTAGTTTTGAAGGTTGCATCCATGCAAATGGCCCTATTCTTTCCAAACTTCAGCATTGCCTCTCTTTGGATTGGAGTCATCACTCCCAATTGGACGATGTCACCATGTTCATACAAGAACACGGACTCTAGATGTTGTTGCACCCACATGTTGATGCTAGTGGGAAGGTCTTCATGTAGCTTCCAAGTGTTTCTAACAACACTCTTCTCAATGTTGTAAACATCCCGGATCTTCAGCATGTCATCCCTACACAAACTATCCTTGCCATGCACATCTACTTTAAATCTCCACCTCTCCTCGTGCATGTTCATAACACTTAGGTGGGGTGTGCCAATGCACGAGCTTTTCTCTAACCCATTCCCTCAATTCCTGTGAGATCCACGGTGCTAGCTTGAATCTGATACCTTTCTCTACGTCAACAAATTTACCATGGCAAGGCTCACCTTGGAGATTTCTATGCTCAAACCCATAATAAGTAACTTGAGAGCATTCTGGGAGAAGGTAGAGTTGCTTAATGGTAAAATGGCATTGGCAGCCCCTACGCCGCACTCTCACCCCTCTTAACTCTTTTTTCTGCGTGTGCGTTTGACGTGGTCCATCAGGCAACCACGTGAGTGTTCAAAGTCTTGTCCCGGGGACCATATGTGCACCAAGTACCTATTTTGAGTGTTCAAAATTAGTGCATGAAAGTAGTGCATGTACATCTAAGAATTAAATATACTTCTGCTACAATGTTTTCTACTACAGAAACAACAACAACAACAGTAAACTAGAGGATAGGGTTTTTTAAACACATACCTTTTCATAGTCAAATAAGAATCCCCTCGGTTGGCCTCTTTAGCACCCTCTGGGATTGGAACTCCTTAAGTAGAAGCCGCTGCGGTGCCACACAATTTCTTTGCTCTCCAAGAATGAAGTCTTCAACCCGGTTTGTTGGGAGGTAGCAGGTCCACACAAGCATTTCTCCACCTCCCCATGCATTTAAGGAACTTGGTGCTCTTCCTCGAAACCAAAGTATGTTGCTGTGGTCGAAAATGCCATTAGGGGTGACTCCACATGTATTTCAAAGACGCAGCTGAATGGCGAAAAGGGAGCTCGATATATCGTTTCTTACCTCCAAAAATAATCTAAAGCGATAAATACACAGTGCTATCTTCTCCTCCAGCCCCCAAACGTCCATAGCCGCAAGGGGCCGCTTCAACATCCGTCATGCATATGCATAGCCATGAGAAATTCGGAAGACAAATGTGGGATCCCTGAGGGTGGTTTCGACGTCCCGTGTCGGTCGGGATGGTTGGTCCGCGCATGGGCCGACATGTTCAAAACCGGCCGCACGATCATTCCACGCCCGGCCGCCACCGCCGATTTTCATGCAAATCGCGTGGGGATCCCGAGGGAAGGAATCACGACCGGAGGTGGTGGTCCCGGAGGCGGGGATAACGAGACGGATATCGGATCGCCGATATCGGCCCCACGGTGGTGATCCCGGAGGCGGGGATAACGCGGCCGATATCGGTCCGCCGATATCGGCTTGGGTGGGTGATCCCGGAGGAAGGAATCACGACCGGCGGTGTCGGTGATCCCGGAGGCCGGATTTCCCTGTCCCCGGCGTCGGCCGACGTCCGGCCATGGTGGTGATCCCGAGGCCGGGATCGTGGCATATATCGGGTGTCTGGATATCGCCACGCCGATGGCGATCCCGGAGGGGGATCACACCCGTGGCTGATATCGGGCGCGTTATCGCCGTGGCATGGGGATCTCTGAGGGCGGATCAGCGCCGGTGATCCCGGTGAGGGCGGATCAGCGTTGGTGATACCGAGGCGGGGAACACCACGGACGCCCGGATGTGTCGCGTGCGGGACGGCCCAGATTTATGCGTGACCCCTCACGCGGTGTCAAGACGGTGAAAACGGGGGTCCCAAACGGATTCCGGGTTCAAGGGCGGTGATACCGAGGATGGTTTTTTTACCTCCGGGATCCCCGAAACCAGGGTAAGACTATCCTGAGCCCTACAAGGAAGGGACCATGCTGGTTTTAAATGTACTCAAAATTTTAACCACCTTGAAATTATAGCTCTCGTGGCCTTGATTATTTAAAGCCTAAATTTTAAGGTGATTCTCGCTTGGTTCTCACTTCAACAAACTTACACAATTACAACTTTAAACAATTATTACAATCACAACTCTAAACAATCACATAGTTTCATTGCAAATCACTTTAAGTATACAGGAATGCTCTTCTTGTGTTGATTCTGGGGAGGAAACAGGGGACGACGCCGTTAGGCGGAGGCCCCTGTTGACTCCCCAGAATCAACACAAGAAGAGCATTCCTGCAACGTGAATGGAGGTTAGGATCAATTCTGGCAGTAAAAAAATCAAGAATGTGGAGTGAAATCGCCGGAATCGCAGGTAAAACCCAAGAATGTTGCGTAGAATGGAGGAATGTTGAGTAAAAACAGGGGACAACGATGACATAACAATCTCTTAGCATTCCTTAAAAGAAATGATGACACGTGGCACGGTGTGATTGGCTGACGCGCCTGAATTGATCCTAACCTACATTTACGTTCCATTTTGTGCCACTTTGGATCTGGCCTCACGTCTTATCTTCTTTAGTAACACACATTTTTTTACTGTGTCAAGTGGTGTCATTGCTACATCAATGCTAAATCTATGACTAAGTGTCAAATGGTGTCATTGCTACATTAATGCTAAATCTAGATGTGTACGAACAAGGTGCTGTGCACAATTGGTTGCCCCCTAGTGGGCCGAGAGTGGCAAGACCATGTAAACTTCATGGATGCTACTCATGATCAAAATGTTTGTCCAAGATCCATCAATAATATTGAGCTCAATATGAGTACAGAAGATGATATTGCATCAAGTTCTTGGAAGAGGAGAGCACGTTCAAAACATTCTTCACAATGTCATATTCAACTGCCCAGCTCTGATCAATCACATCCATCAACGTTGTCAAGTACACACAACATTTATGAATTTACAAGTAATACTAGCACTATTGAAGTTCATTCTATACATAACACGAATGATGGTAACCATCTCGATGCTGCCTAAAGGTTACCTATCTCATCTTCTTAGCCAAATATGCAAAAGTAGAAGTATAACGCTAGTTTTGTAAGACTTGGGTGATAAAGGCTGTGCGCAATTAGATTTTGGAAATTGTTTTCAATGGCTATGCAGTTGGTCGTTTGGAAATGCCTGTGGCAACACATACATAGACACATGTCATGAATATATTCTTTGTTGAAGACCCAAACTATTATTTCGATTTTTGTCATTATCCAAATGTCTAGAGTCTACAATTAGCACCTTATTCTACTATACATTGTATAACGTTGAGATGGAATCTCTAATGGAGTTTCTGCTTCAGCTATATTGTACATACCTGTTCCAAGAATTGTCACGCTAGAATTATGTTATAGAAGTACAATTAATGCTCACAATGCATATACACAACGATCTTGCTTGATTTGTTGGCACCAAGATGTACTAACACATTGGACTAATTTTAAGTTCTACATTCCAATCCCATTCTTTTAAATGAAGCAACAAATTCAAACGAAAAGCAACCTGCTTTAAATCTCACATATGCCCTTCTAAAATAATGTGCACTACATCCAATTTGACTTTGCGTCTCAATGGCAATCAATAGATGAACTAATCTTCCAATGTATACTAACTTTTACGTGATTTTAAAAATTCAAATACCATATGTTACTCATGTTATTCAACACTAAGTCGAACCCTACACCTCAAAGGACTTAACCATTCAACACAAACACATGTTAATAAATAATGTTCAAAATCTACATCTAAACATCAAAAAAAAAAGTTACGCATCACCCTTAACAAAACAAAAAAAAATACACATGAATTGTCAACACGGGATCAGAATAGAAAAACAACATCTTCGTGATATTGGCCACTTACCTCTTTGCCTTGCAAAAACAAAGACATATGCAACGAAATGATTCATCCATGTTCCTATACTACTTTCAAAATAATTAAATAATTTAAATAATAGATAGATAGATAGTATTTTAACGTCACACCACTAGGCAGCATCCAACTGGACATGTGACAACACTACATTGCTTTGTTGGGCCCTGCCCCCAACCACTTTACATTGCGTCTGTGGGTTTTGACACCCAACAGTTCAAAGTGCGATTCTGGGCAGTCGACCTATAGTTGCTAGACCTAGTGTATTACCACTAGACTAAACGACCAGACGCATGAAGATACATTCATAAAGCTTTATTCATAATAGCATTTTGGGGGCAATCCACAGTGCTTTGCACCTTGTTTTGCTAGTGGTGTACAAAAAAACGAAATTCAAGCACTAAATCAGCACCTTCATAAGTAACATGTGTGATCAGAGCTTCACATTACCAATATGCTCATTATGTTATATATAACTAAAGAACATCCCAGTATTTTTTGAAGGGCAATGAAGGGCAAGGGAAGGGCAATGAAGGGTAGCTTGAAGGGCAACCAGCACCCTATGTCCTGGACTGCTTTATTGTACACCACCAATAAAAAAGACCCGTATGCTGGAACATGTATGATGCCATGATACCATTGCTTTTTGATGAAACATCATTGGCAATATCACCTCTCCCCGCCCTTAAGACGGGTCGAGGTTTGGGGGCCCTGGCCGCCTCTTTGGCGACTGAATGACTTGGAGCAGTGCGAAGGCATTTTTGGCACGGAACTTGGGTGAAACCTTCAGTCCCCTATCGATTCTAGCTGCAGAAATCGATTCTTGCCGCTTCAGCGGGCGACCCTTGATAGACACATCGCCTATTTTCGTGGAAGTGGTTACTATGGGTGATGCTCGGCCCCGCGACTTTGAAAGCTTACACCTTGTGGCCATGAGTCCGCAGCGCTTAGGGCCCGCTGGAGGGGTAAGAGAGATCGCTGGTTCGCCAGATGGAACGCGTCAGAGCAACCTGATGCGCATACCGGGCAAGCGCCGCCGATCGTCGTGACAAACTGCGGGAGTACCTAGATGCTTGTTTCCTTGGCAAGCTCGGGACCCCATTGCTCTAGAGCAGGTCAAAATGGCCCATTACAAGAAGCACATCAACCCCCAGTGTTAGCCCCGGGCCCACGGCTCTACTGCGTTCCCAAATGCCCAAAAAAGCGCCAGACTCATTGCCTCCATTCGCATTGGTGCCCACCATCTTCGCGATCGAGACGGGCGGTGGATTGGGGAGCCCCGCCAGACAGCGCTCTGCCGGGCTTTGTCAAACGGGTGCCATTGAGGATGAGTCTCACACTTTCCAGAGTTGCCCGCCGTTCATGCGATCCGGGCGGATCACGCCCCTTAGTACGGGCCGGACGTGCCCTTTGCATTTGCCGATGAACACACCAAGATGCGTGCCTCGGGGTCATACATCCAGAGGTACTGACCTGCGAGAGTCACCTTTGCCCCCGCCCTGGTTGTCCACCGACTAGGCACTACGGGGGTGGTGCATGATCAGATATATTGGGATGTTTTACGCATTTTATATGATTAGCACGCTTTGTCGGCTTGTCGCCACCTCGAAACCCTTCGGCGGGGGGTTTTAATCCGGGCAGTAATCCGCTTGCTGCGTTTTTGTATTGGGTCCCATAGACCGATTGGTCTCCGTGGACGATAAAAGTACCTTCCTTCCTTCCTTCCTTCCTTGGCACTCACTCAAATACAACCCACTAGCCGACATTGTTTAGGGATAAGGGATTTAGGGTTAAGGAAATTTTAGGGTTTTAGGGTTTGTATGTTTAGATAGAATATCATGGCTTTGTTTCAAATGAACTTACATCCTTTGAACATGAAGACAATTTCAATGATTTGCTTCCATTCCACATTTGCCCGCGGCTAATGCCAGTCATCCCTAAACATTAAACCTTTCATAATAGACACTCCATCACATTTACAAACACGGTTACATTTACATATTTTATTCCACATTTTTTATGTGAGAATGACTTCTAGATATATACTGGACATGCAAATCTTGAATTACTTATGATGCAAGAAAAATTTCTCATGCACCAAAAGTTAACCATACTTTTGCATATTTGTCACACTCCAACTCGGGTATGTATTTTACATCATGCCCTTACTAGCCTAGAAGAAACCTCTAGGAATATGGTAGCACAATATTACTTTTGCCAGACAAGCCTATGTACTGTTCAACCCCTCAATTGAAAATGCCATTTATAATCAAAAGTTCTCTCGCCAACTCCTATGAATACAAAAGCAATCATCATCGTATTGTTGGCTTCACATCACAAGCATGCACACAATTTTAGATCTCGACTTTTGTGTTCATGCATGCATGGGTATGTGCGAGTGTGCGCGTGTGTTTTGGTGTAAATTTCTCTTTATTTATATTTCTTTATAAACATGGACAAAATTGCTAAAAAAAAGTGAGTAATAACGTGCTAACTTTGTTTGCATCTTTAAAGCTTTTCGTGACGATGTCCCATTTGTTTGCAGCCCGAACTTGTGGAGCTGTGGCAGGTTAGCGCTTAGGTCTTTACAATAATATATGCTATATGCTTCTCATCCTTATTGTTGTAGGAATTGCATGCCGCACACCCTAGATCTTCATACATCTTTCACCTCCCAATTACACATATCCCAATTACACTCTATATCTTCATACATGTTCCACCTCTCAACTACACAATAAATACAAAATTTCACTGCACTTCACTCACAATTTGAGATTTTGGCTTTGTGAAAATCCATAGTAGATGAAAAAACACCTACTACTGTTTTCAATTCGTAATTGACTAACACCCTAAACCTATGATACCTATATACTCCATGACATTAATATATTCATCCCATCTATCTGTTCCATTCCATCCTTTCCTTGATATTCTACCTATTACATTGTACCAATAGTCCATTCCATTCTATCTATGCATTTCATTGCCTCTATCTATTCTGCCGTCAATGGTTAATGCCCGGCATCGCCGGGCACACGTTTCTAGTCTTTAATATATAAATGCATACATGATTCATAGATTATAGTCAGAAGTGCTTATATGGTGATTCACTCATCATCATTATCTGTTGTGGTGATCCCACTTATCTCATAGCTATTGCGCTCAGGAAGCCAAATAAGATGGATCATAACACGAGTTAGCCCGGGGCAACGAATCTCAGCACCATTTGCTTTGGATTGCAGATAGGGATCAAGAAGAATAGCCCTTATAGAGCAACCGATGAGATCATTGTAGCTCATTGAGCACTTGATCGCCTCGATGTGGTGAACAGAAGAAGGCGAATAATCCATGGGAGATGAATGACCTCTTTCGCCGAATGGAGCTGCTTTTATAGTGAAGTGAAATTATTGATGTGAATTATTGGTGTACATTGTAGCCCCATTATTGAGCGTGTACAAGTATCATGTACACGTACAAGTATGAAATATGTAATTACTCAGGTTCGATACATCAAATAATATTCATTAAGCTTATACATACTTACATACTTCATATGTCATTATTATTTATCCTTAACAGGTACACAAGTCATCACTGATTCACTCATCATCAACACCTGCTGAGGTGATGCCATTCAGCTCATAGATCTCCTGATCAGGAAGCCAATAAAGGTGGATCACAACACGAGTGAGCTTCCTGCAACCACTCGCAGGACCATCTGCTTTGGACTGCAGCCATGGATCAAGTTTGACACCATTTCTCACGCATTCACACAGATCATTGTAGCTCATGTAGTACTTGATGGATCGGATGTGCTCCGGACGATCAGGCAAGGAAGCCATGGGAGATGAATGACTCTAAGCTGCTTTTATAGTGAAGTAAAATTATTGATGTGAATTATTGGTGTTCATTGCTATTATACGAGTACCATACAAGTATGTATATGATCCAATAATTTCTATGTATATACCATCAATAATTTTGGTGGGTATATACCATCAATAATTTTGGTGGGTATAAATATACATCAAATTGCCGAGTGCAGCAATATTGGCCTCCGTCTAGCCATGTGGTCTCATTCTGGTCCTGAACGTGATTCCATTACCTGCAAGATGAATCACGAAAACTTCAAGCAGTGCCGCGAGCGAGAAATACCCATGGAAGACTGGATGACCACTGTCGCTCTCAATCCTCGCCATTATCCTGATCCCTTCGATGTTATCATCCATCTGATATGGAATAGAGAGCATCAAATGTACATGATAGAAAAGATCGCTGGGGTGCCTGGTGACAATGACTCAGAAGAGTCCCCCTAAATCAATACTTGTCATCTGGATCATCTTGTCAATACTTGTTTGAAGAGTTCATGATCGAAAGGATCTCTCGAGCGCCTTCTGCTGGTTCTATTGATTCAGAAGAATAATAGTAGAAGAATAATAGTACTTGTCATCTTGTTGTAATCCGGTTGTGTTAGTACACAACAAGTATACATAACCTTTTGTAATACACATAACCATACTATAAGTATTGAGGTATACATAACCATACTATAAGTATTGAGGTACACATAACCATACTATATGTATTGAGGTATACATAACCCTCCAAGGTATACTATATAAAAATTATTCCAACTTGTCTTCAGAATTCCAAATTTAATGAAACTCTGCTTTATGAGAAGTAGCAGTCTGCCTCCAATAGTACCATCATGTAGGAGAAGATATTGAGGAAGCTGTTGCTAGTACCTACCTTGTAGTGAAGAGGGCAGCTAACTCTTATAGTACCCTTCATGAAGGGAAGATGCTGAGAAGGCTATTGAATCGAATTTACTTCTTCTAAATGTCATTAAAGTCTGAGCAGTTAAGCATGGGAAGTGCTTTTCTGTCTTGGGCATGACTGTATGTAAATTTTTTCATCAATAGAAAATACAGACTCTTACCTTCAAAAAAAAAAAAAAAAAAAAAAAAAATTATACATGCTTTTAACAAAGCTCATCCAACATCATCAGCTACTCACTACATGGTACTATGCTATGTAATAAAACAAGGTTCTAAATGAAAAGCACTTATTTAAGAAGTGGGTTTGAAAGATTCCTTTATAAAAATTGAAAAAACTTGAAAAAAACACACAAAAAGAGGAGCAAAATAGATTGTTGAGCACTTAGCGTTCGGAATACCCCCAAAAAAGTAACATTTTTGAAGCTTTTTCATTTTTAAAGAGGGCAAAAAAAAAAAAAAATGCTTGTTTTAAGGAGAGAAACACTAGTTTTAAAAACTCAATAAGTACTTATTGTTGAAAATAGAAGGAAATATAGTTTGTCTTTTTGCACGCTTAATATAAGTACTACTAAAATCAAACATATAAAAGACAAAGAGTGTGAAATCATGGAGCAAGAAAGAGTTGTTCTAATTAACCATTGTTGAAGACACAAAGCTTTGAGTTTAATAATTTTCATAAATATATATTATAACTAGTAATGGTGCCCAGCGTTGCTGGGCATAAGTTAAGAACGTGTAAGTGATATTCAAGAGAATGAATGAGATGCTTTAATGGATTGGTTTTAGCTCATTATTCCTTAATCAATAAGCTCAGTGATGCTGGGCATAATTTGGTAACTTGCAAATGTTGGGAACTTTTCATTGCATTGATATAACTTGCAAATGTTGGAAACTTGTAATTGCATTTCTTTGATATAACTAAGGGTTCTTTGGCCTTCTCCAAGTTTGGCATGTACCACGATGATGGCAAACCCTATATGTTCCCTTGGGGGTTATCAACATTTAAGCATATTGTCAATAGTAGGCTTTTGAAACTATTGTATAGTTTGATATATGCAAATGAAAATAGTATTAAACATTGTGTGTTTCTTTTAAAATTTAACATTATATTGTGTATACATTCCTTGATCCATGAAGGTCACTTAGGACCGAGCAAACATCTTGTTTTGTGGCAATTTAGTTGTCTCATTTATACCTTTTAAACCATACCTTGCAATTAGAATTATTGTTGCATTGCTTGGGTATCACCAAATATATGAGTGGCATTTTATGCCCATGCCATAAGGAACCAACTAACGATCTTTTTAAGTCTTGACTGTTTTAAAAAGGTAATTGTTCTTTGTGAATTGGATTCTTCATGCTATAAATGTGCCATAAATGTGCTAGCAACTAACGATCTTTTTAATTTTTTTAAAAAGGTTATTGTTCTTTGTGAATTGGATTCTTCATGCTATAAATGTGCTAGCTAAATGGTTTTCTTTTAACACACATATGGAGCATATAGTATCTGTGTGTCATATTGTAACTATGTGCTTCATGCTATAAATGTGCTAGCTAAATGGTTTTCTTTTAACACACATATGGAGCACATAGTATCTGTGTGTCATATTGTAACTATGTACAGGATCACAGCCAAGGAAAACAAAATCTAAGCCATGAATTAGATGAAGATCTTTCTTACTACAAAAGGAAATCACATCCTTGTGTAACTGTTTCATGTATTGAAATTATGATGGATCATGCAATCCAATATCTTTTATTGCATATAAGCTCCAAATAATTAAAATGACATCTATGAGGGTCCCCTGCTCTTATCACAAATTTCCAATGCATTATTTTTTGCAGAATGGAGAACATACGCCAGTACTATCATGAGCATGCAACAAATAGACATGCTTAGAAGAAACAACAGGCAGCTCTAAAATGTTTTAAATTTCCTCTAGAAAAGAGAGCCATGAGTTTTAATGAGCCTGAAGAATGTTCTAGATTTAAAGTCCTGTGAAACCATACAGACCCAATCTCTGGGACCCTCAATCTTTCCATCTTAATCTCTTGATCCATGTGGGCAGTTTAATTCCATCATTTCTAGAATTCAAGTCTCCCAATGTGATTTTCGTTTGCAATCTGCAGTAGAAACCGTTATCATGTTGTCTTTCATGGGGCGCTACATAGAAACGTAGAGTTCTAAATGTCATTGCATGCTAGGAAGATCTGCAGAGGGAAAGAGAAAGTAAGTAATATGTTCTCTTATCTAACTGCAACTTTATATCTACGCCTGCAGGTAGCATGTCCCAATATCAGATATTTAGATATTATCATTCCTTGCTTTGGTGTTGTATGCCAAGCTCTCTAGCAGACATGAAAAAGACTGGCCTACATCCTCCAATAACAAAACATGATAGGAGATATGTCTGGCTCGTTCTATAAGGAACTGCAGGCTTGCAAATTTTACTTTTGTTTACTTTAAGATGCAATGGCTTTGAATGGTGTACATCATCCTCATAAGCATCGCTAGCATTTTCCGAATAGCAACCCCGAAGCACCATTAGCATTTTTGAACTAACAATTTAAAGTGCACTCAAGGGGTCTGTTCTGTTGTTTTAAGCACTACATTATTTCCAGCAGCAACTTTCATAAACAACTTTGAAAGTAGAAAATTCCATGGTATTATTTGACTTGCTATTCCAATTGGTTCTTGGAGAATATGGCCTTGAAATGTTCCATCAATTCTACAGTAGAACCACACACCTTACAATATAACCTGCATATGATAAACACATGAATGAATCACATACATTAAGTTATAAATGAGTAAACAGTATATTGAAGAAAGACCTGAATGTGCTCAGTATTTTGATGGAGCCCAGAAGGTCTAAATAGCTTGGCCACGTCAATTGGTTTTCCATTGTCTAAGCAAGTTCATCTGTGTTCTGCTCCAACAGGTGTGCAAATTTAAAAAGAAAGCGCCCCCCTTTGCTCAACATGCTTCCCTGTCATGCGTAAACTAAATGAAAATGCATTTTAAATGCTTGCGCAAGTATATTCTACAGTACTTACCGCTACTTTGAGGTTAAAAATTGCGAGGGATTGAAGAATAGATTGAAGAATAGACCTTTCAGTTTTCTCAGAGCATGCATGAAATTTCCATTCAATCAGAGGGAGTGTTTTTTGCAGTAGTTACAAAGCAGTAGCTACCTGGAAGAAGATAATGTAGACAAAGTGAATCAGTGGATCTAGAAATTCGACATACACCTTTGAAACGCAAGGAGACAATATACTCTTAGAAAGGAAACATGAACTGTAGAACCCAGAACAAAATACGTCTCATCTTGCTCCAATATGCAAATTCAACTACGCTAATAAATCTTAGTTTTGAAAATAATGTAAAACATATTTAGCATGCAAGAAATAGATCCAAAACTGGAAAACAAATCCTCACTGGAAGATGCTTGCCAAATGGTTTTGTAACGGTATATGGCAGTCTCTAATTTGCACGAAGAATGGACTATCTTCTGTATGCCCAATTGATCTAGGATTTCCTGTTATAGCATTCTCTGAATATTCCTGTGTTGTTCTTCCCATCCAGCTCTAAGCTACTGCAAGTTTATCTATGCAAGGAGAACACACTTCCTAAGAGGCCCATTCCCATCCATCAGAACCGTCCTCCCAGCTTTCTTATGCTGTTATGGGGCTCCATTCAGAGTGATTAAGTCAGCATTTGAAGGTCATCTGAGATATTCCTTTGTATGTATTTATGACTTGCAGTTCTCTGAGTGCTCCAACCAGCAGCTATTTTCACACCAATTTTACAACTTTTCACCATTTGTAGCTAAAAACTAAGGCATTGGTGAAGGCCTGGCTATCAGGATTGGTTAAGAACAGATGGCCGCAATCCAAAACTTGTATCACTGTTTGCAGAGAGATCCGAACCTCTCTTTCTGCTTAATATAGAATCTAGCTGATGCTGGGCCGCAAACAGAGGATGCCACCATAGCTCCGCACCGTCCAAAACCTCTCCAAACAAAGAGATAAAAAGAGAAGAAATCTTCATCGTGCATTGTCGATGGACCTCGATTTAGGGCGTGATCTCCACCGTCAAATCAAAGATAAAATCTGGGCCGCCCAAATTAGGGCGCGATGCACTACACACTTACGTTAAAACATTATAATATAAGATTCTTAGCACAGTTTACAATGAAAGTAGAGGCACTCACACAATCAAATAATTATAATGATATGTCAATCTGTCTGTCTAAACTCATACGGGAGGTGGCTCTTCCCAGTCCACAGGACTCTCGTACCCCTTAGGATCTGGCTCTTGCGAGGACACAACAGCGGAGAGATATGTGTGTTGAGGCTGGAGAACGCCATGTATGCTACTCTTACTTCACTGTGCTGTGGAAAAAAGAGTTTTCTCGCGTGTCCATTCCTAGAAAGCACCGGATGTCTGTTTGTGCTACATGCTCTGAATTAAAAGCTCAGAGACAAAATGCAAGGACACTTCACACTAAAAGTAAGCTTCCACAACGTGTTCTTGCCTAGTTCTACTTAATAGTAGTTTCTTTCCTGAACATATTTTCATTTCAGATGCATTGAAAGAGAAACTGAACAAGCACAGAGAACAACAATCTTTGGAAAGGAGAAAATTGACAAAACATAGGAAGAAAGCACTGGATCAACCACTCAACTACATATCGGTTGTTATTGATGGAATGGACCAGAAGAAGACCACCCTACCACATTTTGTCAATGTGCCTAAGGATGCTCCTGAAGAAGATTTCATACACCTGCATGTTATTGGTGCTATGGTATTTAATGGGAAACTATCTTGCGAGGCATTTTTGAACTATCCAAATATTCATGCTGATCCAAATCTCACTATCACAATATTGAATATAAGCTTCTTTCCAATCTAGAACATATACCACCGGTTCTATATCTTCAGCTAGACAACACGACAAGAGAAAATAAGAATCAGGCATTATTTGCTTACTGTCGTGCCATGCTAGTTGAGAAACAAATCTTCAAGAAGGTAAAGATTGGTTTCCTGCTAGTTGGTCATACACACGATCAAATTGATCAGATGTTCAGTAGGTTTTCTAAACGTCTTGCTCGAAAAAAAGCTCTCAGCCTGCCAGCAATGATTGAGGTTATCCAAGATTCCTATAATCCTCGTCCAGACATCGAGCTATTGGAAGAAACATATGATTTCAAGGAATGGATTTTTCGGAGAGATCAATTGGGTCGCTGTGCAATTGAGCCCTTGAGAAACATTACATTTCAGCATCAGATCAAATTCTCACTTGTAGATGGCAAGGCCATCTTACAAGGACAGAAATATGCCACATCCTTGCAGTGGCAGCCAGCAGCTGGTATTCAATTCATTCGCACCATCCCCAATACTACTTCTATGCTCTCTGCAGAGCAAATGCCTCTAAAAAGCTTGAAAGAAATCACAAAGAGTAAAAAGGAGGGAAGAGCATTTGACTCAAACAAATCATTGGATTATATTGAGACAAGTATTCAGTCATGCTCTAACCACTTTGGGGAGGCAGATGCTTTATGGTGGCCTCAGTTTTTTCTCGGCAACGTGACATGTTACAAGCTTCATTACAAGGTCGAAGACCAGTTACATTCAACTGGCCATCTAGGCAAACTCTCCCTGTGCAAGTTGAGAATCAAGAGGAACATGTAGAGATAATGGCTAGCTCAGATGAAGATGACAGAGTCATGTACAATGGCCCCAGACGCACGGCACAACAAGTTGCTCGAGTATCTGGTTCAGTCTCAGAGATTCAGAAAGGAATGCTCATAGCTGTCCCAGCTGATAATGATGAATCTGGGAAGCCATTCTGGCTAGCTAAAGTACTGGAGATAACAAGAGAGAATGGAATTCCCACTCAATTAAAAGTGCACTAGATGAGAACAAATGCTGCCAATGCTTTCAGTGGGAGTTATACTTTGGAGATGGTAAAAATAGGAGTGGGAAAGAGAGCAAAGTCCAAAGCAAACACTGCTGTCATAGATCTAGCTGAAGTAAAGGTTCTTGCATTATGACTTTGTTCTGACCGCTGCTAATAAGTTATGTATGGTCACTCAAACTTTAATAAGGTCGGCATGTGGATTAGACAAACAACCTAGAAAGGTGGCAAAAAAAGATGATGATGAAGACTCACTTGTAGACAGTGAGGAAGAAGATTGTTCGAGTACATCCAGTTTTGAGAGTGAAGCTGAGGATGAAGGCTCAAGTGATCATGGATTAAATGAGTCTGAGGATGACATGCATCCTGATATTGCTGCAAAATGTAAGTTTGTCCGATGACTCGAACATGTAAAGAACAGAAAGTGCAGGTGATGAGGGTTTGTCAAAATGTCCTATATTTTTGACAATTTTGTTCATAATTTTGTAAAATTTTCACAACCTTGAATATAATCACTTTTTTGTCACTCTACTACCCTTGCTAATTTTTTTATTTCCCCTTTTTTGCTACAATTTAGATAACTAACTATTTTTTGTTCTAAATTAGGAGGATGAAAATAGCTATTAAATATTTTTGCATAGAAGTTATGTTCAATCAACCCCTCAAAAAAGGTACCTAAATTAGCAAAATTGTCACACCTGTCACGAACAAACCTTAAAAATGGACTTTTTAAGGGAATTTTAGGGAATCTTTCAAAGATTCCTTTTGAAGTGCGTTTGGAGCAAATAAGTGCGTTTCAATTTAAACTTTGTTAGAAAGCCATTATACATTTTAAACATATTGTAACCATTTTTGTTTACCTTACAGCACATATTATCTGCTCACTTGTCCTGGTTTATACAAGAATATGGCAGCTTATCAAAGTTCAGTGCAGAAGGGATGGAGAAATCACACAAATTATTCAAAACAATTTATCAGCGCAGCACTCAACACGGGGGTTGTACTAAGAAATGGAGTCCGTTAGTTCAGGCCTTTGAAGGGTGTTATAGACGGATGCTAAGTAAAACGAGCAAGCGTATTCGTGATTCTCGTATATCCCGAGCAGCTCGAGTAGTTAATGCAACTGATCGCGTGCAAGGAATGTAGTGAAGAACTTATAGGATCGAGCAGGAAATCAGCGCTCTTTGAAGAGGATTATGAAACTAAAAAACATCAAACAGCCGGACTATTTGCGGATCAATCAAATAATTGTGGGATTTGTTATAAGCAGAGGCAAGATCTGCTGTAAACAGTTATAGAAGAATTGATATGTAGTCTTTCAATTCAAATTCATATTATTCTTTCCCGTGTCAAGCATTCATGTAACACTCTTAAATGCATATTATTCATGAATGCATTCATGCATTCATATTATCCGATGCAAAAAGTTTGAAACTCTCACACTTCGCATACATGCTAGTAAGGGCAGTCTGTACAGTTATATCTAAATCAAGTGTAAAATGCAAGATGGAACTATGAATCATTCTTCCCTCGTGTAGGCTAGAACAGGCTTTTAGAGTTCCTATAAACATGACCTTATTCAGTTTAAAGCCTGCTTCTTGGATTTTCTGAAATTGATACATATGTTTTCTAGGAATTCTATGGTGCACATCTGATTTAGTCATGCAGATGCCCTTTCTGGCGATGTTTGTATCAAATAGTTGAGCAATATCTCCTGATATCCCACATTTGTTATACATATGTACAACCCATATCTCAAAACAAGAGAATGGACCAACCTTCCCTCTGCAAAAAATGCTGAATTGCTACATGCTTTTAAAATAGTCAGAACAACAATTTTATCTATCTTAAAACCTCCCAATTGCATCTGCACAAAGAGATCAAGAGCCTTTTGGCCATTGCCATGCTCAACATAAGCTACAATTATAGCAGTCCATGAGAAAATATTCTGTTTGACCATTGTTTCAAATACCGTCCAAGAATTTTCTGGAACACCACATTTGCCATACATTTCTAATACAAGGTTCTGCAAAAACATGGAAGATCTTACTCCACTTCTTAATAAACAAGCATGGAATAGCTTACCTTGATGAAATGCCTTGGCATTACCGCAAGCACGCAAGATAGCTGCATAAGTGGGCGTATCCATGCGTATTACATTTTGCTGTAGATGATGGATCGCCTCTTTTAATTGTCTTTGTTCACACAACCTTATAAGGACTTGCAAATTTTCTGGCTGCCTTGTTACAAGGGAGGGGATGCTAGAATTGCTCATTTTCTCCATGCCAGCATTTGTGCCTCCTGTACATGATTGTGAAGCATGTAACAGACTAGTTACACTTGAGAACAACTGCCTCCAAACCAGAACAACATCAGATCTTAAACTTCCTCAAAGTTTTGCATTTTCGATCCGAGCTTTTAAGCACATAGAAGCATTATGTCCCATGAGCTGAAATGAGTGGCAGCAGGTCTATACTTTACTTTTCTTGCCCAAGACTTATAAACATACTTGCAACATCTTCATGAATTTTCTTCAATGCATCTAAGACTTTAAAAGTTGCTACGTCATTGTATCATCCTAGGCTGAAACGCTCAGGCCCAAACTTGTTCCATCAAAAACACTAAAATACAGCCTGCACCGAGATAAAATCTAAGGCTCATAAAATTTCCTTCGTTATACCATTTAAAAACGTGAGCTATAAGCCCTTGAAATACAGCATAACCCCATAAAGAGGCATCTAGGTGACAATGTCTATGTTATTCAACTCATGACATTTTACTGTCAATTCCCTACGACCCCGAATGACTCGGCCATTGAGACAAAAGAAAAATACCAATGAAGGTTCATACTCTAGAAGCAAAGATCTAACATCTCGAAGAATAACATCTGTTGGAAGCTCAAAGTGCCGATATCGACTTCCATTCTTGCACACTGTCAAAGATGTGACATTCGCATGTTCATCGTCATCTTCCTCAAGAGGATGCCACTGATAATTAGTACTAGCTGCTCGGCGAAACCTCCTAAATTCAAATTTCAAAGAGAATTTTTGTCTTGAAAAGTAATACCTGTGAAAAGTTGGAAGTATGGATATGGTCAATTTATAAATAGTCTAAATCAAATGCTTTTACAATACACACGATTAATAGACCAAGTAAAGCGTACCTATAAAAAAGCTTATCTTCCTGAACTCTACATTCAATCTCCTCAAATTCAAGTACGTACTTTCTTATCTTCCAACCATGCAATAAGTCCAGCTTTGTGCATATGGCTGTCTTCTTTGTTTTTCTGTGACAGAAACTTCCAAATAAAGCTTCAAACATGTCGAGAATCAAAACCCATCCAAGTCTAACTGCAGTCCCTCCACTCTTCTTCAAGCTTGCATGAATGTCTTGCATGATCTTGACTTTGAAGAACATAACTTGCTGCAAATTATTTCTAAGCTCTGTTGCTAGTGGTTGTTCTAACGGCCGTACTACACCATATTGCTCTGAGTGTTTTGGCACAAGATACTCATGATATAAAAGAAGATCATTTGCTGCCTGAGAGCTATTGATGTGCTACTTGCAAACATCCCTCTATAGCTAATGTGGTAGGCTGTAAGTTTAGATGTGAAGCAATCAATGCTTTCCCATTCAAAAGCATCTGAAGGAAAAATAGAGTGTGGAAATCTACCATGCTGAACCTTTGTTGCCATATCTTTACTTTCATAGACATGTTGCATTAATGCTTCTATCTTTCCAGATTGATTTACTCTAAATGCCGTTACAACAAGATTGCGTATTAAACGGGATCAAATCATCGAAACGAGAGCGAAAGGAATATTTCTTAAAGATTCCCTTTTTTTTTACAAAAGGGGGTAAAACGAGGTTAAAAAAAAAAAAGATGCATGAAATTCTATTTTGACCCCCCCAAAAGTGACTAATTTTTTTGTGCAACGAAAGAATTGACTGTTTTAAAGTGTCATTTTTCTTAGCAAATAGAATGTTCTTGAAGTATATTTTACGTGAGAAACCCTAATTTCAGAGGATAAAATATTTAACAAAAAATTGAAGTTAGTCCGTGAATCGAAATCAGTAGTATTCTCAAAATTTGAAGATAGAATCTTCATATTCACATGCAAAATTTACGGTCTTTTCTAAGACTTCGAGTTATGTGCAAAAGTGTGAGGAGTGATGAAGGAGGGATCCGGGGGCGTCATCATGTTCATTTATGCCATCCTCATCACCTTCATTTTTTCAATTTCACTAGAGGAAGTGCTTGAGTTATCTTCCTCATCACTATCAACAGATGGTGTAGCATTGCCACCACCTTCTTCATCCTCTTCTTCGTAATTACAAGCTTTTTTTAAGCAAATTGATAGTCCTCCGGGCGTGAGCGATTGTCGATTTCAATTTAAAATCATAGCACAATATAGTCCGTCATTAAGGATCAGCTCATCCCTACAACCCACCTTCTTGGACTTTCTTCCTTTTCCTTGGCTTCTCATTTCTAACTCATATATACCTTCAAAAGCATTTTAAACTGCGTGTTGCAAGCCAATGAATCTTGAGTTTAGTGACTAAGCCTTCCTCCTTGACCGTGTCAAGCACTTTTGCTATCCGAAAGGTCGACCTTTGTCATCCTCCTCGGTTGGAAGAGCAATTAGCATACCCTTGATAATTTCTCGTGATATTACCTTGAGGTTCATTCTGCGTCTTGGTCCGAGGTACATGACTCGATCCTCATCTTCTTCTCTTTGCGGTGCTAATGTAGCACCGCTTGGACCTGCTTAGTCTTTGGGGTTGATGGAAGGTGTTAGGCCATCGAAATGGTTCTTGCAACCGTCTTAGAGCTATATTTTTCACAACAATTTTCTGTTCGAAAAGAAATTACTCCACCACATCCGATCTTCTTCTAAGAAGTACTTAAAGCTGAGGAAATTCCATTTTCAATGGCTTTTAAGGATGACTCGGGGTACTTTTTCTTTACGCTTGGACTCCTTAGGATTTTTGAGAGGAATTTGTTCAAAGACGCGTTCTATGAAGGAAGTGTCTGAATATATTTAAGGAAAGTAATCCCTCTTGTGGACTCAGGTCCTTAGTTGTGGTATACTTTTTCCCCTGTAAGAAACTCCGCCATCCTTCAAGTAGAACTTGATGTGATGTTGAAAGGTGAGATCATTCAACTTGTTCACGACTTGTTCTCTGTGCGAACGTTGAGAGAAAACAAACTCTCTCCGAAATCAGCCAGTCTCTTTAAGAAGATCGATCACCGGAGTGGGAGTGTAAGAATCTTCAATAATTGAACTAATGTAGGAAGGGAGAAAGCCTTCTTCGTTCTAAAGCGCCTGAAAATCTGGCGAACATCCGGTCAATCGATCATGAGTGTGGCCTACAAGTAAAAAACCGAGCTTCACTTTTCTAAAGATCCCTAGCTCCACTAACATAGCACAATATGCAAAGAGTGTTTGATTCTTGTTCTCCCTTGTAGTATTGTCAAGTTGCGAGGTAAAAGCAATCGGTGGTAATTGCTCTTGCTTTCGCCACAGGACCTCGTTAAGAATTGTAATTGTGAGGTTTGGGTCACCATGCAAGTTTGGATATGTCAAAAATACTTTGCACTTTAGACTTCCTTTGAAGACCATAGCTCCTACAAGGTGGACCTTAACAAAACCTTCCTCTGGCACATCTTTAGGAATGTTCAAGAAATGTGGTAGAGTAGTTTTTTTTTTGTCCATTCCATCAATCACAACAGACATATATTGCAGTGGACGTTCAAGAGCTTTTTTTCTGTGTTTGGCAAGCTTTCTTCTCTCTGCTGCTTGTTGTTCACGATGTGTCCGGCAAGGTTCTCATTGCACAATATCAGTAGAAGAAATAAGGTCAAAGCATTTTTTTTAAAACAAGTGAGAGATTGAAGAACATGAGCTTACTTCTTTCGACCTCTGTCTTTGCAGTTTCTCTTTGACTTTTTAATTCTGCACACCTTGAGCAAACAGACATTCTGTGTCTCCTGGGAATTTTCACTAAACCGAATTCACTTTTCCACAATCTGGTGAAGTGTGAGTAAGAGATGTCTTTGAAGTTGAGTGCAAGTCTCTTTGTACTCATTAAAAACATCTTTTTGGTGATGTTATCGGTTAAATGATACATGTTGTTTGTTAGGCGGCTTCTCACATGTTTCTCTAAAATATTTCTCCATCCATGACACGGCCAGAAGGGGCATGCATGGTTACAACTCTTCTTGGTCCACAATGATCATCAATTGCTAGGTTTTTGTCCAGGTCTTTTGTGTATTCTAGACATTACGGTAGTCCCTAAACGGTGGACAACCATAAAGCATTTCGGCAAACTTCTTGACCGGTTAATGTAGTGCAAGAAGGTGTTGCGGTCCGGCCTTACATGATAGGCCAAGTAGGCATTCTGGTCAGCCAATGTCATTGAACCTGTAGTTGTCTCTAATTGCTCGTAATTTAGACATGTTAAATTTGTTGATGCAACCCAATGAGCAGCATTTACTTCTTAAAAGTCTTCTCATTTTATGCTTTCGTCCATAAGGTTTCTTCTTCTTCTGAGAGGAGCATGCTCTCACACCATAATCCACCTTGAATTTTTGGTGGACTGAAGAGAACGTGTAATCTCGTTGCACTTCGTGGTGTCTTCATCTTCCTCAAGAGAGTTCTACTGGGGGGGTGACCTCCTACGCCCTTAGTGGTGTGCTTGTAGAGGAGAGCAAACCACGTGAAGTCAGAATGCTAAAAGGCGGAGGTCTGGTGTTGAATGAAGGAGATGGGCCAAGATATGATGTGCCAAATAAAGTTGTTGTAGCGTCTTCACGGGGGAGTTCGATCAAACATCTCTTTATAGCGATCGAAATTCTGCAAACCCATGTGTCACTACGTTTGTGTGAAGAGGAGTAGATGCTTGCAGGTTGTCTTCATTTGTAGTGAAATCGTGGTGGGAGAAACGATGGAGAATCTCGCAGATCTTGAACGAAATTTGTATTCCCCGGCATGTGTAAGTGAAGATGGAGAAACAACAAGCGGCGGAGGTAGTGCGTTTCAAAAAATTTCTTTGAGGTCGAGCCATTGTAGTGTCGGGGGATGAACAAATGGTGGTGGAAGATTGCTACGTGCAACAGTGAGGGTTGGAAAGGTGGTGGCGTGGGGTTTCCCTCTTGGACTTGGAGAGGGTTGGAAAGGTGGTGGCGGATCTACTAGTTCTTGGACTCGGAGTGTCTTCTAGAAGTAACAAAGACCTTGTCGAGGTAGGTGTTGAAGAAGCATCTCCTAGCCTTGTGTTCCATCCGGTAGAGGTACTTGGGCAAACAAATGGTGGTGGAAGTTTGTTCCTGGCGGTTAACCATGTCAAACAACTGCAAAAAATTGTGGGCTTGTTACTAACTCACAAGTCGATTGGACTAATGATATTCGAGAATACAAATGCTATTCTGGAATAGTATTGTGTGTGCAGCATTTGCTGTGTGTGTGCAAGAATGCTATTCCAGAATACACTTATCCAGAGTGTTTGGACAAGACGTATTCCGCATCACATAGAAAAACACAACTGACAGTTGCCTACCTTTAAAAAGGAAAATTCGAAATACCGGTTCATGTATTCCGCTTCCAGAGATTTAGTCGCCAGCCCGAAATTTCCAGATCAATATACATTTGTTTGTATTCCATCTATTCACATAGCGAAAACAATGGACAGGTAAGCATGTAAAGTACATAGTACGTCTTTCTTTTGTTTTCTGATTTGCTTCTGTAGGCCAAAGTGTATTCCGGAATACACTTTGCCCTTCAGGCGTAGAGTAAAGTGTATTCCGGAATACACTTTGCCCATCTGGCGAAGAGCAAAGTGTGATACGGAATACACTTTGCTCATCGGCGAGTGCAAAGTGTATTCGGAATACACTTTGCCCTCCCGGTGAAGAGCAAAGTGTATTCGAATACATTTTACTCTATCTTTGAAGGGGGCAAAGTGTATTCCGGAATACACTTTGCTCGTCTCCAGATGGGCAAAGTGTATTCTGGAATACACTTTACTCTACGCCTGAAGGGCAAAGTGTATTCCGGAATACATTTTGCTTGTAGTTTTGAGAACGCTTGCTTTTTTCACTAAAATAACACACTCTTTAGCTGCAACAGACAACTTTTTAAGTTAAAAATTACTCTTTTGAGTCCAATTAAGGCACAAGAAATTGACTTAGACTGACAACATTTTAGCTTGTTTTCCTGTCTTTTATTGGCCTTTAGGGCACAAGATTAGTAAATGTTATTCTGGAATACAAATTTCGTTTGAATTTCTGTCTTAACATGGTTGTTTTAAACGTTTCAGTGGCAGGGAAGAAGGAAGCAAGAGGGCATCAAAGAAACTTCAGAAGCCCAAGCGTCCACACCCTCAGAAGCACACCGCTGACACAGATGTGCCCGCTATTTATGAGAACTATGGTTCGTGACCAGGGGTGCAGATGGAAAATACAGCACACTGACGTTTTTGTACGTCTGTAAAAGTGCTGGTAACAAAAGGTACGCCGACTCCGAGTTTGTTAACCTTGGGACAATAAAAGATGTCTCCGAGGTTGCCGGACAAGGAGGTCAGGTGGGGAGGCTATCCTTCAAGACCTCCCAAGGCTTCATTGTTGTGGACATCGCATTCTTTAAAATTGTCAGTGTGCAACCACCGACACTGTACAAATTCTTTTCACACTACCGGGACAAAACGGCACTTGTTCATGTATTAGGCGGGGTTTGTTCCAAAGCCAAGCGAGGACTTTCTCGTCCGGTGAGTCCGAAAAATCGATGGAGAAAGATCACAATCACCACCTTCTGCTAGTTCTTCAGAGAGGTCATCAGATAAAGGTTTTGAGGAAGAAGAAGAGGAAGAACCCCCTGCGCGGCCAAAGAAACTTAGCAGGCCAAGACTTACTATAGCTGCTAAAGAACCAAAGAAGCGAAAAGTACAGCAGTTTGAAATCACAGAAGTCCCCGAGGGAAGCACAAAAAAACAAAAGGGAAAAGGAAAAGCTCCCGGGGTAGTAATAAAAGAAAAGAAAGTTGATAAGACCTCCGAAAGAATGGAGGTAATAAATGCAGAAAAATTTGTACAAGGGGTGATCTATCTTCCTGTAACTTGCATGAGGCTGCCCCCAAAGAATGAAGCTGGTGAAAGGCAGCTCGGGTTAAATAAAATATATGCCGACCACTTAAGGAACCCCGAAGGATAGAATTAGGAGCAATCCTAATGCTCATGTGGCGCCAATAGTTGTCCTTGTTGACGAGGGAGCAATGCAACACCCCCGGGACTATGACAGAGAAAAAAGCGGACACTTACACTCACTCACGCCTTGGGAGGAAATCATAGCTTCAAGGCAAGAAGGCAGTTGTACAAGGAAAAAAATAACCCCGGTATCTCTCCGTCCCTGTAATGCTCTCATCGTGGTCTCACCGACGAAGAAAAAAATCGCTGCCAACACACACAATCGCGACAACGAAAACAAGTTAAAGATGAGCTTTGTCGACAAGATCCGGTTCATGCACAGGGAGTACATGATTTTTAAAGAAAAATATGGAGAAGACTTGAAGAAACCAAATACTCCTTAGAACTCAAGGAAGCTTCTTGTGGGAGTGTTGCCTCAAATGCGACGAGGCTAACAAACGGCGATCCACATCATACCGCATGACAACCGGTTTCAATTAGCCTTGAGAGACGCGAGTAAGTTTCTTTTGTATTCGGAATAACTTTCTTGCCCACCGACTGACCTCGTTTATTATGTGCAGATATGGGACCTACAAAATGAGATATTTACCATTTTCGAGCGTGGTGAATTGAAAAGTAAAGGAAAGGTCTCAGAAAAGAAAAAAGGTTCTGATGTCCCAAAAAAAGAAATGACGATAACAGTGTGGAGAGAAATGCAGGGCTTCACTGACATGGACATACTAGAAAGGCTACTGCAGAAGGTCGTAGACAAAGAATTTACTCTAGAAGAAATGTCCAAGGAACTGCATAGGTAACAACAACAGAACTTTAGTTTTAGGTTTCTTTTCTTAGCACTAAGAGTATTCCAGAATACACTAGAGATCCAGAATACACTACGGATTCTGCGAGTAGTCTAAAGTGTATTCCAGAATACACATTCCCTTACAAGCCGAAGCCAAAGTGTATTCCGGAATACACTTTGGTTTCCTCTTCTTGGTGTTTTCGTTTTTCGAAAAGAAGTCTTATTTTGTTTCCTTGTTGTTGACTTCCAGCCAAAAAAACGTTATTACGTGCCAAACGTGTTTAATGGAGTAGCTGAACGTGGACAGCTGGGACAGGTGCAAAGAGCTCTATCCCATTGCTACATCCGACGAGCGTATTATTCAATACGCTCCAAATTTTGAGGGCTGGGTACGTCGTTTTCCTGTTTTTAGAGTTTTCCCTTTGTGTTGCATGAAGCTAACTTTAACCATTAACAGAGCAAGAAGAAGAACAAGGACCTGCCAGAAGGTTTTATGCACCTGGTACGAACAGCCAGAGAAGAGAGGACTCTAGCGGACAGGCGTGTTGTAGATGCTGAGCCGTCCGACTACAAGAGGTTTTCTATGTTCGATCAAAATAATTTTTATTCTATCGTTCATAGGGACTGCACTAAGTTGCCAGGAAGTATAAAGCCACAAGATTTTACATTGGTTATAGCAGACCTGCCATATGGTTTTAAGTTCGAAGGATAGCCGCTTCTGACGATCGACCTTTTAAAACTTCGTAATTTAATGCTTTCATCGATGGAATTAAGCGGGTTACCACAAAAAAAACACCGGGCGTCTTGTTGTGTTCCATTCAAGCATGCGAGCCGCCTTGTGGAAGCTACTTTCAAGAACCACTTCGGTTCCCCTATGCAAGCCGGTTATGAAAACATGGTCTGGTGAGTCCTTAAATCAAAAGTGCCGTTCATGTGTTCTTTCTTTCAAGTTTTTATTCATGGTTGCAATTGTAACCCGTCAGGGTCTATTCTGGAATATGTACTTACTATTCGGAATACGATCTTGCAGTACAAAACTAATATTAACTACCATGGTAGAGGACCGAGGTCGCCGAAAGCAAGGTTGAGTATCTCCATGTAGCTTACCGAGTTTCGACGGGGAGCGTACCATGGAGCACTTCAACACCGCAACCCTGCCGAATTTTTCAATGATCTAGAGTTCCCAGCCAGTATTACGTAAGCTCCAGGACCCAAGTGCACAAAGGCGTAATTGTAAATCATTATCGGGGCCACGGTAATCAACCATATTCGACATGTTCTCACGCCCGGAGATTGGGTCCTTGATGCTTTCTCGCTCGTACAACAATAGCATGTGCACTTAAAAGGGCGTAATTGTGTTCTTTGTTGACATTGATAAAGAGGTCAGACTTCATCAAGATGAGGTTGTTCCGCTCTACCAACTCTACCGGATGAAAATCAAGAGTTAGGAGCTAAATCATCATCGATTTTGCCAAGATGACATCCTCTCGAGATCTGACCTCCTTTTACAAGCTCTCTGGAAGATGAAGCTACCTTTGCAGAGCTCAAAGAAGTAGCTCTAGCTACTATTCCTGAAGAGAGTGTTGACACCAGCAAAGATAAAACAGTGCCAAAGGAGCAAACTGAAGAGAAAGAAAAAGGTGAGACGAGCAAACCACACACTGAGGACTTCGATTTAGACCTCTGAGTTTTCGTTTGCTATATTATTTATTATTGGCTGCAAAATACTGCCATACTTACTGTACTGAAAGAAATTAATAAATTTTTTTTTTTACTTTTAACGTATTTTGGATGTCTTCGACTTCTTAGTAATGTTTCTGGTGTATTAGTGTCTGGAATTCTGCCATTTTCAAGTGCTCTTTTCTACAAATGCGAGATTATCATTTTAAAGGGCCCCAAAATGCATGATATAATATTTTGTTCCACTTAAAATCCCAAGCTTCTTTTGAAAATGATCATTTTTTCAATCTTGGTGTTTTTTTTAAGGGAATCTTTGAAACGGGAGTGATGCAACACTCCCGTTTAATTTGCAATCCTGTTTTACTCTACCTTTCCAATGCAAGTGAATAATCTGTACTGCATTTGGGGGCTGCATTGTAACCCAGTCACCTGTTGAAATTATCCCTATTCTCGTCCTAACAGAGTCAATTTCACCAATTCCTTGTACTAGTGCCATTCCTGAGGATGCTTGCTATAAAATTCTTATAAAATTCCTGAAGATGCTTGCTATAAAATTCCTGAAGATTCTTAGACTATAAAATCTGGTGATACTAATTCAAAGACCTCAGGCTATCTAGATTGAATTCTATTGAACTGCAATTGCATACCTTGCTAGTCCCGTAATCTCAGGGATTCAATTCTCTAAAGATCAGCTATTAACAACAATATTAACAACAACTTCCGGCAATGAAGTGGTCTGGTTCACGCGGGAGGGAAAAGCCATGGATCGACCGCTGGATGGAAGGGCCTGGTTCACGCGGCAATGAAGTGGTCTGGTTCACGCGATCTACCCGTATTCTTACAAGTTTCTATTGCTCCATATAATAAATTACCTAACTTATTAACCCATACCTAATCCGAACCTAAAACAAAACCTGACCCTTTACCAAATTAAAAGGCCCATTTTTAAGGGCCACCTCCTCTAATGTTTAGAGGCATGCACCTGATACCAAAACATCGCTCGAAGACGAATTCGAGTCCTTTTACGCTGTTAGGATATCCATGTGCAATATTAATGACCTAGAGAAGGATAAACAACAAAGTAATGAAATTCCAATCAGATATTACACTTGGTGAATTGTCTACAAAAGAAAGGGCTTGCTCTTATTCTTGTAGCATATCTTCAATCATAACAGGAGGTGACTGGGAATAAAATAAACATCAGAATGAGAATGACCAACACCTGTGCCAATCACTTTGCAGAGATAATGATACCTGTGTGAGAGGTGCATGCAATCTGTGTCCTGATTTGAGCAATTGCAATTTTCCAGCAGGCCCAACTAAGCCTCTTTGTTTACTATCAATTTCATTCTCCCTGCCATTTATTCCTCAAGATACAGTACATGAGTGTAAAACAATATGTACCATTTAAGCAACCTAAATGAATGGGAATATGAAACATGATATTCCACTGTTAAATAACATAAACCAACATACTGGCAATGCAAACTGAGGTGGTCGAAAATTAAAATATTGAACAAAACCTTCAAAGGGAAACTTTTAAGAACTGATAGCTATAGAAATCCGCTAAGGAAGAGTTACTTAGCAATCGACATTGATTAAGTGAGAAAAGGAAGACTACATAGAGACTTGTACAAATAAAACATGACTCTCCTATGTGAAATCATTACCCATTGGCATCTTCCGAGGTTGCGCACGTAGAGTTCTTATCCTCAATATCATGCATCATTTTCCGGGAGGTTCACACATACATGTGCGTGGACGAAGAAGGAGTTTTTTTGGAGAAAAAAAAAAGTATGTATACCCGCGGTCACTCCTACGTTTTGGCGCCCAAGATGTAAATTTTTTTACAGTTCCGGCAGCATTTCTTGGCAAGGCACATGGGTTAGAAATATGTTTGCAGGCTAGAGTTTTGTTACTGATATCTTGAGATACGTTTGAGGGACTTTTTCCATATTTTGCATCCCGATACTGCCGCCACTGCCTATTCTTTGTTACTGCAGAGAAATATCTTGGATATGGCTTCGACCTATATCTTGGTTCATGCCTGCCTGAGATACGTTTGAGGGTGCTTGGAGTTCTGGAGGTAGTTTTTATTTTTACTTTTTTGTCCCGTTCCCTTTGTGCCTCATGATCTTTACGGTTCTGTTGCAGTACAAGGTTTGAAACTATAGCTCTATTCCAAATATTGGTGGTTCTTTATACAAGACCATGGCAACGAATTTCTGAAACTAGTTGCAGAATGTGGCTTGCTCTTATGAAGAATGGTGCATGGAAGCTGGCTCCTAACCTTCATTGGACTCATTTCCTTTCATTTGCCTTCATCGGCAATGTGGACTCATTTCCCTTCATCGGCAGCATAGTAACGTAACTGTATAAATGGCAGGGCTCTTTGAGATAGTCAAAGTTGTGCCATCATTATCTGATATTTCTAAGCACTTCTTAATGCCTTCATCGGCAATGTGAACTCATTTCCCTTCATCGGCAGCATAGTAAGGTAACGTAACTGTATAAATGGCAGAACTCTTTGAGATAGACAAAGTTGTGCCATCATTATCTGATATTTCCAAGACTTCTTAAGTGTTTAGTCTGTTACTAAAATACTACAGCCATATATTTGACATCAAACTTTCAGATAAGGTGTCTCATAAAGGAGAAGGACTACAATCGAGCATATGTAGAAGAGGTTATTAGTTCATTAGGTCCAGATTTTTTTAAATCAAGGAAAAGTGATGTTGCAAATTAGACCTTGGGGATACAAGTTGTGTCCTGACATTTGAGTTTTTGGTTGAGGCTATTATTAAGCAAAACACAAGACTGCATGGAGGTTCCAGAAGCTGACAATGAAAACCCAGTTCTCAAAAAGGAGCAAGATGCACAGGTATTTCCTTTCTGTATATGCAGTGTGATAAAATGCCAAGAAGGCTATATAAGTCACTATTTCAGAGTAATAGCATTTTTGCCTTTGGGTAAAGCTTGGACATGTTTTAGGAGAAGATGTTACAATTTCGCCCACTTTCTAATCTAAACATATATAAGGCAGATTCAATTGTTCTTTGATGTAATATTTCCGTCTCAAACAAAAAACCAGAGAGCACCACGTCTACTTAAAAAATATAGTTAAAAAAAAATAGAAGATGTGACTGCGTGACGTCATCGTTACTACCATTGCAATCGGATTCGACCGATGCGGGTCCATTGAAAGGTATACTCTTTGTCTTTCTTTTTCAGAATTCGGCCGGTGGCATATGCCGTTGTAGCAAATCCGCACCCATATTAGCAAGAAATTGTTCGGATGTATGAATTCCTACCCCGCACCCAAAACATTTCGAAAGCGGTAATAAAAAGGACAGCTTAACCAAGTATAGAGTCCGGCTATGGCAAGTCCGGGAATTTCGGGAGAACCTCTTGCGCCAAAAAAAGCTTTTTGCCCCTGCGAAAGGTTTTCTACCAAAAGGGGTATGAAAACTCTTTAGCCCTAGGAAAGAGTTTTCCAAGAACGATGGCAAAAACTCCGGCAACAAGATGCTAGAAGACGAGGTGCAACTTTGAGCTCGAATTTGATAATGCAGGCACAAGGATCAAAATTAGAAACAGAAACATTGGGGCACTGTATTTTGAGCTCCAATTCTGGGTAGTTTGGAAGATTACGGATCCACAATTGAGATCGAGATCATAAGCGAGGGTCTTGAAGCTCTTTGAGGTCACCGAGAGCATTTAGAAACCCATCCGATTCCAAGTTAACAAGATTTTGGGGTTATTTTCCAATGGAAAATCCAGCAGAGCAGAGGAATGTTATACCATATTTTGGCTGTTAGAGATGGCCCATGTCAATATTTCTGCAGTCCCATTGCTTGACAAGTATCAACAAGTATTTTGCAACAACAAATTGGCAAGTATTTGATCTTTTCTCGCCTAATTTTGATCCAAGATTTGTAAAGAAAATTGAACAACAACCTCGCTTTCTCGATCTTGCATAGGAATCGAAATGGCCAAAAGAAACTATGCGTGGAGACCACATACTCATTCCCCGAACTCATTAATCACACCAAAACAAAGCTATGGTGGAAAAGCGGGGGACCCATCTAATCACCGGGAGTTTGTAATTTCCGCAGAGATGAAGCCGACCTGCACTGCATTTCCACCGGGTCGAAAGTTTTGCGATTGCCCAATTGCTTAAAAATCAAGCGATTAAATGCCACCGAAGTTTGTATCCAATGAAATGCCCGAAAAAGCTATTGATCATCTCCTCAAACCAAGATGCCATTTGTTCTTTTAGAGATTGACAGGGTATAGCAGCGCATCGGAATTGTCAAGAGCGATTGAAGCAAGAGTTCTTTGAAATTGAAATCATAGGAGAAATATCCGCTAAAACCTACTACATTTAAAGCTCCGAGTCGAGTCCCGTTGTAAATATAAGCCCACTAGATTACCGTAAAAATGACACAATAACAACGGCAAAGATGGCCATAGTCACCGTGCTTGAGATGAGAAGAAACAATTGTTCTTTGAAGCCCCATCAACATTAAACTAAATTAAGATATTGTGTAACAAACCCTGGCTCCTCTAAGTGTAAAGAAAAATTGAGCTTTGATACAAAAAAAAGCTTTGTTATTTTGTCTATCATAGCTTGGTTTGTGACCATGGCAAAGGGAACAAAAAGCCAAAACAAGGCTTGGGTCTTTGTTGAACACAACGAACTTCAAGTTAGAAAAGATTATATATGAACTCGATATTTGCGACTGAACACAACTATTTTGCCTATAATCTCATTCACGTTGTTGATTGGTGAGTTCGTAAGATGAATATGCGATCAGATAAGAATTGCATACACAAGTGCAAAGGAATGTCTTAAATATTGACCAAGTGCACTAAATATTGGCCATTGCTAGAACTATGTATTAGAAGAACCATATGTAGTAGAACTATGAGTATATTATGCATATTCTTGCGGATGCGCCTTTTATACACAAGGTGTTCTCAAGAAAGACTTGCCCTCCTGTTTCAACTAGAAAATCACAAAGCAACAATGAGAAAAAATGGCACGCACGCCAAACCTCCATAGTTTGATATAATCCATTTTCTACATCTCAAAGTTCCACTCCATGAGTTCGTTTGAGTTATCAAGTAAAATTTTGATTCAATAACTTACATGAAGTCCACTCTAGTGCTTCCAAACAATTTTTGTGAATCTACTATTCTTTGTATAAGTCAAAGCTTCCGTACTACTACTCGGCAAAACCGGTTAAAATGGCTAGTTAGGAAACTCGCACTAGCTTGGTGCATGAGCGCATCTTTCGGCACTCGGCATCTCGCCTAAAAAGGGAGCTAAAAGCCGAGCTTTGGAAATGGATGTGAAAGTCTTATTTCCATTTTAAAAAAACTGGCAAATCTTGGTTTGCCTGTTACATACATTGCTTCTGCTCATTGATCACTCTACTGCTCAGTTATCTTATGGGTACTATGACATTAGCTGCCTTGATGCTGAAAAAATAGCCAAATCAGTCCTAGAGCACCATATCATTTCAGGTCTGACATCCCCTGCTGCCCTCCTACTTCTAGTCTTTAATGATTGTCAAGTTGGGGTATATACCTTGCATCTCCAAATGTTTATTGTTCCTTTATAGAACAACTTGATAATGAAGCACTGCTCCATAGCCTGTGGCACAGCCAAAAGATATAAAAATCCACCTTTGCATTTCAAGAACATCTCTCGCACCATTCCAAAGATATAAAATCCCTTTTGCGTTCCAAGAACATCTTTCACACCATTCCATAGATACACAAACCCCCCTTTGCAGGAGTTAGTCGGGGAAGAGAAATGTTCGCGGTGGCCTTGGCCGCCGCGATAAATTTCTTGTAAGTATAAATAACAATCAATACAGAGGTTAGCGACATATTTTTGGTTAATATTTTTTTTAGCTAGCTACAATTTTGTTGTGCTCTTATCAGTGTGGTTCTTTAATTCTAAGGAAAGCTTGACAAAGGAGCAGTGTTAAAAAGACGATCTGCTCAGGATTTGAAGGAACAAGAGAACACACAGTTTGCTTAGGTGCAGTTAAATATGATAATAACCTTGCTGGTACTACATCCTTGAAGATGAGGAAAGTAGCATGCATAATACAGAATATATACCCATTTTCTCATGGTGTGGAACAGTTGGCATTTTTGCAAAAAATGCAGTCTCTTATGTTAGTTCATCACATTACTATTAAAAGCTTGTGTTTCCATACATAGTGCATATCAGAATTGGCAATCATCTTTTTCAGTAATTTTGTTAAAGTCGGATGGTTGATCTATGTCATGAAGCCTTTTCCAGATATGGAGACAAATGAATGTCTCACAAATAATGCAGGTTGTTGGGAAGACATAAAGGCCAATATAACTGCTTACAAGGTAATCAGTTCTTTTGCTGATAGTGGCTTTTCTTGTATAATTGTAGTTAATAGGGCTTTACAATGTTGCTCAAGATTCTTAATGGCTAAACTACGTGACAAATCAAACTGCAAACTTGTAGTCAGGTGTGTCAGTGCCCTTTAGTTGAGGGTGTCCAGTTTTCAGGTGATGGATACACCAAGTGTGAAGGTAAAGCCTGCCCTAGTCATGTCATTGGATGCCTCTGATAAGAAGGTTCCATCTGATTATTGGAGTTTAATTGAAGCTTTGAAAAGGACGAACTCAGCATATATGTCTCAACAATATTTATCTCTGATATAATATTTATGTCTGATATAATATTTATGTCTGATATGTAAAGGATGATTGGCTCATTTGGAGGATCCATATAGAACTATCTTCTTAAGCATTCCCGCTCCATCGGGGCAGCACATTCTTCATATCTTTACCACGTCTTGGATAAGTGATTGGCAGGTATGTCTACATTTGACATCGATCCATATGCATTACTTCAGGTTGGCGTTCATGGATATGGTTTACAGTAAAGCCTTATCTTGGTTGCGTGGTTTGGCATTGAATTAAAATTTGGGATCATGTAATGACAAATGGTATCTATATCAAAGTTGCTTCCAGAAAGCAAATCATGAAAATATAAGATTTTCAGTGTAATATTTTTGAAATTGTATGATATTTTCCTTTGGACAACATCGTATTGCATTGGTTTCACAAATTTGGAGTCCTCTTATTGCTTTGTTCATGATGTCCTTGGCAGTTCATAGATCTGATTGATTTGAAAATGAGAAAATGTACTCCTGGATGCTAATTACCAAACAATCAACGCAATCTAATCTAGCTATTGTCTAAGATTTTGTGGTAGTATCTATTCAGTTTTGAAACTTAGAGAAAACATGAAGGCAAAGCTAAGGGTTAAGATGGCTAAAGGTATGGAAAGTGGAAATGATTTAAGCTGTGGAAGAAGACTTAATATAATATGCAAAGGCAGTGTATTCTATATCAAATATGACAACATATACTTAATATTGAATATATACAACATAGATCATAATATACATAATACATGTTGGAATTCAATGCTTCATAAGGATTCAAGATTCACAGATTATAGACATCTTTTATACTTAAGGACTTGTTGCTATTGCACCAGCCCTTCTTGCAGGGGAGGCTGTAAGTCATCTATGAGATGTTTAATCATGTCATCAATAACTTCCATTAACAATCTTGCTGCATCGCAGATATTAGATCTATTCTTGTATAGTCTGCTTGCATGTGCTTTCCCATGCGATTCTGATGCTATTTCTGTCAAGCCGAGAAGGAAAGCTTTACAAAACCACTGGTTGTGGCATTGAAAATATTAACTGCTGGATGTAAATGTAAGGTAGAGTGTAGGCTACATGAGTAAATACTAGACGTAAAAATAAGGTTAAGGGTAGGGCACATTGTGCTTAGACTCGGTGTAAAAGTATGGAATCGGGTATTCTGCTCCGACAACATAGGACTGTATACATAGGGGTTTCTATGAGGGGCGAGCTGTATATATAGGGGTTTCTTCTGACCCGATGCACGCACATGCCATATGCCTCTAACATAGAGTTGAACCCCCCGGGATCATTTTCATCTTTTACTATAGAAAAAGTCGCCATTGCAGGTAAGTTTTCCTATTATTTTGCAACCGACCACATACTACACAAATATTCTCTTCTAATCCTGCACTATGCATGTATCTTGTTCAACATGGCTTTCAGAGAATACATACGATCTTGTTGACTAAGGTACATCCATAAGACTTTCACCACTTTGATTGTTCTTGGTGAGCCTTTGCATAGCTTTTTGCTTAATGCATTCTGCAAGCTAGTAGCAATAACACCAAAAAAGATAAATATCAGAAGCTCAACAACGAAAATTTTGGGTGGCTTTATTGACTAATCATAAAACTAAAATTCCTCAATCTGAGTACTTAGTCAACCAACAATTTGAAGATAACAGTCTTACAGCAATGGGTTTAAAGAAAGTCCTCATACCAGCTGTAACTTCTGGTAAATTAAGCATGCATTAAAATCCATAGGATCTCCTCTTGACATCCTGACATAAATATCAACAACCTTGACCTGTCAAGGTATTTGAGTGCGATGTTACACCAAAAAAGATAAATATCAGAAGCTCAACAACGAAAATTTTGGGTGGCTTTATTGACTAATCATAAAACTAAAATTCCTCAATCTGAGTACTTAGTCAACCAACAATTTGAAGATAACAGTCTTACAGCAATGGGTTTAAAGAAAGTCCTCATACCAGCTATAACTTCTGGTAAATTAAGCATGCATTAAAATCCATTGGATCTCCTATTGACATTCTGACATAAATACCAACATCCTTGACTTGTCAAGGTATTTGAGTGCGGTGTTACACCAAAAAAGATAAATATCAGAAGCCCAACAACGAAAATTTTGGGTGGCTTTATTGACTAATCATAAAACTAAAATTCCTCAATCTGAGTACTTAGTCAACCAACAATTTGAAGATTACAGTCTTACAGCAATGGGTTTAAAGAAAGTTCCTCATACCAGTTGTAACTTCTGGTAAATTAAGCATGCATTAAAATCCATAGGATCTCCTATTGACATCTTGACATAAATACCAACATTCTTGACCTGTCAAGGTATTTGAGTGCAGTGTTACACGTGGCATTCTGACATAAATACCAACACCCTCCCAAAATAATAAAGAAGTGTAACGGACCCATGGGAGATCGCTCGAGTGGATCTTGGTGTCGTGTTCCCGAGACACCGGCATAAATGGGTAGAAGCGACTACTCGTAAACGTCTTGGACGGTTTTGCCCAGTTGGTTAAGGGCATGATGGTTAGGAACGTTACGTCAAGGTAAGTTGGTGTGGATTCTTGTTTTTCAGCCGATAATAGCTTGCCACGTTGCCACCATTCTAATCAAGAATGAAAAATTGATGTAGCATTCTTTCTTGATCTGTTACAACCCGTTCTCCATTCCGTTTACCTGTGTGCAGTCGAGGAAGGGGGAATGATGGAACTCCAAGCCACAACCATAGCTAAAACTCCGGCAGACTTCCAAGCCATCACCATAGCGGCAGAACTCCAAGCCTGACCACAAAGCCATAGCCGAGCTTACCTGAACTCTGTTGAAACTTGAAATCCGTAGAATCGCTGAGCTTACCTGAACCTCAACTTCAAGCCATAGCCATGGCCATAGCGAAAAACTGAAGAATCAAAGATTTCTCCTTACCTTGACGCTGTGAAATGGTCGAGGTCGTCGATTCTGGTGTAGCGTAGCAGGTCAACTACGCCACCGGCCCGTTAAAGGCGCTCCCCCTCTTTGGCAAGAGCCGGCCTGCTACACCGAAATCGACTCCCTCTTCCCATTCCACATTACAAGAAGATATGAGAGATAAGCCACTTCTTATAAAGAAGCTGTGGAAAAGTAATTTTTTTTAAGACATGTTACAAGAATGACGTGGCATCTTAAATGTTGTCTTAGAGACAACCGTATATTAAGGCCCAGATTCCACTCCGGTGGAAGATCAGAGGTGGATCAACCTGAGAGCTCCACAAAGAGAAGATAAATCCTGATTTACGATTCCACTACAACAATCCAAGAATTTCTGATGTGGCACCCAAAATCACTGATTTAACTCCCGGGCAAGATCCCCCGGGAGTTTCTGTTACCACCTTCTAAGATCTACCACATAAGCATATCAGTGTTCTTAAGAAGACTGCCGGAGCTGTAGTGGAATGGTGAGTCCGGAAATAAGCATGGAAGTTAGAATAGAAAAAAAAGGTGACAGACTCGTAATGGAATCTGGGCCTAAGCCAAGCGTGGAAGAAAGGGCCTAAGCCCACAAAAAGAGAATAGGGGACGAACCCAACACAAGGAAAGAAAAAGAAAATAATGAAGAAACATGGCCAAACCGGCCTCCACACCGAGATCCAAATCGGCCTCTGCAACCAGATGGACGCCTCGGCTGCCAAGATGGAATCATGTTCCAATTGCAAAATAGCACGTGGCCGTCCCTACCCTTGGTGGTAACCCATCAACATGGACCTAAAAAATAGTGCTGCCCACGATGGCTGTAAGCACGATGTCTGCACGCAACATTACTGTACACAAAGACAAAGTCCTACCTTTGCCTTACTATCTATAAAAAGGCACAGCAAAAGCTCCAAAATCTAACTCTACTTACACATACATGGCTGCCAGAGCTGCATTTGGGGTCTTCGCCATCTTCGTTCTCTGCAACGCTGCTCATATCTTTGCAGCAGATGAAGACCCATTACAGGATTTTTGCGTGGCAAGCCAGAACGTATCAGGCAAGAACATTTGAGAAAAACATTCAAGTTATATCTAAGAGTTTTTTTAGTCTAAAAAAATCTGATCAGTTCTAATCTAAATTGTCTAAGTATGAATCAATCTAAGAGTTTTTTTAGTCTAAAAAAATCTGATCAGTTCTAATCTAAATTGTCTATGATGAATCTGTTTACATGTACTTACAGGAACCTCTGTGAATGGTTTGGCGTGCAAGCCAGCTGGGGAAGTAGTGTCCACAGATTTCCTGTCCACCAGGCTAAGAAACCCAGCGGCATTCAACAGGTTCGGGTCTGCAGTGAACGGATTAAATGTACAGACTTTTGCAGGGCTGAACACGTTAGGGATCTCGTTGGCTCGTATTGACTTCACAGAAGGGGGCTATAAATCCTCCGCATACACATCCCAGAGCAACGGAGGTGCTGTATTTGATGAGCGGAACTCTGAATGTGGGATTTATCAGCGCAAGCAATACCCTTTATTCTGCAACCCTGTATGCAGGCGATGTGTTTATATTTCCAAGGGGCCTCATCCATTTTCAGGAGAATGTTGGCCATTCTTCTGCCACAGCCATCGCGGCCCTGAGTAGCCAGTTTCCAGGTGCCCAACAAGTCGCCCCTGCCCTTTTTGGCTCTAAACCTCCTGTTTCTTCCCATGTTTTGCAGCTCGCTTTCAATATTCCTGCTGACCTCGTTGCCAAGCTCCAGGCCAATTTCACCACTTAAAATTTGCTTACACATGAAAATAAGAATACCAACCTTGTGTTTTTTATAACCCTTATCGGAGGCTATTATCAAATGACTGCTTGGCTTGTCTCTCCCATTACTTCTATTCATGTTTGTACTTCTAAAGAAGAAAATAAATAAAAAAATTTTAGGCATATTGACAAAATTTGACACTTCAAATATCAAGCATAATAAGCTTGGGGCACAAGTGTATAATATAGTTTTACTATAATTTAGTTGTTGCATTTTTATTTATTATCTTGGTTTTAGTATGATTTAATTGCTGTATTTTTATATTTATTAACTTGGTTTTACTTTGATTTAATTGGTGTATTTTTATTTATTAACTTTGGGCCACTGTGGATAATATGATTTTACTATGATTTAGTCGTTACATTTTTTTTTTTTTTTTTTTTGAAGGACGTATTTCGTTGATGATGCAATACATTGGCCAACCTTGAACCTGTGACCTTGGGTGTGGTGGATTTATTGTCCTACCATTGAACAATGCACTGAAGTACTTAGTTGTTGTATTTATGTATTTCTAGGGTGCGCTTTTTAATTACAACATGAAGCCTCCCTGCTTGCTCTGCTCCTGAGAAGAGAATGCCATGAATGCATCGGCTCCACGTGCTATGAACGCAAGCAATGACGTGCACTCCTTCCCTGCATAAGAAATTTCACAACTGCCTACTTCGTTCCCTATTTTTTCTTCTACTTTTTGCAACTGGCTTCGCAGTGCTTGAATTGGATGATGAAATTTAAGCCCATACAGTATAAGATAGCAAACTATCAATCGATTACTCTTGTTTCGAGGTTGAAGACTAATGTTCGTGGTAATGGCGAACGTGCTCACTTGGTTAACATATGAAAGTACATGACATTGGTATTACAAGATTGGTGGACAAAGAAGCATAATGCATTATAGAACAACTGTTATGGATTTGCTAAATGCCATTTAGTTGCCCAAGTGTCACAAAAGTTAACAGACACAAGTCATCAAGGACGTATGTGAACCCTTAGTGCCTTATTAAAGATTCTCTTAAAAATGTTTTCTCAGCCAGGAGATAGAAGATGGGGTAGTATATACTTTTTTGAGCTCTAGTACCACCCTGGCTTGTACATATGTGCTTTGAAGAAGGGTTGTAACTTCATCGCAATTGACATTGACATTTGCGACATATATAAGTCTAGGATAAGTTCCTTATATAGCTTGCCTGATGGAAACTAGGAACTTGGTTTGAAGGGGGGTGATGTTAAAGCAAGATCAACCCGTTCGGAGCCTCAACTACAACATGAATGATCCTGCAGAATGAGCTCCTTCCTAATTAAGATTCTCATCAACTTGAGAATGCTTAAGATATAGAGGATGTTCCACTTGATAGTACTGTGAACTTCAGACCCCTAGGAAAACAGGAGAAGGAAGCATGGTCAGACCTTACTCGAGGGCACGATTTAACTCTTGCCAGAACCAAGGCTGATTCTTACAGCTGGACAGATAAGAGGGTGGATCCCACGTTGTGTCTCCATGACAGGTATTACCTTTCCGAGAATTTGTGGAATCATAGTAATAGGGTTAACAATCTAGAGGGATACACCCTCTCGGATCATTTCCCCCAGCAGTTAAAAATCATGGCCAGAAGCAATGTCAGGAAGAGGAAGACTTATTTTAAGCTCAATACCAGTCTTCTAGAGCATGAGGAGTTTATAGAAAGGATGCAGCAGGTGTTGGCCAAGTACCCCAAGCCCAATGGCAGAACAGGCTGGATGCACTGGTGGATCAAAGTATCCAAGGCTATTAAAAACTGGCTTAAGGAATGGGGCAAAGCTGTGCATACTCAGAAATTACTGCCCGTCTCCAGGATTTGAGGAATAGGCTTATTAATGCCCCAGAGGAGGACAAATATGGGATTCAAGCAGAAATTGAAAGGGAGGAGATTAGGATTGCCGAGGGATGGAGGCTTAAGGCTAAAATTAGGGAAATAAAGGATGATGAGAGAAGCAGCTCTAAGTTCTTTTTTGTTAAAGCAAAAGGCAGGGTCAAGAGGAACCACATTTTTGAAATTAAGGTGGGGGATGAAGACATATTGGATGAGGACCAAATTAAGATAGCTGCTGCAAATCATTTTAAAAATATAATGGGGACGAACCAGGACTGCCAGCAGGCAACAATGGACGGGTTCATTAATCTTAATGCAAAGGTCAGCCCTGAGGAGAATCTAAATATTGAAAAGCCTTTCTCTTCTGAGGAGCTATTTCAGATTGCCAAAGACATGGAAAGGGGCAAAAGCCCGGGTCCAGATGGGCTTCCAGTTGAGTTCTTCATCAAAGTATTCTTGGAGAGTGTATAACCTGTCTGGCCAATGAATTCAGAGACCTCAAATGCATGGATGCAAGGATAAATACTAGTCTCATTACGCTAATCCCTAAGATTGAGGTGCCTGTTACCTTTTCGGACTACAGGCCTATCTCCCTATCCAATGTTGTTTACAAGCTCATAACTGGGACTATTGCTAGGAGACTGAAATTAGTATTGGAGAAGATAATTAGCACATCCCAAGCAGCCTATCTGAAGGACAGATTTATTCTTGATAATGTGGTTACAGCAATTCTTGGTTTGAATTGGGCCAAGGATACTAATCAGGATGTAGCTCTCATCAAGCTTGATATTACTAAGGCATTTGATTCTGTTAGTTGGGTATTCCTCTTCAAATGTTGCAGTGCCTTAGGGTTCTCCAATGAGGTAATACTTCTTTTTAGGGCAATTCTTTCCAATTCCAGATCCTCCGTTTTAATCAATGGGGAATGTGGACCCTTCTTCCCCCTGCAAAGGGCGGTTAAGCAAGGATGTCCATTGGCTCCTTTCCTTTTTCTCATCATCATGGAGACCCTTCATAGTAAGCTGGAGGTAGCCAAAAGGACTAATATGATCCAAGGACTAACTCTCCCAGACAATGGGGACTTGGATCAGATTTTGAATGGCCATTTTGCAGATGACACATTCCTGTTGGTATCAATAAATAACAGGTCCCTAGTCAACATTCAAGCCATCCTGGAGGATGTAAGATCAACCCCATGAAGTCCAAAATTGTCGCCAAGGTCAAGGATCAGGTAAAAGGAGAGTAAACGGCTGCTCTCATGGGTTGTAAGTACATTCTACCAACTAATTCTTCTAAGATCTTAGGCGTTCCCATGGCTTTAAAAGGGAGCCCTTCTGATATTTGGGCAGATATTATTGAGAAGTTCCAGAAAAAGGTTGATAACCTTAATTCCAAGTATATTTCGAAGCAGGGCAGAGCTATAATTGCTAATTTAGTGATCTCTTCGTCCCATGTATACCAGTCTTCGATTATTCTTGCGCCCAAGAAAGTCTCCTCCAAACTCCAGAGCATTATAGGTAGATTTATTTCTAGTGGACAGAATAAGAGGTGCTGGACTCCTGTTGCCATGAAGGAGTGTTGCAAAAACAGGAAGATAGGGGGGTTGGGTGTCATCAACATTGAGAAGCAGGGTGTGGCTCTGGCTGCTAAGTATTTCTTCAAAGCTGCCTATGATAAGATCAACCACCCGGTCTCTATTATTATCAGACACTACCTTGTCAGGTGCCACCCTTATGGCTGGAGGAACTTGAAAATGAGCCTCCCTCACTCTATCTATTTCCCCTTTACTATCCCAAATTCCATCCCGGGTCTTATTAAGAAGTGGATTAGGGCCTGGAACTTGGTCAAGGGGATGTTCACATGGAAGGAGGGGTTGTCTATGGATCAGTCGATTTTCTGGAATCCAGCCCTTCTCACAAATGACCCCTCCTTGTGCTTGACATGTCACTTTCCAGAGCAGGCCAAGCTAATCAGGGACATGTTTAATGACCAGGGGATTATACCCTTTAGGGATTCAAAATTGTCTGGAGAGAATGGCAGTTGTGAAGTCCTGTATAATAATGTATGTACTATGCTGACTCAAGGGAAGTGGGCAGATGAGGACTTTAATTGGAATCACAATGGGAATGCAGGTTTCACAGTCAAAGCAGCTTACAGATATCTTATGAAAGATCAAAGCATTACACTGCATAATAAGTGGCAGATTGGGAAAGAGAGATGCATCAAGAACCTTAAGTTCATGTGGTCAAGCCCCATTCCCCCCAAGGTTAAGTCCTTTATTTGGCAGTTGTGGCATAAGGCCCTAGCTACTAACCAGAAAAGATTTAGACTTCAAATGGCAGACTTTGATGTTTGCCCCAGATGCCTTGCTCACAAGGAAGATGAAGATCACTTATTTAGGAAGTGTATTTGGTCGGAATGGATCCTTGAGCTAGCCTCTGCCTTTATAGGTGTTGATCTCAATTCCATGAGTTCTATAGACTTCTTTATGCCGAATCAACCTGGGGACTGGAAAATTTACATCATTCTCTGGAGGATTTGGAAGGGAAGAAATAACTTTATCTTTAATTGTGAAATCACTCATCCGGAGGCAGTAATCAAGCATATTGAATATGATATTAAATGGATTATAGCTGCAGGGTAAACTTTCTTATAAATTTCCTGTTGATTTTTCAGGTATTATCTTCATGCTGGTACGGAAGCTCAAATGGAAGAAGATCGATCCGAGATCGAATCAAGAATGGATCAAAGTATTCGGGCCTCCAGAAATTGAGGGGCATGAGGAACCTTACGTGTGTGGATGCTGTTGCGATTAAAATCCTGATGTCAGAAGGGCCTTGCTGTGTGAAACCAAGGATAACAGGGGAAGATTTAACATGGCAAGAGCTGAGATGTGCTTATGTGCCTTTTGTACCCTTTCGGCTATGGTTAGGGGCAGAGGTCGGAAGTCTGCTAATTTTAACCTTAAGTCTTATTTTTAGAAAGATGATGCTTCATATCAGACTGATTCCATATCTAAACTGGGCTTTATTATCTACTTTTATATGCGAAAGACATGGGTTATACTTCCCTGTAAAAAGTAATTTTGTACACTTAACTTTTATATAAATATATACTCACAGGCCTTCAATTAAAAAAAAAGATAGTACTGTGAAGGATTTTGTTGCAGATGAAGAAGACGAAGAACAACTTCATCCTAGAAAGGTTTCACTTGATATTTAAAAATCCATGTAACCTTAACAAGTACGAATCTAATGATTATGTATTTATGAACCTGTATTTTCTCCTACATATATAATGCATTCTATCATTTTTCTTTTTCTTTTTTCTTATTTCTGCGCGCGTTACTTTTTCCCCGCCGCCGATTTCATAAGCGCTTGCCCCCTATTGCATTGCATTTCTTCCTGCAGCCTTTTGTATATAGCTCCCTGCCCTTGACATTTGTCCATGACCATTTATTCGTGGATGCGAGAGTAGCGGCTGCCCTTAAAAGCTGCACGATATTTTCTGTGCAAAGCCACGATAAATTTCTTGTACATTTAAACTATGATGGCTCTCTCTATGCGTGCATAGTCCTTGTGCAATGTATCTTGCATCTATGTGTTATAAGACAGTAGTTTTGGTTGCTACAATATTCTTCTTTGTCTTTGAAAATGTTTCTTTTAAAATTGGCCACCGCTGCCTGCTTGAGCGCCCACCTTGAGAGCCAAAAGAACTCCATTAGGTGCATCCCCATTACGCTAAAAAATAGCCTGTACCTGTGATGCCTTGCAAGTTAGAGGCACTGTAGTAGCATTCCCATTCCGCAATTGGAAATTGATTTTGCTGATATGGCACAGGTTTGGAACTCCGAATCAGATGGATTCAAAAGCTTCTGAATACCCTAAATTAGAACTGAGTTTGTCCTCTAGCAAGATTTCATTTGTCCTCTTCCTGATTTCGTTTGTCTTCTTCCTCAGAACTGGACAAAATGCATCACAGTTGCAATAGGAATGGTGGTCTTCATAAACCGGCAACTGGGACCGTGAAATTGGTGCATAAAATTGCCAGTGCTGACTAATGGAAATACACACTTAGCATCATCCTGCTTCAAACCTTCAATTCATCCCCACAAGAATAGAATAGAATAGATTTTTTATCATCCACGACGACCAATTGGCCTATGGAACTCAAACAAAAAGAGAGCAGCAAGGTATTATTGTCAGGATTAAAAAACCCCCGCCCCGAAGGGTTTTCGAAGGAAAAAACCTCAGTAGTAATAAGTATGCTGGCATGATGTACAATTATATAGGACAGTTCAATACTGTCCAAGAGGACACAACTGAGTCCGTGCATCCATAACCTCCTGGAGGTATGACCCCAATAAACCCACTGACGCCGTATTCAAAAACTCATGCAACGGTTGGCCAGGCACTAGTAATCAAACATACGGCTCTCGGATATGGGCAAATGCTGGGCATGCATTTATCCTCAATGACGCCCTGGTGGCAACACTGGAAAAGCCTTTCCTCCGTGCTTCCCGAGCCTAATGTCTTGTCTCAATGCGGAGTTGATGTGCACCTGTGTGAATGGAAGCTATAAGTCTACGCTTCTTCATGGGCAAATGGGTGTACAAGTACTTTGTACGCATCTGTTTGCCTGTACACCCCAGCGTGAGAACCACTGAGCTTGCTTGTCCTTTCAGCAGGCTTTGAGGCGTTGGGGACCCATCGCCATGGCCAAAATAAGGTTGGGCAAACGTGTATCACCCATAGCGACCACCTTCTAGAAGTAAATGATATGGCATTCAAATGCAGCCCGTTGAAGGGGTAGAAAACCTGTCTCCTGGTGTAGGATCTGGTATGGAACTGTGGACTTTACCCCAAGGGCTCGTACCAAGATGGCTTTCTGCACCTGCTCGAGATCATTCCAGGTGTTGAGGGATATCACCTGACCCCACACTTCTGCCCTATACAAGAGGACCGGCTCGACCAAGGCCCTAAACAAGTGTGACTGGTGGCCCCATGCTACAACTCTGCCTTGTAGCTGTTGTTCTGCATGGCATATAGTGCTTTCCAACCCGCCGTGACCCGCAACCTGATGGTAGCATCCCAGTGGGTGGTAGCAGAGAACTCGATCCCCAAGTACTTGTAGGTCGGAGCCACCTCTACATCTTGTCCCTAGTAAGTAAATGAGGGAAGCCTTGGCTAACGGGATGATGAAACTAGCAGCACCCTAGTTTTGGCCAAGTTAACTCGCATGCCAATGAATCGGCAAAAAGTGTCAAGAGCATCCCGGTGACGTCGCATGTCCTCTGGAGTATAGGCTAGGAGGTTGACATCGGCAGCATATATGAGTTGCCGGATTGTGTGATGCATGAGATGGGCGCCCGCACCTTCGTGCTCAGAGAGCCAATCTTCCAGCTGGTCAATGTATAGGCTAAAGAGTGTGAGGAGGGGGGCAACCGTGACGCACTCCAATAATACTGATTACCGGCTGTCCTGACGATGTGATACGACCTGAACATGCCTCGTATAGCCTATATATTGCATTACGCAAAGTCAAAGGGGTCCCAGTACCCGCGATCACGTCCCCATAACTTGTCCCGTGGCACTGTGTCAAAAGGTTTTGCGAAATCCACGAAATAACAGTACATGTTTTGTCGGTGATTCCTGCTATCCTCAATCAGTGTGCGCAGAGTGAAGATATGATCAATGGTGGAATGCCTAGGCCAAAAGCATGCTTGTGTGAGAGCTCGTACATCTGCCTCCTCTGCCCATATTGTCACCTGCTACTCAAGGATGTCAGCCAACAGTTTTGCAAAGAGAGAGCTGACCATAATAGTATGATAGTTGTCTGGGCATTGAGGGTCCCCTGCCTTGTATATGGGCACAACTCTGCTAGTGGTCCACTGCGGAGGGAAACCTTCTTGCAATGCTTTATTGAATAATGCCGTGAGGACAGGCACCAGTGGAGGCCCAGCCCATTTCAGAAGTTCCGCCTGCATGTCATCTAAATCTGTTGCCTTCCCATTAGCTAGGCGTTGTAGGCCCATGATGACATCCCCCTCTGTGATGACCAGAGCCATGCCTATCTGTGGAGGGACTGGTGCCCAGCCCACGAGCGGGTCGTAAAGCTGTTGCAAGTACTGTACCCATTGCTCCGAGGCGATGTTCCCTGTGGGCTGTACAGGCTTGCTCAATACCCTTCTCCAGAATGTCTTGGGATGCCGATCCAGGAGACCGAACATCTGTTGCTGGTGCTCTGTGAGGTATCTGGCTTTCTTGTTCTTGAGGAAGGAGCGGTATTGACTGATGGCCTCTGGGCAGGAGGTGGGATCAGTGACTTGCCGGAGTTCGCGTTTGAGCTCCCGACACTCATCATCGAACCATCCATTGCATGGGAAGGTGGCAGCGCCCGAGGTTCTCCGTGAGTGGCCTCTCCCAAAACATCTCTCAGCAACTGTCAGAAGCAGGTGAGTCAGCTAAACAGATTGTTGTTGAAGTGTGGGGAAGGAGATCGTTGTCTTTCTGACTTCAGGCTGATTTTGTAATATCAAACAACCAGCTCTAGAAGCTCGATTGATTCCGCATCATATTTTACTTCGGGCCGACTTGCCACAGGATGATCTAAATCAGGCCAATTTCCTCGTGCTTTTTCTTGCCCCAGATCGATCTTCACAAGAGGTGGCCATTTTGCACTGGAAAGAGGGTGACATCTGCTCCCACAGCTCTCTCCATCAGATCAAGACCTCTTGTGTAATACAATGGAGCAGGCGGCGCTAAGCCCAAATTACTTATTGGAAGGCAAGCACTTGCTTCAACTGCTAATTATGGAAGCAGAAATTTTTCGTCGTGAGAAAATTTCGCTTGAAAGACCACAGCAACCGCCGGTGGGTGGCGGCGGTCTTGAACTTGGGATGGTTCTTGCCGCTTAACCCGAGATCGGCCGGTCGATCGACCACCAGCCGCAATCAAGTGGAAATCAACTGAGTTTTTCGCCTTGAAAGAACAGGCTGTTTGGGGGTGAAATTTCAAGTCCTTTTTTTTTCGTTTCCCAAATTAATTATTGGAAGGTAAGCACTTGCTTCAACTGCTAATTATGTTTAAGGACCGAGTGTCACAGCACGAAGAGTGGCACTTTGAGACAAATGCCCTTCAATGGACCACTAAAAGACCTTCAATGGACCACCAAATGCTCACACTTGACCTTCATTGGCCCACAAGTGCCCATTAATAGACCATGCATTTAGATCAATTTTTAGTACTTTTTAAGGTGGGCTATTGTAGGGCTATTAAAGGGTTAAGGTGGGCCATTAAAGGGCAAAAGGTGGGCCATTAAAGGGAAAAAAGTTGGCCATTGAAGGGGAGTGGGTGGAAGAGGGGCATCCTCCCCCTAAACTGAAACTCTCTGTTGCTTCTTAGAACCTCTGCTCATATTGGATGCTGTCTCTATTGGTCGGTTCGTTTGGCAATACTTTCCTTTCTGACTGCCCTAGCTTATCGCTATAAATTCTTGCCTCCATCTGGCTCGTTTTGCTGGGCCCTGCCCTTGCAAGCCCAGCCTCGACCTGGCGTCTGCCGCCCCAGCATCTCTAGCCTGCGCTAATCGGTCAGAGAACGGCCAAAAGCATTCACTCGAAAAAGTCCGGCAGGGTTGCGTTGATTTTCTAGGGGATACTGGGATCCGGTTTTCCCCCCAATTTCTAACTATAAGTTGGTGGGGTTTTCAGGCACTCCGTACCCCTGTACTTTTACATTTTCTTTTAACCATTATTTTTCATGTTTTCAGGTTTGAAAAGCGTCATATGGTTCGGTTTTGTTTTATGGTTTATAATGTTGGAGTCTTGGGTCTTAGGTTTTGCTTTCTAAAGTATTAACAACATAGTCTATGGACTTCTTTGTTCTTTTGGGTGGTCGACATGGGTCTTGCTTCATCATTCCCTTATTTGTGTTGGGACTTTATAGGTCATTTAGCGTGCATGTCCCTTAAATTCGTGTTTTTAAACATGCCTTGTTTTTATTGGAAAGGAGCTGTTGCTTTCGGTTGTCCTTTACATTATATGAGGTTGGGTCTAGGGTCTTGGGTCTCATATTCATAGATTTTAAAAGCATAGCCTAGATGCTTCAGGTATCCCTTAGATCATGTTGTTTGGTTTGATTTATAAGGCTTAGTTGGTTTTTCGATGAGTTTTGAGTCTAGTTCCTAAGTTCATTGGTTTGATTTATAAGGCTTAGTTGGTTTTATGATGACTTTTGAGTCTAGGGTCTATTGTCATGCTTTCCTAAGTTCAGTACAACACAACCTAGATGCTTTTTGTATTTTTCATATGATAGGTCCTTGTTCTTATACACTTTTTTCTAGTCTTTTAGTTTGTTACATAAATTGGTTCGTTCAGGTCTTGTTTTGTATCTTGTCAAGTTGGTGGGTTATAAAGGTTAGGCTCTTTTGTTGTGGGGAGCATTTTTCACTTGTGCATTTTGCTTTGAGCCAAGCTTGGTTGTTAGGAAGGTTTTAGATGTGTTGTTGGTCTAGGAGTTGTTTTCGTGCCTTCCTGGGTTTATTGAACAGAAAGTCTTTTTGATGGATCTACGTCATTTTTAGAGGTTAGGAAAATTGATCTTTTTAATGGATCTACATCATTTTTAGAGGTTAGGAAAATTGGTCTGGCTTTGTCATGCCACGGGTCTTTATCCAAATATAGATTGTGTTTACCCATGCTACCCACTTTATATGTTGTAGGTATTTGAGCACCTCAACTTTTCTGTGATAATATGATAATGTCCTCCATTACCCACAATACTATATAAAGGTTTACCTTCTTATATAGCTTTGTACAAGCTTTGTTGTGTGTTAAAATATGTGAGTGATAATGTTGTTGTTGTTGTCTTTAGCTTATAGGTAATTCAAGAAAGTGATTTCAGTGGATAGCATCATGACCTCAATGCCACAACATAGAGATCAAGCGAGATATTTGTTGTAGATTTTGATTTTATAAGGTTAATTGTTTTTTATATGTATGTTTTAGTCTTGTTAGGATGCTTGCTTGGATTGTTCCTTAGATTGATGGACTTGAGTGGTTTGTGGTTTGGGATTGGATCGTCCTTTTTGCTCTAAGCTAGGCATAGAGTGTGGTAGGCATTATTATTCCTTCCCGAACCGTCATGTTCGTCGCCCACCTCTTGTTCCTATCTCATATTGCTTTGTGGGCAAAATTCTTGGCTGGTAGAGGTGTTGGTCATGGTTTCTTCTCTAGGTTGATCTTTTCTATTGCCTTTATAGTTTCTTGATCCATTTTCTGGTTTGTTGGGTTGATTCTTCCATTGCGTATATGCTTGTATTCCTTTTTTGTTCTTCACATTCTTGTATGTTGGTATTCCATTTGGTAGTCTTGATGCTTGCACTATCTCACTACAAGGGATCGTCGACGTCCAACGACGTCGCGTCGTCGATGAACGACGGATCGTCGTCGTTGATCGGTGCGTGTCAAGACGCTGCCAGGCGTCGCCGCCGTTGAACGGCGTTGTACTGCGCCGACGTGTCCGCCCGCTTGCGTGGCATGGTGCTGGTGCCAAAGGCGGCTTCGCCCTGCGTGTCAAGACACGTCGGCTTAAACGTCGTTAAACGGCGTGACCGCGAAGGATTTTTTTTTTTTTTTGCCAATAAAAAAACCTAACCCTAACCCTAACCCTACATCCACGTTATAAGTGGATCCATCGATGGCTCGCTTTGTATTCTTATTTTTTGAGTGTTCTTCCCTATCTTGCTATAATGGTCCGGCAGGTTGAAGACCACCTTCGCGATATGTTCCTTCTAGCGGTAATCCTCCTCCTCCAAGGGAAGACAACTCCGGCAAACCCCCGCTTCTCCCGTGAGAACCCTCCCTTCACCATCGTGGGCAAAGATGAGTGAAAAGGAGCTTCGATTGCACTAACATCCGGCGTTCCATGCGGAACGATCGGGTAGAATGGCTCACCGAGCCAAACAAAGAGAAAAACGACATTAATGGTGCGGATAATGATGCAAATGGTTGCATCAAACCGTCACGATCCCCTCGGGATGGACATAAGTAATGTATAAGCTTTTTTATGAATGGAAACAATAAGTTTTTTTTATCTATTTGTGTTGTCGTTGTATATAAGCTTATTTTATGAATGGGAACAATCGGTATTTTTATTTATTTGTGTTATTTGTATTGTATGTTGTTTCGTTATGTTAAACAATCACGGTTGGTCGTTTAACGGCGTTATGATCATTTGACGTCGTTAAACGGCGTTATGATCATCGGCGTGGCATATGAGGGGGCATCGACGGGCGCAAGGCGATGTGGCATGCCTAGGTGTCGACGACGTCGGCTTAGCGTCGTTAAACGACGTCCACCGCAGCGTCGATAAACGACGTCAAATATGGCGGAACCCGTGGCTTCGGGTTATTTACTTGTTATTTTCACTTTCGTTTGTTTTGGATTTTTTTGCGCCGTGGGTCTTCATAAGGTAAGATCTACGCTTTAATCTTTGTGTTAGAGTTAAACACCTCCAAATGCTAATAGATTAGAAGATTGAATCTTGAAAGTATGTTAAAACTTGAGGGATGCATGATCAAAGGTAATTGGTCGGTTCCATCCCGAATGGAGAAGACTAAATGTATCGGGTTTATGCACCTCAGAACAGAAGTTTCAATCTTCATAGATTACAAAAGATTTGAAAGGTTGCGTGAATATAAGGTACTGGTCGACTCCATTTCAAATGGAGAGGACTAGATGTATCGGGTTCAGGCACCCTTCAATCAAATGCTTTCTAAATATCATAAACGTTGTATGAATCTGAATCTTAAGAATAAACATTTGATAAAATCATGAAAAAACATGGATATTTATATTTATTATATTATTACATGGTTTTTATTAATATTTTTATTGTTTACTAGAAAAACAACATGGACGACGTCGGAAGGAATTTGAGCGTAAAGTGAGACGTAAAGCTTTGAGAAAGTTACATGGCGACTTAGCGCCAAGAATGTTACCCCAACAATTGCCACAAATAGTCCAATTAGACCCGGTGGGCCTAGTCTTCCTAGAGGCTTTGGGGTGGTGTGCATGAAATGAATGCCGCCGATGTATGTACCATAAACATGTTTCGAATGATTAGTTAACTTTATATCTTGATGTTACTTTTTTTTTTGCAGTTGTACTTGACAGAGCGGTTATATTGCAATTGTTCGATGTGCAAAGGACAAATAAAACGGATGAGAAAGACTGCCCCTCGACCATGTTGAGAAATATGGTGAATGCCCGACAAATCCAGTGCTCTCGGACGCACATGTGGGGTATTCCAACGAGGTATAATACACGAATCTTATGAACTCGAATCAACTACTCTCATGTACTTGAATCGATGTCTTAACTTAGTTTGCTTGTATTTTGTTAGGAAGAAATTGAGAATGAAGTGAGCTCGAGCGATATATAGATTTTGGGGTTATGTTGTCATTGGAAGTAGATGATGTTGATACTATGAATGCGTTCATAGAAAACCCTACAAAAAAGAAAGCCATCAACTTCCTCAAAGAGTATCCCATTACGTGATAGAACTTCGTGGAGTGCAATGGCGTTTGCCAAGATTGGAGGGAATGACAATGTTCATCAAAAATTGGAATGTACTAGATCATGTCGAAGAAAATAATCTTCCACCTTCACTAGTCCATTTGGTCCGACCCTTCTGATAAAGATCGTAAGAAATTCAATGCATGGCCTAGAGGCAAGCCAATTATTTATGGGGAGCAATTTACATATTGGGGTAGGCGCATTACATGATTAAAAATAGTCGGGTCCCCGGTGCTTTGCCACAGGATTATATATTATGACTAGTGTGAAAGTCAAAGATGGTACGATTTGTTCCTTTAATGCCATATGTAGGTCCTGAATATAACTCGGACACTTGGCATAAATTGAGTAAGCATCGATGGCGCATGCTCATCTATGGCCTAAATTCAAATGCGAACAATATCCAAGCCCGGTGACTACACCCAAGCTTCACATATATTGATGGTCGTCCCTCGGTTTGCATGGAAACCTTCTTTGCTTTTATTAATAGCTCTATCGAGAATCACGAAGCTACCAATTGTGAATTTGTCGAGGCAAACAAAGACCAAGAAGATTTTTTAAGCCGTAAAATTGGCCGGAGATATATCATGGTTTATGCTATAAAAACTTTGTGTATTGGTGATGAATTGTTCATTGAATATGAATCTGTAGACCAATACCCGGAGGTCCTTTGATGATGTACTCAAATTACTCATATAATTTTTGTCGGAATGCACCATTTTCTTCTTCTTCTTCTTAATTCTTCTTCTTCTTCTCTTGGAATGAGATTGCACATATTGAAGATAAATGTGTATTATATCTTCAATATATGCTTTGATTATGACATAAAATTTTATATTTAGATTCGTTATTAAATGCTTAAAATTTAACAAACACGGGCTCTCAATGTATGTATCAATCACGCATATATTTCGTTTAATCGGCGTCTGGGGGTAGGCAAGTGGATATAAGACCACATCCAAAGCGTCTTGAATTGGCGACATCAAAAGTCATTGCGGATAGCGAATTAGAATACATTGAGCGGTATGGTACAAACATGGGCACAATGCATAATGAAGAGTACAATGATGAAGATGAGCAGAATACGATGATGAAGATGATGACAATGCCCCTATGGACGATCGAGGAACCCATAAGCGGACATGTTAGATGCATTTGGCCCAATCTTGACAATGACCTAGATGATATATAAATACTCCTAACGATGGTCATGAAGATCACGTTTTATTGGAGGAGGCGCATAAAGCATTATATCCGGTGCAAGCATATCTAGATTGGCGACATCTTTATTGATATTAAACCTTCAAGCCAAATTCAAATGGAGCAATGCCGATTGTTCACGGCTTTGTTAGAGTAAAATACAATTGCAATCACTTGACTTATTGAATTTGTAGTTGAATGTATCACGTAAAGGTTTTTTTTTTATCACAGTTATTGCAAGAGAAAATACTCCCACAAGGGAACACTATGCCCAAAAGTCGCCTTTGAAATAAAAATATATTGGCGACTCTTTGGTTTAGGCTACCATAAGATTCACGCTTGTCCAAATGATTGCATGGTATATTATCCGGATGACATCTACAAGAACACAGAAACATGCCTAAATGTGGTGCCTCTAGGTACAATCACGGATGCCAAAGGAAAAAGACCGTCCGATGAAGGTGGTTCGCTACTTTCCATTGATCCCTCGCATAAGGCTATTGTTTTAATGTGAATCTCTAGCTTAAGCTCATGGGTTGGTGTGCGCTAATGCGTCGGTGACAATGTACTCCAGCGTGGTTAGTGACTGCAAGCAATGGAAGCATATTGATGAAACATGGCGGAATTTGGAAGAGCCCGCGAAATCTCGATTAGGGTTGGCAACGGATGGTGTTAATCCTTATGGGCGCCAATCGGCCCAGCGTGGTCAACTTGGCGATAGTGTTGATCAACTATAATTTACCACCGTGGTTACTCATGAAGACTAGCCATTTAATGGTAGTACTATTAGTTCGAGGACCGAAGAAGGGAAAGTCTAGATCCATATCTGAAAATAGTTATTGATGAGCTTTTGACATTGTGGAGTGAAGGTATTGAAGTTTCACGATGTCTCAAGAGAACTTCGTCTTTGAGCAATTTACCTTGAGCAATCTTAATGTGGACAACGGCGATTGGCACGGTTTGTATGAACTCTCCGGACTCCAAGTATGCGGATATGCGGCATGTCACTTGTGTGGGTTTGAACAGTTGAACTCTCAGGTCAGCGGCATTGCACAAAAATGTCTATGCAAACTTCAAGAGATATCGCCAATGGAAAATCGACTTAAAACGTAGGTCCAAGAGAAAAACATTGCCTTCAAGAGCCTCCCAAAAAGGTTGACAATGAGAGATTGGGGTAACATGTGGGATGCGCGTGAAGGAAATAAGGTTAAGGAATGAAGTGGAAAGCATCCTTCTTCCTTCTACCCTATTGGGCGAAATTGAAGATCCATCATCTTCTTGATCCCATGCACATCTTTAAAACGCGTTTAGTCTATTTGGAAGCATGTCACGGACGTAAGGACACGAGATGCGACCACGAGAAGATCTACAAGAAGGCTGGATCAAAATCTAAAAAAGCATGGTTAAATGTCGAAGAAGGAATAAGGCCACAAGTGGATTGGATCGTGCCCTAGAAAATGTATGAAACCCGTTAGAAGCGATCAAGGCAATAAAGACTCAAAGCGGGGATATATGCATTCGTTGCGTAATTGTTTCTCTAACGAAGGGGAGTTAAGCGGGTTGAAATCTCATGATTGGCATAAGATGTTGCGGTTTGTTATGCCTATTGTTACGAGGGTGCGTCGTAGGCGGTCCACTACATGCAATATGTCTCCTATCGAGTTTTTCGGGGTTAAATGCAGTTTAGAAAACACTTCGATCTTTGAACTCTCACTTAACTTTTTCTTTCTTAAATGATATTTAGATGGATTACAAGGAAGGAGATATCAGACAAATGAAATTGCGGACATGCGAAACTAAGGTGCGTTGAGGCATGTTGTATGCTAGAGAAAGAATTCCCAACAAGTTTTACGGACATACAAACTCACTTACTAGTGCATTTAGTGGAATGAGTAGAGCTTGCGGGCACAACAAATCCTAGATGGATGTTTTTATAGAAGAACGCTTTACGAAGGTCCTCAAGGACTTACCGTGCGTCGAGAAAGCAAGGCCCGAGGGGTTGCATGGCGGGGTTGGTTAGCACGAGAGTCATTATTCTATGTCACCGAGTTCTTGGCGATCTACACCCCAATGCTCCACGATTATGGACCGATGAAGACACTCCAACTATAATTGGAGAAGTTCCGAAGGAAGACCCGAGAAGAAATTGTTCACACTAGAAGAACAGGCAAAAAAGTCAATAAGTTTCTCATCTACAACTCCACTCCCATGGAGAAATGGATAAAAAAATCAGGAAGAAAAAAATAAAGAGATGAGGAGAGAAGGCGCTATCGACAAAAAGAATGCAAACAACCACTTCGGATCATCTAGGGGTCACGCCAAGTGAGATAAACAATAAATGGCTGCTCGAACAACTAGAGATGGCAAGGCAACGTGGCGAACATGTTTCTAGCGAAGAATTTGCATATGCTAAAGGCGTGTCACTATTTGTAAGTGCAACTTAATAGCATATAATTCACGAGTTTAGATTCGTTATTTTGAACATTTGTTCCTTTACTTTGTAGTATAATTCATATGCATCAATATGGTCTTACGGTGCTCACTTTCGGCGACAAAGTGTGGATCATGGCAAACACTTATGATTGTGGTATATCAGCAAAGTTTAGTACTGATTTTGCGGGGCGGTAGTCTGAGACCCAAACCCAATCGAGGCAATGTTGGAATGGATTGGTACTATAAAGACTATCATGGAGGTTGATGTCGGTAGTGCATTCAAAACAATGTTGTTTGATGCGAATGGTTTGATCTTATGTGTCTTGGTGCTCATGCCACGATCATAAAGATCCGAGTGGCTGTATTCACTAGATTCAACTTCGTCGGGTATCGTGGTCAAGACACACTTTCGTGAGGGTTGAGCAATGTGAACAAGTATGTTTACTTGGATGCAATAAAATTTATATATGTCATTAACAAAGGAACTAATGTAATAGAGGTTTTGTAGGTCACCTTCGTTCGGATCCTTTGCAAGATCGATGGTGGTTAAGTAGTTCCATGTAAGGCTCGCTCCCCTTGCCATATTTGAAGGTGAAGAAGAGATGGCGGTCCGAATAGGGAGGTTGGGGGTTGGGGGAGACTATTGTCATGATAGAAGACTACCATCGATTGAACCTTCATTACTTTATTATGATTATTATATTTTCTTCCCACATATGAATAAGAAAATACTTTGGCATCTTAATTTGTGTATACTACAAACCATATTAGGCAACATTAGTATTGCAACCGAAGTTATCATAGACATTTATGCCAAGTTAATTGGCATCCTAGTATAGACCTATGGCTTTGCAAGTCCGTCGGCGCAGTTCTACATCTGATTGAGTACACGCTTTATGTTTAATTAATCATAAAATGTGAAGATCCCCTTCAAAATGCAAGATTCATATACAAAAATCATATATGTATTCCCTTCAAAATACAAAATTCATATAAAAACCCATACACAATTCAAATACACAAAACAAAGTGGATGCCCGTGCACATCTAGTGGTATATATCAATCCAGTGTGATCCACTTTCAGGCTCGGCGAAGGTGCTTTCGGCGGTGATTTCCTCCACCCCCGTCGAACAAGCCTCCCGGCATGGAATCAAGCCCTCTCCTACAGGTGTCTGTTTCCCCAAGGAATTCATGTACGAGCACTTCCGCATGCCCCGGTTGGTCTGGTGCAACTTTTGAAAGTAGGGCTTCAGCAAATGTTTCCCTTCCCAAAAGGCCCCTATCCTCTAGCATCTGGGCCAAGCACAACAAAGCTCACCATGCATTTCTTCAGGCACCGAGCACGTATTGAGGGAAGGTTCCGGCCTCCCGATGTCTGGCGAGGTCTTTCTTGCCCCCCTATCATGCGGCTTTGTCATGGCTTGCTTGAACTCAGGCCTTTCTTGGGTTAGGTTAGGTCTCTAGCCACTTTCCTGGAGAAGCGATTCAGGTGCTCCAGCAAGCGCCTGCGGCCTGCAGTGCGGCATCAGCGGGCATGCATTAGGAGAAGCGGCCATGGCGGATGTAGGTGAGGAGCTCGACGAAGGAGGAGGAGGAGGAAGGCTGGAGGCTTGAGGCGGGGGCGGAGGCGGCCCGGAGAAGCTGGAGGACTAATAGGGCAATATATATGGCATCTCGGCATACGAAAACAAAACAAATTTCTGCGGCGTCGTTATAGCCCGCTGACGTCGTTATAGGCGTCAATTAAGCGACCTTTAGGCGTCGTTAAGCGGCGTCTATCGTCTTAAAGCGACGTCTCGTTCTTTAAAAAGTCATCGGTAGGCTTTCATTTTTCCCATTTCTTTTATGATTTGAGTATTGCGAGCGATCCTCGGATCCTAGTTTTTCATTGCGGGTTATTGTGAGTTTTTTTTCTTTATTGCTTTTGGGATACATGGCCATGGAAGGTATGCTTGGCGGCTTGAAACGGTTCGGGAGGAGATGAGGATTCAAGAGCGAGAGATATGGAACTGTCTTCACAAGTAAGGCTACACTTTGAAGTTTATACACTTTATTGTATTTTATCTATTTTTCTAATCTATAGCTTGGTGTAGGAGCCGTCGAGGGCATGAGAAGGAAGGGAATCCTCAGTGAACCCCCTCCTCCACTTTCGAAGATGAGGACTATGAAACAACGATCCATCGGATGAAAGTGTTAAAGAAGTATGTGATTGGTGAGAAGGCCTTGCGACCAAATTGCTAGGAACCGGTGAAATCACCTAGCATGATGAGGTGCTTCTTGAAAGATGGTCGGGGTTTGGAAGCACCACGGGAAAAAGCGACATTAACATGATACTTAGCGTCGACATATGCATGGCTGGCGCCGGACATACTGACATGGAGCTATGGTTCAAAGGGGATGGACAAGTGGAGGACTTCCGCGATAGAAACCATAAGCCAAGCTCGAGGGGAGTATCTTTGGTTGTTCAAGTGATCTTTTGTTCAATAAACCTATGTTTTGTACATTGTTATATTTTCTCTTGGGTACAATCTAGCATTGATACATATGCATGAACATGATCGAAGGATTCTTGAAGATATTTTGCATTCTTACATTGGATATAAGCTTCTTGATTCGATTTGCCATTTCGAGGAGCTGAGGTTTTTCTCGACATTTCGACTTGGATTTGAGGGAGAACCGGCCGAGATTATTTGTGGTTTGGACTCTCACAGAGCTCTTACAAATGGGACACTTCCATGTTCTAAATCTTTCAAATGCACATTCTTAGAAGTTTGTGATGGACCAGGTCAGCTTTGATTTTTCCAACCTGACTGGAGTAGAAGTGTACCACTAAATTTTTATGTTTCTTTGTGGCTTGAAGAACCAAGCATCTTCCAAATCTTCCGTCGGTTCGGTTTTGCCTACTGCCGAGCCGCCGACCGCTCTAATGCTAACCCTTTGACCTAGACCTTCTACTCGAAAATTCAAAATTGGGTCGTGGGCCGAGATGAATTAGGGATCCCGTGGCAAAAACCGAATTTATTTTCGTGGCAATGCATTAAATTATGAATTTAATTAATGTCTTGCCACTTTGCAAAGCTCTCCCCTACTTGCCACACTGGAGGAGGAAAGGCTCCAAACTCCGCTCCGCCGGGCCCCTTGCTCCGGTGATTCTGCAGGCCGCTTTGGCCAGGTCCCAAGTGCAACGGACCAGGACTCGGCCCCCAAAAGCGTAAACCCTTCTAGAGCCTGGCAACCTACTTCGTGGTTTACGCGTTTGAGGCCCTCTCCTTGTCGGGGAATCTGCAACCTCGGCGGGACCTTAGGCGGTGTCTTGGAAGTGGGAGTTGGGGTGTTGACCTTGAAGGACCCTAAAATCCCTCCCAGGTCGCTTGCCCCAAATTTCCCTCTCCCCAAGGCCACCGGGGACTACGGTGGCGACCTCCCCTCTCCCTAATCAGCGATCTCCGACCTGCCAATGGACTTTAACGCCGACATTGCCACAGGGACCAAGTTAGTGGCGGAAGACCAACCGAACTCCAAGAAGCGCCAAAGTAGCTCACTTCCATCACACTTTCTAGTAGTCAATTGGCCTACAGGGATGTGCATGACAGGATCTCTTGTAGGAGGGCGGAGGTTTCCTTCTTTTACAAGAAAACCCGACCGTGTAACTTTGCTCCCTAGGGTAATTTAAGCCGTTCCTGACCATTTGGCGAGGGAGTCTATTTGCCATTCCTGAGCATCCCTTGCAGGAAATCGACAAAAACGCTCGCGGTTTCTACAAGGCCGACATGGGCGCTTGGGTTTCTGACAAGTTCTCCTACCATCTGGAATCTTTTGGACCTTTTCCGGCGAGGGGGGCCCAGCAGAGGATCCATCCACGATTGGATAGGGGAACCGCCCGAGGTGGTCATTAGCGTGCGGCCAAGGGAGCTTGCCGCCAGAAGGGCTGCCTCGAACTTTTTTTGGATCCCCGCCTCACGGGGTCCGGACTCTCCCCTCTTGTGAGGGATCCCCCGCAAGGTCCCCGCCTCGCTTGACTTTGGGGAAGGGTGCCAGCTCTGTTGCCACCGCAACCCGGCTGCCCCGACCGCTCTAATGCTAACCCTTTGGCCTAGACCTTCTCCTAAAATTCAAAATTGGGCCGTGTGCTGGGAGATGAATTAGGGATCCACCGGCAAAAACGGAATTTATTTTAGGTGCAATATTTTAATTAGCACTTTCTTAATGTCTTGCCATTGCAAAAGCGCCCCGACTTCTACGCCACATCGGGAGGAGGAGGCCCAAACTCCAAACCCCGCCGGGCCTCTTTGTTCGTGCATTTCGGCCTTTACCGCTTCGGCCAGTCCCAGTGCAACGGAACCAGGACCGGCCCCCAAACGTGAACCCTTCTAGAGCCCGGCAACCCGCGGGGTTTACGTTTGAGGTCCTCCTTTGTCGGTTCCACGGGACCTTTGCGCCGTGTCTTGGAAGATAGGTTAGTGGGAGACGCCGCCAGCGGGGCCAATCCTCCCGAGGTCGCTGTCTCCAAATTTCCTCTCCCAGGCCCTGAGGACGGGACTGAGCACCTCCCTCTCGAATCGCTATCCTCTGCCAATGGACTCGAAACGTCGACATTGCCACGGGACCAAGTTCCGTGGGCCGAAGACCACCCAAACTCCAAGAAGCCAAAGTAGCTCACTTCCATCACACCTGGTCAATTGGCCTAGGATGTGCATGCTGATATATCGGCCATGGAGGGCGCGGAGTTTCCCTTCTTCGCAAAAAACGACCGTGTAACTTGCTCCCTAGGGTAATTTTAAGCCATTCGGACGATTTGGCGGGGTCTATTTGCCATTCCGGAGCATCCAAGGTCTTAACGACAAAACAAGGGGTTTCTACAAGGTCGACATCGACGACCCGTTTTGACAAGTTCTCCTGACCGATCATGAATCTTTTTGGACCTTCCCCAAGAGGGGCAACCCGAATCGGGAGGATCCAAATCCGGATAGGGAACCCGCCCGGGAGGGTGGTCATTTAGCTTCATTCTCCCCGGGAGCTTATGAAGGGCTGCCTCGGAACTTTTTCGATCCCACCTCCTGGGTCCTAACTCTCCCCTCTTGTGGGATCCCCGCAAGGTCCTGGCCTCGTTTGACTTTGGGAAGGGTGCCGCCTCGGTTGCCCCGCAAACGCTGCCCCAACCCGCTCCTAATGCTAACCCTTTGACCTAGACCTTCCCCAAAATTCAAAATTGGGCCGTGTGGCCTGAGATGAATTAGGGATCCAGCTACCGCAAAAAATCGAATTTATTTTCGCAATGCATTAATTATGATTTATGAATGTCTTACACCGCAGTGCTCCGACTTCTACTTGCCACATCGGGAGGAGGAAAGGCCCAAACTCGCCCGCCGGTTCACTTGCTCCATATTCTCCTTGCCGCTTGTTCGCCACAGTCCCAAAAAAGCAACGAACCCTCGGCCCCCAAAACGTAAACCCTTCTAGAGCCCGGCAACCCACTGTGGTTTTACGCTTTCTAGGCCCTCTCCTTGTCGATTCTACGGACCTTGCGCCAGTCTTAGCGGAGTTGGGGTGTTGACGCAGCGCCGGACCTAAAATCCCTCCGGAGGTCGCTTGCCCCAAATTCTCTCTCCCCAAGGCCCTGGGGGCCCGGACGGGCGACCTCCCTCTCCGATCGTGACCGACTCGCCAATGGACTCGGGAACGCCGACATTGCTCTCGGGGACCAAGTTCCGTGGCTTGGGACCACCCAACTCCAAGAAGCGCCAAAGTAGCTCACTTCCATCACACTCGTAGTAATTGGCTCTAGGATGTGCATGCGATACCGGTCGTGGAGGGCGTGAGTGTTTCCTTCTTTTGCAAAACCGACCGTGTAACTTGCTCCCTAGTAATTTCGCCATTCCCAACGATTTGCGTGGTCTATTTGCCATTCCTGAGCATCCCCGCCCTGAACGACAAAACAAAGCGGTTTCTACAAGGCCGACATCGAGGGCCCCGGGTTTGACAAGTTCTCCTGACCGATCTGGAATCTTTTGACCTTCCAAGAGGGGCCCTCGAATCTTGGGATCCAACGGTTTGGATAGGGGAACCGGCTCCCGGAGGGGGTCGTGCTTTGCAGCTCCCGGGGGGAGCCGCCAGAAGGGGGGTCGCCGAACTTTTTGATCCCGCCTCCTCCTGGGACTCTCCCCTTGTGTGAGGGGATCCCCGCAAGGTCCTGGCCTCGCTTGACTTGGGGAAGGGTGCCAGCTCGGTTGCCCCGCACGCTGCCCTGCGTCACCGGACTCTAATGCTAAACCTTTGACCTAGACCTTCTCCCAAAATTCCAAAATTGGGCCGTGTCTTTGGAGATGAATTAGGGATCTCCTGCCGCAAAAATCAGAATTTATTTTAGTACAATGCATTAATTAGCGAATTTATGAATGCCTTACCACTTTCAAAAGCGCCCCTCGCTTCTACTTGCCACACGCTCGGGAGGAGGGGAGAAACCCGCCTCCGCCGGGGTTCCCCTTGCCCTTGCTCCATTTGCGCCCCAGGGTCCCAACCGCAACAGACCGGGACTGCGGCCCCTAAAACCCTTCTAGGCCCCAAAACCGGGGTTTACGTTTGAGGCCCCCTCCTTGTCGGTCGGCCGGGACCCTTGGACCGTCTTGGTTGAGTTGGGAGTGTTGGGTGTTGGAAGCCTTGCACCCACCCTAAAAATCCCCCCGGGAGGCTGGGTTCCCCAAATTTCCTCCCCAAGGCCCCCAATGGGCCGACCTCCCCTCTCCGGAACCAGATTTGATCTGCCAATGGACTCGAGCGTCGACATTGCCCGGGGACCAAGTTAGGGCGAGAAGACCACCCGAACTCCAAGAAGGGCAAAGTAGCTCCCACTTCCATCAGACACCGTAGTCAATTGGCCTAGGGATGCATGCATCTTGGATACCGGAGGGAGCGGAGGCTTCTTCCTTAAAACCGGCCGTAACTTGCTCCCTAGGGTAATTTCCCATTCGGGGCGATTTATAGGTCTATTTTGCCATTCCCGAAAGCATCCCTGTGCCGTCTCAACGACAAAACAAGGCGGGTTTCTACAAGGCGACATCGGGGACGCCCTTGGCTTGACAAGTTCTCCCGACCGATCTGGAATCTTTTGGACCTTCTCAAGAGGGGCCCCCGAACGGAGGATCCAACGGTGGGATAGGGGAACCGCCCTGAGGGTGGTCATTGGCGTGCGGGGAGCGGGGAAGGGGTCGGCGGGGAACTTTTTGGATCCCGCCTCCGGGTCCGGACTCCCACCTCTTGTGAGGGATCCCCTCGCAAGGTCCCGCCTCATTTGACTTGGGAGGGTGCCGCCTCTGTTCCTCAAACGCTGCCCCTGACCGTCGGTAATGCTAACCCTTTGACCTAGACCCTCCTAAAAATTGGGCTTTGGGCCGCAGTCGAGATGAATTAGGAATCCAAATTGGCAAAAAATCTAATTTATTTTTCATACCGCATTAATACGAATTTATGAATTTACCTTGCCACCATCACCCCCGACTCTAATTGCCACATCTGGGAGGAGAGGAGGTACTCCAAACCCGGCCCGCCGGGCCGCCCCTTGCCAAGTTCAGCTTCCTGGCCACGCCCCAACCAGGTCCCAGTGCATGCACCAAAACTCCGGGCCCCCAAAACGTAAACCCTTTCTAGAGCCCCGGCAAACCAAGGTTTACGCGGAGGCTCCTCTCTCCTGCCTTTATTCGGTCAAACCATACACCCGAAGTGGTTGCTTTGACGCTGCAGCACGCTGGGACCTAAAATCCCCCGGGAGGTTTCGTTCCCCAAATCCCTCTCCTGCAAGGCCCCGGGACTGCACGGGCAACCTTTCCCTCCCAACCGTCCGGCTCCGGGCCAATGGACTCGTACGCCGACATTGCCCTCGGGACCAAGTTCCGGGGCCAAAGACCACCCTCACCAACTCCAAGAAGCGCCAAATTAGCTCAGTCCAATTGGAATAATTGGCCTGGGATGCCTGAACCGGCCGGGAGGGCGGAATAAGTTTTTCTCTTTGCAAAAACCTAATTGTAACTTGCTTCCTGGTAATTTCGCCCATTCCTGACGATGGTGCAGGTTCCATTTGCCATTCCAAAGCATCCTCTGCACGAATAATGACAAACACCCGACATCGACGCCTCGCATATTCTGGGTTGACAAGTTCTCCCGGACCGATCTAGAATCTTTTGGGCCTTCCAAGAGGGGCCCTTGCGGAAGAGATCCAGCCGGTCGGATAGGGGAACAAATGCGTCCAAAGACACTCAGAAGTCAATTGGCCTAGCATGTGGGATGCCTAGGGATACCGTCAGTGGGAGGGCGGGAGTGTTTCTTTCTTTGCAAAACCCCACTGCACTTTCCCAGATACGCATTCCTGGGAGGACTTATGCAGGGTCAATGCTTGGCCCCAAGCCTCCCCGGGTTCTCGAATCCACAAAACACTCATGGGTTTCTACAAGGTCGATCTCTTGACGCCCGCTGTTTGACAAGTTCTCCGACCCATCTAGAATCTTTTGGGCCTTCAACAAGAGGGGCCCCCTAATAGAGATCCAAACGGTCGGATAGAGTGTCCCAAGCCCGGGAGGGTCATTAGCGCAAGGGCTCCCGCTGGGAGCTGTGAAGGGCTGCCTCGGAACTTTTTTGATCCCCTCCCTCGGGTCCTGGACCTCCCTTTAGAGGGGAGCTCCCCAAGGTCCCGCGCCACCTCTTTGACTTCTGGGGAGGGTGCCACTGCTGCTCCCCAAGTAACCTGCCTCCCACCTTAATGCTAACCCCTTGACTCCAGACCTCAAAATTCCCAAAATTGGGCTTTCAGGCCGGAGATGACCAGAACTAAAATCGGCAAAAAATCAGAATTTATTGCATAATGCATTAATACTTTAATTTATGAATGCCTTGCACATCACAAAGCTCGACTTCTAATTGCCACATCGGGAGGGGAGGACAGGCCCAAACTCCATTCCGCCGGGCCTCCCCTTGTTCGCTGCTCGGCCGGGCAGCAGCTTCTGGCCACCCTAAAATCCCCCTAAGCCGCTTGCCCTCGAATTTCTTCTACCCAAGGCCCCCTCGGGACACCTGCACCTCCCTCTGAACCATTATGATTTGGCTCTCAATGGACTCAAAAAGTCGGGTATTCGGGACCACCCCCACCTCCCAACAAAGCACACCCCGTAGTCAATTGGCATAGGGATGTGGATAATCAGTGGAGGGCGCCACACTGTTTTCTTAAAACCGACTTGTAACTTTAGGGTAATTTCGCCATTCCTGGACGACTCTTGGCGTAGGTCGATTTTGCTATTTCTTTCAAAGCCTCCCTCGTGCCCGCCAACGACAAACATCAAGGGGTTTCTACATAAGGCCGACTCTCAGACGCCATTCGCCACATGAACAAGTTTTCCTAATCGGACCTAGAATCTTTGGGCCTCGGGCGAGGGGGCTCCTCACTGCAGGATCCAACGGGATAGGGGGAATCCCAACCGAGGGTGGCTATCATTACGCATGCCTGTGGGGAGTGCCAGAAGGGCTGCTCGGGAACTTTTTGATCCCGCCTCCCTGGGTCCCACTCTTGTGAGGGAGCCCTAGAAGGGTCCTCGGGCCTCGCTTTGGACTGGGAAGGGTGCCGCCTCTGGCTGCCCTGGCTACAAGGGGCTGCCCCGACCGCTCTAATGCTAAACCCCTTGACCCAGGACCTTCTCCAAAATTCTCAGTGTGGAATTGGGTCAGGCGGTGGGGCCGGAGATGAATTAGGAATCCAAATTGCAAAAAAATCAGAATTTATTTTCATACAATGCATTAATTACGAATTTATGAATGCCTTGCCACTTCAAAGCCGGACTTCTAATTGCCACATCAAAGGCTGGAGGAGGGAGAGAGGCTCCAAACTCAAGCTCATGCTGGGCTTGTTCAAGCCGTCAGCAGCCTCGGCCATCGCCCTAACTGCATCACTAAAAACTCGCCCCCAAAACGCGAAATCCTTTTCTAGAACTGCAAACGGTTTACGCTGAGGCCCCTCGCCGATTTGGCTGACCTTGCAACTGTCTTGACGTGGAGGGTGTGTGTTGAAGCTGTAGCACTGACCTCCCAAAATCCCCGGTCGCTGCCCTCAATTTCCTCCCCTGCCCCCGGGACTTATTGTGCCACTTCCCCTCTCTCGAACCGTGATTTCACCGCCAATGGAGTCAACGCCGACATTGCTCGGGACCAAGTTCGTGTGGGTTTAAGACCATCCGACCTCTAAGAAGGGCCAAAGTACTCATGCGTCCAAAGACACTCAGCTTCAATTTGCCTAGATGTGGGATGCCTGACACGGCCGCGGGAGGGCGAGTATTTTGTTTTGCAAAACCGGACCTTGTAATGTTCCCTAAGGTAATTTCGCCATTCCCATCTTTAATTTAGCGCAGGTCTATTTGCCATTCGGGGTTCTCCTGCAACGAACGACAAAAACACCGCGCGATTTCTACAAGGTCACCTCGGGGACGCCCACGGCTGACAAGTTCTCTGACCGGTCTGGAATCTTTGGGCCTTCCTCGGGCAAGAGGCCCCCCGGCGAGGATCCAACCTGGCCGGATAGGGGAACTGCTCCCGGGAGGTGGGTCATTGGGGCGGCGCCTCCTGGAGCCGCATAGGGTCTGGAACTTTTTTTTTGGATCCCTCCTGGGGTCCCGGGAATCCTCCCCGCCTTGTGAGGGAAGGAGGGAGCCCCAGGGTCCTCGTGGCCTCGCTTGACTTACTCTGGAGGGTGCCACTGTTACCCCGCAATCCGGGAGCTGCCTCGACCGGGTTTTAATGTTAACTCTTTGACCGCCTAGACCTTTTTCTCCGAAAATTAAAATTGGGTTTCGTGTCAGATTACTTAGGAACGCCAGGGTAAAAATCAGAATTTATTTTCGCACAATGCATTAATTACGAATTATGAATGCCTTTGCCACCGCAAAAGCACCCCCGCCCCCACTGCCACAATATCGGCGAGGACGTAATTCAACTCCATTCCGTCGCCTCTTGCTCCAGCGCCTTCTACCGGGCAGCTCTCGGCCATTCCAACCGCAATGTATCAAAAACTCGCCCCCAAAATGCAAACCCTTTCTAGAACCCGGCAAACCACGGTGGTTTACGCTTTTGGAGGCCCCTCTCCTTGTCATTCGGCCGGGACTCCGCGCCTGTGGTTCACCGAGTGGGGCGCGACGAGTATCGCACCCTAAAATCCCCCTCGGAAGCGCAGAGTTCTAATTTCTCTCCAAGGCTCCCCGGGACAGACCTGCCACCTCCCTCCGAACCGTGTGATTTGGCTCCCGCCAATGGACTCGTGAAGCCTGCATTGCCCCTGGGACTGTTCCGTGGCCGTAAGACCACCACCTCCAAGAAAGCACACCGTAGTCATCACTGGGCCTAGGATGTGGGATGCCTCTGGACACCTTCGCGGGAGGGTATGAGTGCTTTCTCTTTTCTTTTGCAAAACCGAATTTGTAACTTACTTCCTAGGACACTTATTCCTCGGATGATTCTCAAGGAAGTCGATTTAAGCATTCCCAGCCTCCCCAAAATAAGGCCAAACCTTTCTAGAACATGGCAAAACCACTGTGGTTACGCTTTCGAGGCCCTCTCTCCTTGTCGATTCTCCAACCGACTCATAAGGTCTTTGACGGGCGGGGTGTTGGAAGCCAGATCAATGGACCCTAAAATTCCCACATGTAATGCTTTTGCCCTAATTCTCCTCTCCCCACGTCTGGACCCAAGGACTTCCCTCCTGAATCGCATTTAATCTGCCAAGACCTCTAACGCCGACATTGCCATGGGGACCAAGTTCCATGGTTGCAGTTAGACCATCCCACCCCCAAGAAGTGCCAGCAGTTGCGTCCAAAGACACTACGTAGTCAATTGGCTTAGTACGGGATGCGATACCGCCGCGGAGGGCGTGGAGTATTTTCTCTTTCTTTGCAAACCCGAATTTTGTAACTTCTGCTCCTCAGGGTTTCGCCATTCCTCGACTTAATTTACAGGTCGATTTTGCCATTCCGAGCCTCCCCGTGCCCTAACGAAAACACGCTTTACAAGGTCAACTCGTGACGCTGACCGACGAATAGTTTTAA
>JAJEKV010000026.1:3599258-3703793 GCA_021234155.1 Isoetes taiwanensis
GGTGCTGCCATTGCTATCTCCGCCTCGATCCCAAGTTAGAAAATCGAGAATGAAACCTAGATTGGGTTCCTCGTGGTTGTGGAAACCTTAGAGTGGTTAGGGGGGGAAACTAGTCTAGGTTTCCAATAAAAGATACCGCTTCTAGGTTTCCTTTGGATCCATTAATTGTCGAAAAGGGTCTTATAGGGTTTTAATGGTGTTGGGGCGTATATTAAATTGCCATTTAAGGCAAGAAATCGCCGGAATTTAAGGTCGCTTTTAAGGCATGAATTTCACAGACCATTCTTTCCGATTCTTCAAGGCAAAATTGGAGCTCGTTAAAATCGGTGATGGATCCGGTGATCCCATTCCACGGGCCACCAGCAGGAAGCAGCCCACATCGGAATTGCTTGGAAACGTGGGAAAACAGTGTATGGCGATTGATGATGGCGCTGGCCATCGCTGCATGCCTGAGCAAAGCATCAATCGTTTTAAAATAGATCCATAGCCATGTAAGCTCGGATCCATAGCCATGCAAGCTCCGTGGGCTTTGAGCAAAAAAAGGCCTCGCCAAATCTTCATATTTAAAAGCATGCATGTGATTTGCACCGCTTGAGAAAAAAATCGCTAAAATCTTCGAGATTCAAAGCCACACAGCCTAATTGGGGTTTGAGGAAAAATATTGGCCGGGATGCCAAAGAAGCAGTCGATTTCCTTTTTGAAGATAAAGTTTTTGAAGATGCATTTCATTGCAGCTTTTCCGGCTTCAAAAAATTTCACGTTGCATCGATTCCCTTGGTATAGTTTTCTCGATTTCATGCCAACATAACTTAGTTTTTCAAACGATTCAAAAGAAATTCCTTGTTTTTTATGTGTCCCTAAACTAAATGTCTTATGAACAAAATTCTTGCAAATCAAAAAAGGAGTATTGTTATATAGATTATTTAGTAGTATAGCACAATTTTGTTGTTATGTCAACTAGTCACTCATATGTAATTGTGCTTATCTTGCTGTGTCTTCAACTATTTGGTGTTTCCGGAAGTTAGTTGGCTTCCAGTTAGTTGCTTATTGGCTCTGTGTGGTAATCTAATAGTTTGTTGATGCCAGTACAGATATAACAAGAGGATGCACCAGAGGCAGGTGAAAGAAAAAATGTGCCTCCCGTGCACCACATGTTTGCCGATGATGAGAAAGTGTATTAGTTTCCAAAACATAATCGATGTATCAAATGTGAACTTTTTCTCCGTGGTCGCATGGAATATGGAGTATACGCCGCTTAGTTACATCTATTCCGTGCTTGCCTACCACTTCACAGACGTGGTTTTGTGCACGAGGGGATGCACTCATACACGATCGCGGAGAGGGCTATCGGTGGATGACTCTACGCCAGAAAGTGCTCGGGACGCACTCAAGGGACCTTCCATCCAGATGTGGAGGGTTCCTAGACCCCTGGAGGTGCCTCGGGAGGGGAGAGACCCGATGATGAGGACGAGGCATCCTTGGAGAGGCGTAAGAGAGGGCTCTCCTATACGGACGGTTTATGTGGTATGAGAGAAAGTACCTAGTAGGCCGCCAGAGGGCAAGTATAGGGCTGTGATAATCACACGACCGGCTATAGAGTGGGCAAAAAAAATGAGAGAACCATGACGATCTTGAGATTGGTGAGAGATTTGCCACAGGGAAGGAGCAAAGGGATGGTAGACCGGGGCCAGCCGGATGTTGGCATTATGAACGGGCCGAGAGACGCCGATTTAGAGACGCAGTCTGGGACTTGTATGATAGGCATGGCCACATCATGTTGTTGAGGATCATGTTGTTGAGGATGAGATATCTCAGAGGACCGCAGTAGTTTTGGATAATATAGTAGCGGATTTGGTAGCAGGTGCAAAAGTAGTGCTACCTGACATGCCCAGAGGCACAAAGGACTTGGCATTGGTATCCGGCTTCTACCTCCTTTATATGGAGGGCAATAGAGAGTTCATGTTGATCCTTTTGTAGTATGCCACCATGAGTTTGGTTTTGTTATGTACCATTTATTACATCTCGGCACTCCATGCAATGACATCCATGTACAGTGGGACCTTCATATTGGGAGGGTGCCCATTGATCTTAATATTTCAGATTTCATCACCACATGTGTGGCCCTTCTAATTTTCCAATGATGCCATCTCTTTCCTCCCATGACTCTACCTCTTGACCTTCACACGCTCACTCATCTTCACATATTTCTTTCACCCGGGAGATCTTTCATAGACTCTGCGTAAGACCTTCATCGCCTTTGCCATCTTCATGTACCACACTTGGTTTAGGTGTATCTTGTGCACCGTTGTGGGTTCATGCCCCATCGTAGCTTGTCATTCAAAGGATTACTTATTTCCACCATGAGGGATGGGCTGCCCCAGACTCGTGATGCCTTTCACCTATGCCTTGTATTTCCTCATCGATGCCTAGTCCCCGCTACACCTAGACAATTTTGCACATGAGCTTAGCAATTCTTTTGGGATGCTTGCACCTCAAAGATGACGCCGACACCCTCGCATCTAGTTGTGGCATGCTTGATAAATTCCGTGACGAGGTTCCATGAGACACAACGAATTGTTTTCGGCCACCGGCAGGCCCCATCGAATTTTATATTGACATATTTGAGGTCCGGAGGCGGGCATTAAGTGTGGGGAGAGTAGGCCTAGGGTAGCATCAGCAGTGATCCCAAATACTCGAAGGAGAGACTATACGCATATCACTTGGCCTAGTGACTCCTTTCCTCCGATCGGATTGGGCAAATTGTCGCCAGATGGATGGGTGTTTGATCGTTTGAGGGTACGCATACCTCCCATATGGATATCGGGGGGTTTCTTCTTTAGTCGACATTTGTACCCCTTTGGGCGTTTGGGCTTCCGGAGAGAGGACGAGAGGCACGCGCACCCATATGGTTGATGATTGATGCAACTTTTAGACCCAGAAGCGCTGGTTCTCGGGCGAATTGCACATGAGATTGCCGCTGGTTTTGAGTGGGGAGCCCCATGGATATTTGTACCATGTAGTGGAGAGAGGGCAGTAGAGAAAGGCTAGGCACTCATTGCCCTCACCCTTGTGTCCACACTCCTCGATCCAAATGACAAAAAGTCTATTAGATATGACATGGGATGGGCAATGGGGAGATTGAACTCTGCTTGTATATCATGTGAGTATCCATATCATTCTTCTCATAAGGCGTCTCCTATGCTTCTTCTAGAAATGTTTGGTTTTGCATATTTGTAGGATTATCGTGCATATGCTATCCTCGACGAGGATCGCGACTCGAAGTTCTATTTGTGGATCCCACATACTACGCCGTTTTTGGTATGCTTAAAATCAACTTAATAATCGATAGAGATATTGTCACCATATCCGGGCCACCATTTCGCGGATAACCACGGCCCTAATGTGGAATGGAGGAGCATCCGAGCAGATTCGCCGCTTGTACATAAGTGAGTCCTAGTTTTGGTTCATGTGCATACATACTTTCATGTCTAACACGCTTTAATGTTAGTCTCCATTGCGGTTGTACATCTTCATTCGAGATGTGGACATTGACACTTACTTGGGATCGAGGGGATTTGACTTCATCGCGGGTTGTGCTTTGACTCACCCAAGGTGCATAGAGGCCCCGAGTCTTAATGAGTTGAATAGGTAGATGCTTCACATTGTATAAGTAGGCATGAGTAAGTACAATATGTGATATTAAAACAAATTCCATTGTTTTTAGGTTGTTTAGGGCTTATTTGCTTATCGGAGGAGCACCTCTCCGTGATGCCGTAGATGCGCTTTGCACCTCTTGATATCCGCAAACATGGACGCTCCAATCGCAGAGGATGATACTAGTTGTGGGTCCATACGGCATTGTGCATGCGCCTGATCAAAATGCTTTATTCATTGGAGATCCTCCAAAGCATCTGTTAAGGTATTCCTGACATTAATATTCCCTTCTAGTTGTGCACTTAAAATAATGTCGAAGGCCAGAGCTAACCTATTGATGTTGGCATTGTAGATTTTGGGTCGATTGGTTCCTACCATTGGATGTGCGCACCGAATCCACAAGTGTTTTCTTCAAATGCATTGCATTACTTTTTATGCTTTGTGGCTCATTAGTAGGCAACATCCCTCATGCTTGACTATGTGACAACCCTCGATAAAATTTTGACCATGACCGGTGGATCCTCTCATGATGTATCTCTTTGGCACGCCTCAATGTACCTCTTATTGCATATAACCGCCATAATGCTTTCTCAGTTACTATTCTATACTTTGATTTTAGGATTTGTAAAGAACCATATCATTCATTTGATGCTTGAGAATTTGACAATAATTCTAAACAAATATACATCCTAGCATCCATGTCACTCAAACTATTATGGAAATAAACACGCATCGTAGGACCCTCCTCTTGTCCGCCGATTGAATGGGAGGTGCTTTGTCGGGGCGACCGGCATCCCAGAGTGGAAAAAGTGGCATTCTAGCCGCAGCCTTGTGATTGTGCATATGAGCCTTTGAGTTCATAGGTGTTGGTTTATCGACCGCTTCCTAGCAACCTAACATCTCGCCGGGACATCCTAGATTATGTGTTGAAGTTCCTTTCTCTCCGCTACATCCACGCTGGACAGCCTGCTCAAAAGTTGTTTGCATCCACTTCTGCCGCCTCACGCTTTTTTGAGCAATTGAATGGCGATGTCCTTCGAGAGTTCCAACATTATTTTGCGTGAACTTGCTCCTCGTGATTCATCCCTACCTACCACACTTCTCCCTGCTGATGCAACTGCTCATAAACATGAGGATAATGCCTGCAAGGAAGTGCTCGCGCTAGAAGATGTTTCAGATCGAGACAAGGGCTTGGACAACCACAATAAGCTGCTTGCAAGAGAACTTGATATCGGCCCCCGGAGTGGACTCGACATTATCGAAGTGCAATTTGTTCAGATCCTCTAATATAATGGTGTCTCCTTGTGCTTTGTAATTTGCACGTGACGCCACGCTTACTCAGGCTGCCACAATCTCGAATGCGGTAAATCTACCACTTGCATCTATCCAAAGTTACGACGACTTAGTATAACACAAGCATTAATTAAATACAAAAAGGGGAAAACTAACAATTGAATGACAACTTACCAAGCCTGTCACCGCGATACATAGATCAACCATCGCTCTCCTCGCTGGCACCCCTCCATCCGGGTAGCCAATGAGGGTCGATATAAGGTGGAACATGCTAACATTGACTTTATGCTGCAAAAGTTGGACCTTAAGAATTCGCCAGCACCTCCCCGAGGTTAGTGGTATCGCAATTGGAGGGGAACATCCTAGCATATTTTGCCATTTTCCTCGGCCCCAAAGGACCACCGAGCAAGCACCCGCCAGACGAAATATCTTGTTGAATAAAATTAATAGACTCTAAAAAATGGAATAACATATGCCAATAAAAAACAACAAGGTTCTATCCATACCTTAGCACTTCCTTTTGTTTTCTTGGTGGCATCAATGAGATCATGTAATTGACTAGTGTATTCCCGTGCATTGGTGCAAGTCATCATCGAGGTGAGACGCTTAAAGAGATCCTTCTTTGCCTCGGATCCGTAAAACCTCGAGAAGCTAATCCACGATTCAACCCTAGTGGACATACCAAGACAATTGACTCCAACATACCTTTGGGAGCAAGTAATTTCACCATGAACGCCATGGTGAAACCAACATGCAGAATATGACATGCAATCTTCATACAACCAATATCGTGATCGGCAACACAAAGAGCGCAAGGGACGACCTCACCACCAGGTTCCTAGCCAACAATGTGCATCCCTCCTAAACTACACGCCCTCGAGCTAGCAAACGCTTACTTTGTCGAGATCTATAGTGATGGCTCTTGGTCTATTAGTATATCCATTCAAGGAACACAAAGACGAAGGCAATACCAAGGCAAGCCTCATGATGTTGACCACTGTATCGCCATGATATAGCATATAGAAAACGGAATACCCATCCCATTGCGTTTGGAACATGTGCACTATAATGGACACCCATACATATTTTTGTCTTGAAAGTTGAATCCATGGTCCATGCCGGGATTTTTATATCTAATCTAACCTGTTCCAAAGATCCATGGATCTTGAATAACCACAATCCATGGACGCTTTGTTGATCCTCATGGGCAAGTGCAGTGGGCCGGTGGTAAATCACTCCTTGTGACCCTACCCAACTATCCATTCCACTTCTACTTCATCCCAATCAGACCAAATGATGCCACCGAATATATAAAAAACCGTAACCTTGAGGTCACCAAGCTTGTAGGAAACAAAACACACCATTACATGATATATGTGAAACAAAAACTTAGGGGAGTGAATGATCGCACCACTTAGACGCAATTGATATCCAAGGCCGTGATGTCCTCATGAGCCATCTTGAAACTAAGACATCACTTTATCTCAGAGGGTTTAATGACATTGTTACATATCTCCTTTCATCATGTTACCCCCAAAATGTATCCCTAGTCCCTATTAGCATACTAGTAGCCTTTCCAACATAGATGGATGTAAGGGGAGGGACCATTGGTCATCCCTCGCATCATGGATTGCGGGCCATTATGACCCCGAGGCATAAGTATCTTGGCAATGCTAGAGCCATCCCATAAGATTAACGGGAGATTGTAATGGTCTAAAACCACATTGTGCCTTGAAACTTCAGTTTGCCTTAGTTTGCCTCTCCCTGCAATCCGCATCTCAACTTTGCCTCCTCTATGGCATATATAGTCAACGATTGCATATCATTTCTCCACACCCTACAATGGCTACGTAAACAACCTAACTCTCTATGCTCTCTACTTGCAATTCCTCCAAGCGGCATCAAAGGAGGCAATGGGCACGCCCTCCCCTGAATTAAATAAATCGCATTCTTAGTGGGCATCACATGCTTGGTGTTGTACGGTACGCCGATATGCATTGCCTGATATAAAAGCTCCTGGATGCCATGGAACTGCACCAACTTGCCATGTATTCTAATGTTATCCAATGTAGGTGATATTGAAGATGCCCCAGTGCCTTCTTCGGAACATGGGCTCTAACAATGATATCTTCCCAAATATTAACCTGTGGAACATATATAGCCATCTTCCAAAGGTCATACATGTGAGAAAAACCAAAGATGTGTATCCATTTGCGCTTTTGCCGAAAGGACACCCACCTTTGTTATTACTTGTGGTTCTCGAAACCTTAGTGAGGGTGAAGAAGTATATCCAGAGGGAAATTTGACTGCGCTAGCACATTCTTCAATAGAAGGGAGGAAACGTACTTTACAAACACAAAGAATCATCGACATATGCAGCGAAGACATAGCCTCTTGCGGAAGCGATAAGAGTATGAGGAGGAAACAAAATCCTGATCCCATCAACATTTACATCGCCATCACAACCTTCATCTTCCGGATCTTCAAACTCGAGATCTGAGCAATCTCCACAAAAGCAAAGTCACCACCGCTTCATCCGAAGCCGATACGAAGAATCACTAGAGCTTGACCTAGCACCATAGCCTTTCAAGGTTCTCGATCCATGCTGAACATGAAGCTCTTTCCGAGAATTTGAAGACTAAGAAGCTCTTCCGTAGAATTTGAAGACGAAGGAGGCAACAATAAAAAATAAAATTCAAAAGGGCAAAATAAAAAATAAATTCAAAGGGAGGCAATACAATGCAAAACGCTGCGGTGCACCCTCGCAGGATGCGATGGAGTGTGGGAATCTGCGGCACCTCTGGATGGCGAGTGGGAATCGGCGTCCGTGATCGGCCAGACGCGGAAAGATTCCCGCAGGGCATGGATTTATTGCCGGCCAGTGGAAACCTAGATGGGTTTTTGGATGGAAACCTAGACTGCTACCTTTGAAGTTTGAAGGAAACCCAGAAAGGATTATGTGGAAACCCCAGGGTAGGTTCCACGCAGATGGAAAACCTAGAGTAGTTTTTGAAACCTAGAGTAGTTTGTTGGAAACCCAGAATGAGTTTTCTCGGGAAACCTAGGAGCGCTTTTATGGAACCAAGTCTAGGTTTCCATTAAAACCCTCTAGGTTTCAACAAGGTCCAACCCGTGACCCGGGCGAGATGGAACCATCGCCTCTTCTGCTTGATTTTGATTGAGCATTCACCCCTTCCTAATTTGGATCGGTGAGGATGATCCTCAAACTGCATCTAGATTAGTTCTATATAAAGGGACTTGAGGGGTTCATTACTTTTATCAAAGAGGGGGAGGGGACATGGAGAGGGGAGGGACATTCACCACCTGGCTAGCTTCCAACACCCAAGGAGGAGCAAGGAGACATGGCTTAGCATGAGGAACAAGCACGATCTATAAAGATCCAATTTGGGGAGACATGGTTTAGCATGAGGAACAAGCACACATCTATAAAGATCTAATTTGATTGACATCATATTCAAGTAAGGAATTACTAGAGGAAGATGGCACCCGCTATATACAACACTAGATTTTTTTTAAACAATGCCGAACCTTTGAAAGTTTATGTTATAATAAAAGTTAAAAAGCTTATTATCGATGCTTTTTCTCTATTGAATTGGAAACGCTTATTTCCAGCTAACTTATGCTCAAAACGCCGGGCACCATTATCAGTATAGAATATTGGAAATATTCATTTGGTTGTGCACCAATGGCACCTAATTAATTATTCTAGCTTCCTTTCTTCTTTAATCCATAGCCACTTTATCGAAAGCAACCCAATCATGATTTATATTATAATGTTTTGAGGAGAGTTGTATCGGGTAAAAAAGGCTTGAAAAAGGAATGTCCGGGAGATCATCCAATTGCATCCAGTTAAAGATTTATCAAAGAAAAAGACTTTTGACCAAAAATGATTGAGGGTTTTGATGTCTTGGTAAAAGGGAAAAAGAAGAAGAAAGGGTAAAAGGCAAGGAAAAAGGAAAGTGGAAAAGTGCATGGGAAAAGGAGGAAAAGAAAAAGAAAAAAAATGGGAAAAGGCAAACCAAAAGGGATAAGGGAAAAGAAAAAAAAGAAAAAGAAAGAGGAAAAATGAGGGGAGGCGGAAGAAGAAGGGTAAAAGATGAAAAAGAAGGAGGAAAAGGCACGTAAAAGGATGGAGTAAAAGAAAAGGGGAAGTGCATAACCGGAAAACGAAACAGTGGCTGAGGCGCCGATCCGGAAAGCCGCCAACTGCGCCGGAAGAGGAGGCCGAAAATGAAAAAGAGAAGGGCGGAAAGATAACGAAGGAGAGGGAGGCTGGGCGGAAGAAAGCGTGACTGGCCGAGCCACCGGAGGCTGGGAAATGAGCAGGAAAGCATCGAGAAGGGCAAAGGAAGGAAAAATGAATGGAAGGCTGGAAAGAAAAGGGAGTGGTGGAAAGGATTCAGGAAGTGGGAATGAATGGAAAACGGAAAGATGAAAGGAATGAAAGGGAAGGAAGGAAGGAATGGAAGGAAAGGAAGGAAGGAAGGATGGGAAGGAAGGAAGGAAGGAATGGAAGAGGAAGGAAATGGAAGGAAGGAACGGAAGAAAGAGGAAAAGATTGGAACGATGTGCCAAGAAAAAAAAAAAAACGACCCATTGAAAAGTGGATTGAGGAACTGGAAAGGGTGGCAAAGAGGAATATGGAAGGAAAAGAGAATGGAAAGTGGAAGGAAGGAAGGAATCATGGAGGAAAGAGGAAAGAGGAATGGAGATGAAAAGGAAATGAAGGAATGGAAGGAATGGAAAGGAAGGCGAACCTGACAATCCATGAAAGAGGGGAAAGGAATGGAAGGAATGGAAATGGAAGGAATGGAATGGAAGGAATGGAAGGAATGGAAGAAGGATGGAAGGAATGGAATGGAAATGAGAGGGAAAAAGGGGAAGAAAGAAAGGGTGGGAAAGGAAAAGAGAAAAGGAAAGAAAAAGTAGAAAGTATAGGAAATGGCAAAGGGAAAAGGAGAAAAGCATGGCGGTCGGAAAAGAGGAAACAATGGAGAAATGAGGGAATTCATGAAGGAACAAGTTTATCATCAAAATTGAAAGTAGTGAGGAAAAAGAAAAGAAGAAAATGAACGCCAATGAGGGCAAAAGCTCCTAGTTAAAAGCTGGAAGATCATGGAAAGAGAATCACATAAGTCCAACCAATGGAGATATATTTAAATTTTGCCTCACAAGCACTGTAGTGTATCATTTATAGGTTATCAGACGGCGGTCACCCGAGTTGAAGATCATGACAAGGAATCGTGGGTTAACCAATAGATGATGGCATCACAAGCTAGTACCGTCAACTTAATAAACGCATCGGAAAGCCGCTTTAACGCATACGCCAGACGGCATACGTGACGGTGACATAAAATACCGCGACGCAGACCGTGACGCGAACCTAAAAAATATTTTTTTTTCATTTTTTTTTTTTGAAAGCAATTTGTACTGCATTCTATAAAGGCACGCATCGCACCGGCATCCGGGTGATTTATAGTGCACCAGACGCATCGGTGACGCTGCACAATGAAAAACCGGAAAAATTTGTTCTTTTATTTGATGCAATAAAATGAATGGCACGACGGTGATTTATGGGTACCCGTGATGCTATATGGAAAACGAACGACGCGCATTCTCAACCCTACACCGGATCACAAGTCCGAGTGTGAGTTATCTTCGACATTGCAAAACAACTATTTTTTGCTTCTAATAACAGGCCTGGTGCCTAATAGCTTCTTTTCTTAAAGCCCAAAGCTCCAACGGGATACAAGTATAAAAGAATCTAGTTCTAAACTCTTTTGTGCCTTAAGTGGATACATTGGCATTCTCACACTATATAAAACATGATATAATAGTCATGTTATACTAGCATATGTGCCACAGTTTTGGCCACGTCTAGATTTGCCATGAAAATCCTAAGACATTAGAGGCAATTCTATGAAGGATAGATCAATATTGCATATTCTCACGTAAATTTTCTATCGCATCATTATCTGATAAGCTCCATGATAGAACTTGAGTACAAAGAAAGTAGTAACACACCTTACCTATCAAATCAGGATAATTAGGTGTAGATTGTATTACAAGAACATCAATATTTATCTATCTGACATGATATCTTCAACGCGCAGCACATAGCTGTGCAATTGCAATGTAAGCCGATCGATGCACTTCGAAGCAGGAGAGTATCTAATTTCCAAGAGACTTCTAGTTTTCATATCTGTTGATGTGGAAAACCAGGAATCCAAATGGTGCACATCAATTTTGGCTAATGTCATGCCACATGAATAGACTAGAATTGCAGGAATTAATGTAATAGAGAATAGGCAAGCCTAATAATTTAAAGGTATCTATTCAGCTATACAAAATTCTAATGCATCAAGTGGATCCATATTTTTGTGAAAATCTTAGAAGTGGCCATGCAAGGCTAAAAGGAAGTAAGGTACAAGTGTGTGCATTAGTGAAAGCATTCATGAATTCAATATGATCAATTTTAGCAAGATTTGTTGTGGAAACAGGTCCGTTGTTGGCTTGTGTATCACCAAGTCTAAAAATGGATCCTTACATCGTGGATGATAAAAACCCATTCAATCCAATTCTTAAATTGTCCAACTTAAAATGATATTTTAAAAGCATTGTACATACTTGTAGATGATATTTTTACAGCCAACATTACTTAATGGTTTTTTGAAGTTGATGGATAGATACCAAAATAAGAAAACGACATAAATCGAGGCATCTCGTGGTATTGGATGGCTTTACTTTGTCATTTCCCACAAACCATATGTATCCAGTTATGGTGTCTACTGGAGTAAAATATTGGATTTCTGACATGGTGATGAATAAAGTTTTTTAATAAGTAGCCTAATGATTGATATGGACTATCATCTTGGTTAGGGGGTTGACATGGACCAAGTTGTAGAAACAAGCAAGGTAACCACTTAAGATGTTCCTATAACAAGATTGAGAATGAGCATCATTGAGAATCAATGGATTATCTTAAACGTTACCTTGATTGTCAAGGTGCATCAAGATGAGCATGCCACTCTTGAAATTTTTATATTCTTATATACGCACACGCACTTTCCCTCAGCTGCAACCAGTGGGCCGACCATTCGAGAGCAGTATCGGGGTCCGTCAAGGGTGCCCTCTCTCTCCCACACTATTTGGCTATTTGGCCTGTATATTTATCAGCTGGAGAGCTGGCTTGCTGATAATGAAGGCAAAGTTTTATTGTAAGTGTTGGACCCAGCCCTAAATCCAAAGGTTGAGATTTGATCACTTCATTTAATGGTTGAGATTTGATGTGGTTCACGGGCTATATCGATTAGGTTAGGTTTGACGCACAGGGAGTTCGATATACAGGGAGTTCGACATAAGCAAGAGTAATCGCACAGCCTATTCCGCCTCCTCCTCACCCCATTTTCTAAGACCAGAGATTGCCGCTATCTTATATTTATCATCCTCTTTTTTGTCACTCGATTTAGAGTCGTCTTGGCTTTCTTTTTCAATTCGATGCAGATTAGGGCTGGTTTCCGATCTTGCTGCAATCTTAGGTGAGTCGGCACCTTATTCTCCAGCTGTAAAAGCCAAACTAAGATATGACGCACAAATATCACGGTGCATATTGCAAGCCGTTGGTGAAGACAAATCAGGTGCTCCTGGCTTCTAAATGAATGTGTCGAAGGAGTATATGCAATTGAGTGTAGTTGTGCTTATATCTGATCATCTTAACGACTGGGAGAATAACCAAAACAGTCTTGACATCTTAACATCCCTAGCATGTCTGCTAATCTTTTTAAAGCAGGCGACAAAGGTTCTAGATTGATTGCACCGGAGCAGCAACCAAAGGAGTTGATGAAGATTGAAAGTAGTGACTTCTTGGTGGCAGAAAACGAAGAGGCTAAAACAGCATCCTTGTGGTCAAGATCTGCCTGGTAATGTATTAATCAGATGTGCTATCACGGAATAGTACATTGCTGCATGCATACAACAAGGACTTGGTTATGATGCCATTGCAGTCTTCCAGAAAATGCATGATGAAGCATTCAATCGAAACAATGCCACTATCACCTGCATTTTTCATGAATATTCTAATTGTCAATGGAAGCCCATACGTGCCTGCATTATTAGCAAGGAACTTGAATCGGAGATTGTTCTTCACAAGAAGCTTATTGACTCGTATTCAAAATGTAGATTGCATGTGGAGGATGTCATATCCATGTAAGGATACTCTCAACATAAATAATGCATAAAGGCACTTCATCTTTTCTACTAGGTATACAAAAAAAAATTCTAAGTCCATAGGGTGACATCATAAGTGCATAAATTATTCATTCTTATGTTTTTACAGTCTTAACTTCTTTGTAACTCAGAGCCTTGCCTCCATTCCTTCAATACCAGACTCTTTATATCTATATATTTGATCTTTGCAATAGGAATGCCTCTACTCCAACATGGGGTATCTAGATTTGTTAGTTTCCTTATTGCAGATATATCCAAATAATGCCAAGATTCCCAAGGATGGGATGAGAGCAAAATCTCTTAGATATATGGAGGGTACTTTATTTGTTTTCAGTCTAAGCATCCAAGCGACAGCAGATGATGTCCATTGAACTCTTGGACATTGGACTCTTCTTTTCTATGGTGGAACAATCATGTACCCTGCTGACAAAAAGAGCCTAAATGGAAAGTTGCCATAGACATTACATTGCACTGCACATGAAGAGATAAAAGAAAAGATGCTTAGGTTTTAGATTTCTCAAATTACATCCTTCATAATTGCACCATTGCACTGCACTTGGGTTTAGATTTCTCATTTCAAATGCAAAGGTACTTCCCTGTTGTTTCTACTGATCTTTATGCAACTAGCTTCATGTCAAATGCTATCTTCATGGATTATAAAAAATAATCCAATTCTTGCGCTTAAGATTGCAATATTTGCAACCGTAAGAAGTAGAATTATAATACATTGCCTTGCATAGGTATATTAAAATTTGTTGCACTATAGTAATAAAAATGATTACACAACTCTTTGCCATCTCAATTAGGCTAAATATAACAATGATCACACTCAACTTTTTGCCATCTCAATTAGGCTAAACATAGGCACACCAGTACAGAGTCTTGAGAATTAAAGAACGTAAAGAAAGTTTTCAAATTCAGAATTACAATGCTGCAGTAAATATGACTTCCAAGAAAGAATGCGAGTGTGGCAACATTAGTAAAGTTGCCAATGGTTATCAAATTCTTCATACAATCCAACATAATATTTAGGCCGTAAGGCTTTAGTCAACTCATTGGTGTAAACGGTAAACATTTACAGGTTTCTAACATTTACAGGTTACAAGTAACATTCACTATATTTTTAAAAGTTATTTTCAGAATGATGCTTCACGTAAGTGTTCAAGATGCTTATTGATTATGAAGGAATAACACGCCAAAAGTAAAAATCCATTACCAAGATCTCACATTCTCTTTGACAATCATTTACACGCTCCAAACTTATACCAAAGAACGCCAACCGTAATTAAGGGGAGGCCATCATTGGTGCGGGGTTCTTTATGGAGCATCCCCACACGGCAATCCAATGGCCGTGATTGCCCTGCTCAAATTTCCCCTTTTTTTGCATATTCTATTAACTAAAAAATCTTTTTTAGGGCGTAAAAATTGAACGCACTGCATGGGGTTTGGGAGATCTAATCATGACCTTTAAAATGAATATAATAATGTTGCCCATTTTTTAGGGTTTTTAATGATTTTCAACTCCAGCCCCCCCTGCGGCGCCATTAGGGGTCAAAACAATTTTTTGGAGCCCCTAGATTCTCAATAAAGCCTCCCATGAGGCTTTTAGGGCATATGATAGCTCCATATCCAAGCATCCATTGCACCATTTAGGTGTTTGATCCGGAACCGCACCGGTCTTCTTGATCCATTTTCCTGTTATGTGCGCCATAGATGGCCTCCTAGAAGTTCCAAGTATTATTTCGGAATTAGTCCCCAAGGCAAGTGCTTTGATGGTTCTTGCTTGTTTGCATATTAAGTCACTAGTCTAGTCCAAATAAATCTTTCACAACCAAATCCTACGAAAAGGTTTATCCTATTTGTGGCACTAGTCGAGTCACACAAGGACATTTTCATAACCTGTAGAAACTTCTAATTGAAAAGGTAATATGTACGTGGAAGCATAAGAATACATGTCATGCAGTAGAATGGTTCAAAGCGTGTTGCAGAAGAAACGGAAACAAACTGTAGAGCAGCGGGCCAAGTCATTAATTGGATATATATAAAAGGTTGAATGGAAGAGAACAAATTACAAAACCAACAAAGCAATTGGCTGTGCGACATAGCGAAAACAAAATGGCCGCTACTATGGCATATGGGCTCATGGCAATCTTAATTGCCGCAACGTATAATCTAGTCTTGGCTGCAGACGAAGATCCACTACAGGATTTTTGCGTTGGAAACCAGGCAGTATCAGGTAAGAACAGGCTCTGAGTCTACAAAAACTGATCAGATATGTCTGATTTCGTTTCAAGCTACTTAATCAAAATACTAAATTCGTGTTGATTTGGCTGTGGGCAGGTACGAGCATCAACGGGGTGACATGCAAGGATCCAGCACAAGTGGTAGCGTCTGATTTCCTCTTCACCAAGCTACGAAATGCGGGAGTGGCAGGGAGGTTCGGATCTGCGGTAACAGCGGCGAATGTACAGACATTTCCAGGACTGAACACACAAGGGATCTCCTTGGCAAGGATTGACTTCAACAAAGGAGGCATAAACCCGCCACATATCCACCCAAGAGCAACTGAGATTCTGTTTGTGGTACAAGGCAACCTGAGCGTCGGATTTGTGACTACTGCCAACAAGCTCTTCTCTGCAACATTGAACCAAGGGGACGTGTTTGTGTTTCCAAGAGGCCTCATCCATTTCCAGCAGAATGTGGGCGATTGTAATGCAACTGCTATAGCTGCTCTGAGTAGCCAATTGCCAGGAACTCAGCAGGTCGCTCCTGCCATTTTTGGAGCCACCCCCCATTTCCTCTGCTGTCTTACAGCTCGCATTTGCTTTATCTGCACAGCAGGTCGCCACTCTTCAGGCTAACTTCACCACTTAAACTATTACCTTCTCTCATAATAAATCAATTTTATATAAATATATTTCATCCATCCTTACCGTATATAAATATGTGATATATGTAATCCATATTTCATCCATCCTTACCGTATATAAATATCCACCTTTGTATGCTTTCTAATGCAATTGCTTCTATCACACTTAAGCATGACGCCCATCTGGTTCTATATTATCATAAAGAAGAATCTAAATATTTTAACTTCCTTGTGCTTCTCAAAATTACTTAGTTGTAATTCATGCACTTAATTTTTCTTAACAGCAGCTACCGATGATTCTAGAAGCAAAGGAAATTTCGCAGCCAGTTACCTAATAGCAGTACAATCGTTAGAGCTTTGCAATCACAAGGAAATAAAAAAGCCACGTTTTAAACCGCGAACACACAGCTTCGAATGGGCCTAATGGAACACCTACCCACAGCGAGCAAATGTTTGCATAAACAGAAACCGAAATTACCTCAAACTTCATTTGCCAAGATGAAATAAAAATCGCCCAAAAGCTTTTCCTCTAACCTAAGCAATTATAACCTCAGACTTATATCAAGAGCAAGAACTCTTTTGCAAAACCACTTCAATCTCTACTTCATCGAAAGAACTTGTATGTATAAGTAATCACTAAAATGGTTTGTATAAGTCATCTTCTCTAAAGCTTAACTTAGTTCCCTAAACACATGATGAGGCAGGCCATCTAATTGCGTTAGCTTGATACCTTCTTCAAGCAGACTCACAGACATTTAATCAGACTGCTATGTTTTTCATTGTCTATGCATGACATTACAATGGGCTAATGGGTGCTTGTAACGTATTGATTTGTGACGCATATTGATTTGCAATGCAATTTTAGATTTGTCACACGTGACACAAAACATTAAATTTTGTAACGGGTGGCACACGTTATATAATTGTAACGTGTTACTAAAGTCTATATGAAAACATTTGTAACGTGTGACAAATTTTAATATTTTTAATGGGTTACAAATGAATATTTGTAACGTGTGACAACCATTGAAATTTGTAACGTGTGACAAATGTTAATATTTTGTAACCAATCTTGTTAATTTGGGATTTTCCGGTATGGTGGAAAATGCTTTTGGATTTTTTTTTTAATTGATTTCCTAAGATTTCGTGGGTTTTCGGCGCCGGGAAATATTTCCGTCCTTCCAAAAATTGGGACAAGTCTTTATGGTATCATTTTTTGAAGGGCTTTTTTGGCTTTTGTGGGCGCCTCATCCTACTTTGCTCCACGATTAGAAACCCAAAAGGTGTCGAATGATCCTATATCCATCCCATTTCAAGCATTTGCCACATAGATTGTAGCCGAATTTATCGCACTGCATTTTAAAATTTTAATCAATCGCCAAAAGCGTAAGAAGAAGACTAAGGGAAAAAATTCTAATCGCTCTGGATCATCTACCGGAGAGCTTGCTACAAGGAAAATTTTCGATTTTCCGTAAATCAAAGAAGTTGTTTCATTTATGAGTTTTGGGGTCCTTATGTTTTGATGTCTTTTTATGGCAAAGAGAATCCATGCCACGCATTTCTCAAGGTATGCAGGGATCGGTTAGTGGATGGGTTGATCAAAATCTACCGGTGTGAAGCATTTAGGTTTATGCTTCTGAGGGTTGATTTGATTTTGTTATATGCTTGCCAAGATTTCCCATTATCCGTCCGTGATGGTAGACATGCCATTGTAATTTTTGCTAGGCCCATATGTATTCTCGATTTTTTTCTTCTTTTAAGAGCGAAAGTGATAAGAGCACCAAAGATTTTATAAGGACCGCTTTAACACCAAAGATTTTATAGGGACCATTTGCAAGACAAGCCGCGCGGTAACACTACAAGAGGATGCCCGCTAGACGCCGTGTAAATCGTCGAAAGCCTTCACAAATCGTACAACTTCCCTGTGCCGGCCGGGTTTGACGCTTACTCGACGATTAGCTCGACTCATATTATCCGACGATTGTTCGCCGACGACGCGCCGTGAATCGCCGCCTGCGCCGATCATCATCGCCGTGGTGCTCGTCGGGATAATAGTCGAAATATTAGTCGAGAATCGTCAAGATATTAGTCAACATAATGGTCACCCTATTAGTCGAAGATATTAGTCACGATTAAGGTGTCCATTAGTCGATATTGACCAGCACATTAGTCGATAGTAGTCGCTAGTTGGACCAAGATATAGAAGTAATGTGTGATGTTTATTTACCAAACAGGATTTGAACCCCGATATTCCAAGCCTAGTATAAAAACTAGAGCCGCATAAATTATACAACAAAATTGATTGAAGAATCTTAACAACACAAGATTCTAGCATAAATACAACTTGCTTGTAATAACAATAATGTTTTTATAAACAATTGCAATTAGGGGTCAATGCTATGGAAAGCGTAAACAATTGCAAGTAGGGGTTATCCTCCAAGCAATATATATAGCTTCCCGAAAAAATCCAAGGAGCAATATCATTGTCCCTACTTCAAGTTCTTCCTCGATAATGCTTATAAAAATTGTGCAAATTAAATACCACAACACTAAACCCAAAATGGATAAAAAACTTTCAAAATGCAATATAAACATTGATATGGAGCAAATTTTATCGTCCCAAGGATGCACAATAACCTAAATTCATTGAGCAAAGAATCCATGGCATAAGGGATAGTTACGGTGCTTGGCGCTGTCGGGCATAATGCTATATGCCAAAAAGGCGTGATGTGTTTTCTTCATATAGTTGTCATTGCATATGAGTTGAATGCTTGCTTGCTACAATAGTTGCAATTAATTAGTTTGGCTTGTGTGTTTTGTGTCTTGGTTTATAGTTGCACATAGTTAGTTTAGTATGGATTGGGGGCCTGCATTAAAACAACACTCCTTTATGTCATTTGCCAAATTGTATCATTTCATTATTTGTTAGAGTTTGTTATTTAATAGAAAGTGGAAGTATTCAGCAAAATGCTTATATTATTTGTTAGAGTTTGTGACATGCGATTGTAGTTGGATCTTCTTGGAATACAAATACAAAAGTAGAAAAGGGTTTTACACCATAAAGGCATCATTGACCGACATGGAAAAGAAAGAATTATAATTATCCTACATCCTTGAGCATGTGCTAGCGGAATTCATGCATTGACCGACTGTGAAGATACAGATCAATCTGTTCAAATTATTTCCCCAAGTTGTGTGGAAACAATCGAGCATCATAAGACAGAAAAATAATTTTGTATAAAATCTTCATCAACTACAAAATGCTCTAGATTGGTAAAGTCCAAATACATAGCAATCCCAAAAAGCTAGAGATGCTTGAAAAATTTTAACTTCAAACAAATGCAAGTTGAAAAGGCAACACAAACAAATGTAATTTCAAAGCAAAGTTAAGAAGATCTCCATTTGACCTCTAATCTTGGCAATCACATGCTATCATTGTGAATGATCTTATATTGTATCCCCATTAACAACTTTATTTTAACGTCCTAATATGCACCTCTACTTGCCTTCCCTAAAGCCAGTGAAAGGTCAATTGACATTGCCTTTTAACTTCCCGCGATAAGATTGAATAACAAATGCATGTAAAATTAATGCGCCGAGAATGAGTCTTTACCGATTGGCATACCATCCCCGAAGAAAACCGGCCTTTGTGTCTAAAATCTTATCATATCAACTGGTCGCATGGAGAACACCAAGAACAGAAGTCCAGAAGACCTTAATGCACCCCGCCTTCCATGTTTACATAGTCATCCTGATGGTGTCCATCTTTCTGTACCAAATGCAAATGAGGACTCCATCTCTTAGTCACCATGAAGAGGGAAAATTCAAACTGCCAATCGGAAGGGCTTAATGCACCCCTTTGCCATGTTTATATACTCATCCGATGTTGTCCATTTCGTGTGCTAAAAATGTTGTCCATTTTTGGTTAGTCACCTTGAAGAGCACAATCAAAAATTCACTATAAGAGTTGCAGAGGGATTTACCGAAGCTCTCCACTTCCTATCTTAGCTATAAAATCCAATCCTTTTGAACTCAATTCATCTATAGTGGCATGAGCATCACCGAGGCAAATTGTTCTTACGTAGCTTCCATGAAAATGGCAAGATTCGTGGGCACGGTAGAAGGCAAGCATGCGAGATTTTTTTGCCGTGATAGTCGCATACAATTTCAAACAAAGTAAAGCCGAACCATACCTATACATGCAAAGCAAAACAACCAAGGAAATTCAAAATTACCCCAGAAAGTACCATATCGATAATCATTGGCATGGAGCATTGGGCAAAGGTTTAAATTAGAAAAATTGTTCGTGGAATACTGAACTAAGAAGTCCATTATTTTTTGATCCGGGAGCGTAAATGCAAAGCGAGAATAGTGGAAATCAAATTGTTGATGCCCCGCTCACCCCACGACCTCTCGCAAACGCTCCAAGATTCTCAAGAAAGGGAAGTTACTTTAACCGAAACCCTCGCTTGAAATTGCCACCGCCCATCATTCAACCTCATCCAAAAACTCCAAAAGAAAACCCCACGGCCATAATGGCTAAGCTTCCGGGAGTTGGAGCTCCAGTTCCAAAGTTCAATGCATCTACAACTAAAGCATTCACCATAGTGCTGCCGGGATGCTTTAGGTGCGGCGCCCAAAACCCTTTTTTTTGCTTTTTTTAGCTAAAAAGGCGTTTAACATGGCGGGGCCCGGCTTCCTAACGTGGCATCATCTCGCACCGCTGGCTTGATCAAATCTGGGCAGCCCAAATTAGGGCCGGTCCAACACTTACACAATAACATTATTATATAAGATGCACCTTATTTAGTTGCTCTTTGCCATTGCAATCAATAGAGTGGATAAGGATGTTTTAGCATTTTTTCATGCAGTCCAGTTTTGAGTGCATTGCATTCTTTGAAGTCCCAACCACGCACATACTATTGAAGTTCGATAATTATTGAAAGGCAATTGGAAGATCACAATTGTTGTCATGGAAAATAAAAAACAGGGACTTTTCAAAGAATGTAGATAAGCTTTCATCCATACTATGGTTTAAAACAATACAACTTCAATGGTGGGATAAGATACCAAGTTTGTGTCTTTTCTGCACTATTTCCCTGCTCATGCATGCATTTAGCCAACAACTTCTCAAATAATGTAGATAATAATGGGCGGAAGAGAACCACAACTTGCTTTGTCTTCCCGCTTGTTTTCGGATGAGCTTAGGACTGCATTTGGCCATGCATCATGGCTGAAATGTTGACCTCGGACTAAGCTAGAACCTATTCTAGCAATCTCAAAAAATTTGAAAATAGATTCTCTTTTAAGAATCAACGCATGGAAAAAACCGGAATACTCAAAGCAAGGGCTTATCCAAAGAGGGCTTCCATCCGGAAATGGCATATGCGATTCAATTCACACACTTTTGAACCCTAAAAGCACTCTACACCGGGTAGTTTTAAAATCGTGTTAGCAAAAGGTTAACCTATGCAAATATCCATTCGGAAAATGGAAGCAACACCAAACTTAATTTTGATTGCGATAAATGATATTTTTGAGTTTTGCAGCCTATATTGTGCCCAACTCAAGGAAAGTGACCGTGAGCACAAATGCAAAGATACAAACATGACATTATTATTCACAATACCGAATCGATTGAGGATCTTGCTGCATATGTCCGGGCCATAATTTAGCTAAAGTTAGCGATGTTTCTAAAGCTAGGCAAGGTCCAAACTCTACCTAACTTCCCCCCTGCACTTTGGTTCCTCCATGCATCGTGATGATCCCTTGAAGTTGTGAATGCAGACCTCACAAAGTAAACCTTACAAAGCTTTGAAACCTTGCAAAGGCCATTGAAAAACCATCCGCTCATGCACCACCAAGCAATTGTGTTTACCGCAAATACAAATGTGTTAAACCGGATGTAGGAAAATAGTGTGACTCCTCCTTCCGGCAACATTACTTATTCGTTGATACCTATTCATACAACTCCCATTCAAAGGCCATAGTTGGTGTGCCAAGAGCCCGAGCGCACTAACTTTCGCCCATATTTATCGATTGATGGGTTCCAATGACGACCGCTCTCCCCCAAGAGATGACCTCGATCGATGGAGCCTTGATTCAAACAAAAACATCTTGAAGCTTCTTTGAAATGCAAAATCGATAAGCAAATAAACTCCTGAAGCTTCGCACTGCAAAATGAAGTTTGCGCGTAGTCGTTCACCAGTCCGATCATCCGCGACCAAATATGTTATGCGACCGGATGTCGCTTTTAGTTCCCAACCGAATCGGACATCCAGATGGCTCGACGACACCAAATAAATCCGCTAAAGTAGCCGCTCGAGCTAGCGGCAACATGCCCTAAAAGTTTTGCCCTCTGTGCATTTTTTCAAAGACATAAAATGCAATGTATTAAAACGATTTCTGAATTTCCAATATAGTTCAACATAGTTAAATTTCGTTACAATTTTCAAGTCCTTGCCAAATCTTGCCATAAGTGACCTTAAACCTAGGCCCTTATATTTTTAACTTTGTATTTCCTTAAATGTAGGCCAAATTGAACCATAGACCAAATTGAACTATATGTCATATTGAAATTTATGAGGTCAATATAGTCCCCACTTGTCTATTGGTCATCAAGTCAATACGCTCAAGCATATTCACCATGCCAACTATCATGATCCAAAGGATGCCTCTAAATTCCAGTAAAAAGAAAACCAGAGTCTCAATCATTAAATCTTAACAAATAAATGTAATATACAATGTCACTTGCCCATGTCACCCCCCCTCCTAGGTCCTAGGTGGCCACCCTATGAGTTGGAACATGTAGGCCTTCACTGAGTGTGCATCCCCTCATGCCATGACTAATACCTTTCTCGGCCATGACTAGTACCTTCACTGAGTGTGCATCCCCTCAGGCCATATTGTCACTTATTGCTAATTCCCATAACTTAGCCCAAAATTTTGTTTAAAGTGCAATGTCTAAGTGCACTTTGTTTGAAGTGCAATGTCTAATAACTAGATTCAAGGCCTCAAAAGGGAAAATGTGTGATGTTTTGTGCTTCTCATTAGTTCCTTGACGTAAAAGTTATTGTGTTTCATGCATGCCATTAAAGTGCTAACGATTCAAACAAAACATACAAGCCAAGCTTCGAATTCGAGGGAATGATTCAAGAAGAACATAAGTATGACGAATAAATTGACTAATACTCTGACGAATATGCTGACTATTTGTCTGACGTTAAATAGTCAGATTAATAGTCAGTATATTTGTCAGACGTTCACGTCAGGATACTAGTCAACTTGCTCGTCAGACCTTTAGTCAGACCAATCGTCAGGCTGTTCGTCAGAGTTTTCGTCAGACTAATAGTCAGAAAATTTTGCATCAGGCTACTCGTCAGGATATGCATCAGACAGTTTTCGTCAGGTTATACGTCAGCCCAATCGTCATTACAATCGTCACTATGCGCTTAAAAACCCACCTTGGACCGCCTGACGATTTTCCTGACGTCTAGCAGGCATTCTCTTATAGTGTAATTTAAGAGGTATAGATAGTCCTCTTGGTGATTTTCACTTATAGTCTCTAGATTACAATCTAGAATGTTACTGGATGCACTACATATAGAGGATTGTTCTAGACTTTCATGTTTAAATAATACTAGCTTGCTCTCCTTTGTGCTTTCACAAGAAGACCAAAATTTTCCATGCATGCACGACACTTAATTGCAAGGATAGATCCAGTTGATGGTACTCTACTTCGTTTGGAGAAGTTCATTTGAAAAAAAAAAATGTGCAGTTAGGGAAAGTTTGAATTTTTGACATTTAGGTGAATATGCAGATAGCAGGCTTCTGATCAATCTCTGTTGTTGTGAAGCTGAATGTGCAGATAGTAGGCTCCTCAGAATTAATCTCTGCGTTTGTGAATTTAACATATTCACTTTTTAACTTATTTCTTTTCATGGATGCACATCATTGACGTTTTTGCCTGTTGTGTTCTGTTTGCAGTGCATCCTCCCATCTACAACAACTAAGCTTACACAAGGCAACCTATTTTCTTTATTCCAGAGTATCTGGATGTGTAAGAGCAAGAATTAGCAACGGCACCATGGCTTTTCATTAAAAGCAGTGATGACTTTATCATCCTCTAGATGCTTCTAAACTATAGAAATGGTGGCGATTGTTTCCTATTTTTCCAACATTTTTATAGGAATGAATTTAGTAGAATTGGATGTTTTACCATAAAGTTGAGGTTTTTACTGTAAAATGTCCATTAATTTGGCGAATTTGCTATAATTGGGATGTAATAATATCAGATTTTGGCGATTTTATGAAGTTCTTTAGCGTACGCATCCTAGTAAACCATCGAATCCAGATTTTAAAAAATGGTAAAATATAGCAACTTTACGAAGTTTCACACCTTAAAGTCATCACTGATTAAAAGGTTAGTGTTCTTAATTTCTTTTGATGATATTTTCTTCTAGGTGCTTGCTGGTTACATCAATCTAGCGTATATGGTACTTGACATTGTTATGCCTTGGTCTAGCTTGCTCCAACAACTTTGCATGTCATATCGATGATGTATACACGTTCTGCGAACATTTTGTTCATTTTGTTTAGACATTTCAAGCATATTTTCTTTTGTTCTCATATGGCAATGACCTCTCTGATCCTTTGAGATAGGGATTGAATTTTTTCCTTTCGAGAAGATGCATAGCATCTCAGCATGCATGCCATCATTCAAGGTCTATATGCCATTTGATTACGTTGCTAATGATTCGTGTCCCATGCTTCTAAGCTAGATTGCTGATTTCTAGATTGCTATTCAATTGGTTGCAACTTGCATTCATGTCCTCTTTATCTGAATGAGCAGTTTATCTAATATTAACAATGAATGAATCATTGTAGTACTTGGTATTTTTCTGTCTGTGCACCTACTTAATTTTCTACCTGATTATTTGGGAGTGGGAAGTTCGTTATTGGCCCACTCTTTTTCTGGTTGACTGACTTTGAGAATTAAAGCATCTGCCCCAGATGATGCTTTAGGCATCTTTATGTTTGCAGTCATGATGATGGTTCTTATCATGAAGTTCTGCATTTATGAAATGTGCTAGATTTTTCTGCTGTAAAGATTTGTGACTGACTAGGTTAGTTTCACAGGTGAAGCGAAACGCCAAGTAAAAGCATTGAATGATGTGTCTCAAGATGTAAAGAAGGAATCTACGGGTGGAAATGTAAGTTTGAGTTGTCATGGCATTTGATAACTAGAGATTGTATTGGTAATTCTTTCTTTTGTTAATTAAGTTTGAAATATCTCAAGAGCACCACTCTTCACTATCTGCACATATCTAGACACATACAAGGTTTCCTTTACTGACTGTCCTGAAAGTGCCATTGGGGAACATGGTCACTACCAGATTTAATCCATTTCAGAATTAATGGGCCTGACTCAAAATTTGAAAAGATTATTGCTTTGGAATCTTGAGAGGCATGCTAGCAGACAAGGAGTTATCTCAAGAAACATTAAATGTCTACCATTAAAGTCGAGAGTTGAACAGCTCTATTGGAGAGTGCTATATAGGATGAAAAAGATAACTACAACAGTAGGTATAAGCGCCTAAACCAGAACTCTGAGATAGACTAACATTCAGAGCATCTATCAATATGAATCCATGTGGTCATGTGCAATGGTTCCAGTTCTTTCAAACATCATTATCATTGCAGGCCCTGCTTGGCTATGGTCTTATAAGCTTGAAACGATGGAGCATGTCCTTCACTTTGAGTTGCTATGTCTGATTGGGGGAATTCATGTATGCTGATTCTTGATGCTGCCATGTTTGTCTACATTTTAAAGGGTTGTGCAATACTGTTTTCAAGTTATGCAGACCATGAATTAGATGATGGAGTGCTAAAATAATTGCAGCAATACGACATAATGACTTCTCTCCAAGTGCTCTTACATTTGAGGTAAATTTGCAAGGCATATGTTCTTCACCATTCAACTGATTTAAGTTTGGATTAACCTAAACCATTGCATCAGGCATGGTTGCATTTCTAATTCCCATCTTTGTTTTTTGAACTGCAAAAGTCTGGCAGTTCATTTTTGGGAAACCCAAGAACAAATTTTAACACAAAGAATTGCCTGTCTTATCCGATCTGTCAGTAGGACTGCAATTTGGTTACTCAACAAGATAGTTTTGATCCTTATTCCCCTTTGTGGCGCACAATCTCCCACTGTTGTTTGCACCCATGAACTAGCTTTGTCACTTCTGCAACACAGCTGGGTGTTCAAGTTGTTTGCAACAGAACAGCTTTAGCGACACAGTCTTCTTCATATGAGCTTCAATCCTAAGCTCAAATTTTCGCAACAATGTAGAGCTTGCGAGTTTGGAAATCGTTTTTTTTTCCTTGCTTGCAAAAGAAAGCAAGAAAGATTATATTAACATCTATGAAAGACCGCTTGGGTTTATGAGACCATTTATGCAGCAATCATGTGCATCTAGGGGCTTATTTGCAGCTTCCTAAAGATGTAACATTAAAATGAAAAACTAAACGATGAAGTCATGAAGCATTTGTCTTCTTGGCCACTGGCTCAAAGTACGAAGTGATGTCAGAGCTATTAAAATCTATAGCTAATCACGTAATTTCACATTCAAAATGTAGCTGACGTGGACAAACATGGTAACATAAAAGAGAATGGCACGCTTCTGTCACTATAGATATTTTCATTCAATTCATTGTTGTTGCCCTATGTTAAAAATGAGCCATGTGCATAGGTTACATATACATGAAATGAGCCACTTGCATAGATTACATATGCATCAAAAACCAAGGATGAAAGTCGTATGCTTGACGCCCAAAAATGCTGGTTTGCGTCAAAAATGTTGAGTTGTTTGTAAGATGTGGACAAACGTGGTAACAGGAAACAGAATTGCACGCTGCTGTCACGATAGGTATTTTTCATTCAATTCATTGTTGTGACCATGTTCAACGAGCGCTGAGTTGTTTATAGATGTGGATAAACATGGTAACAAAAAATAGAATGGTACATTAAAGTCACTATAGATACTTTCATTCAGCTCATTGTGGTGACTTTTATGTTAAACTCTAACCCTGTGCATAGATAAATATGCATGAAAATATAAGGATGGAAGTGGCACGCTTGATTGACGCGAAAAAGCGTTGTCTCTAAACTAATACTAATATCTATGCCATCCTTTTATTTGTAATAAGACCTTGCAATCACGCATTGCAATTATCACGGGATTACTTATTAAGCTATCTCGTACTAATGTGTCTTACTAACTTTATTCACAAATGTTGTTTGTAATGCAGGAGGGACAAACTGATGAGCTAAATTTTGGCAGTCTTATAGCGCTCTAATGGGAAATAGTTTGCACGTCATGACTTTCTGCTCCTGTTATTTGTAATAAGACCCTGCAATCATGACTGCAAACCAAATTTAAACAATAGGATAATGGGCATCCTTATTTGCAAATCTCAAGGTTGTGTTTAGGGTGGGGTTGCCATGTTCCGCCCACTTAAGAGGCGTGCACCTATTAAAATGTCAAAAAATGGTCCAATGGCATCAACTCAGGTGTCATTGGATACCTAATCAGATATGCCAAAAGCCTGTCAAAAAATTGCCCTTAAAATTATCTATGGTTAAAAAGTTATGGGCCTCTAAATTTGGGGGGGTGTAAGTGCCCCCATTGCGATACACCTTGCCACTCACAAGATGGCTGTGGCCTACTTTCGCACCCCCCAATGGCCTCCTGTCGCTATCTAGTTAGCCAGCTATCGCGCTGGCGTGTTCCAACATTCGCTACAATGGAAACCTAAGAACGACATGGCGTAAGCCTCTTTCGCGACCCAAGGGTCCGTCTCACGTGTCTTCGCCTACCCACGTCGTGGTGGTACCTCACTCTTAGGCCTCACGTCGTGCTCGCAGTCGCGCAACCCGAAGTTCCCATCATGGCCCAACGGTCCACTGACCGAGGGTGCAGAGACCATCATTCGCTACCCATTCTGGCCCCTTTTTGAGGTTTTGCCAAACAAATCTCTCCTCCAGACATTTGATCTACCCCTAAATTGGCCTTCTCCGCATGATTTGGGAGGATTATGGAAAGCATCGCACAAATCGGCAGAGCCTTCATCATGTCAATCTTGGCTATAAAAAGTGTTGCGCTTTCTCTCAATTGACATCCCAGCACCTCATCTCCCGGCATCCTCGTCTCCTGGCCAACTCCGATCAGCACCTCGTCTCCCGACATCTGATCAACTCCGAAGTCAAAGTAATGTTTGTTCGTTGCATATGCTAGACTGTGGTTGTGGGTTTCAGTTTATCTAATGGGACTCCTTTTGATTTGCAGCACTATGGAAGGGCATTGGAGGAAGGGCCAAGGCATTGCAGGAGGTGGTTATCGCAAGCCCTCTCTAGGGACACCCTCCCCATCGAAGAAGAGGGAGCGCCGGTACTCTGATGCGGCTATGCAGACAAAGGAGCTTGGCTCCTTCACTCTGAAGAACTGCCGTGTCAATCGTGAAGAGATCTCTGATGCTGCCGGATCTAACCTGAATGTGGTGGTCAGCCGTGAATGTTGGTGATCCTTGGCTAAATGGACGACCCTTCTATGTTTTTTATTTTTATTTTGTTGTATTTAGGCCTAGTGCCATTTTGCAATAGTGTTTTGTGAAGGCATTTTGTGGAAGCAACAAGGTAATTGCCCGAGAGGCACTTTGAATGGAATATATTACTGCAATTACAAAATCTGATACCACATATAGTTTTGTCTTTATCTTTCTATCATTGCTCTTTGGCCATTAAGTATATCTTCTATTCTTCTACTGTCTCGTCCGAGTCATAATCACCCTGCATTATTTTACAAGATTTAATAATAAGGCACACATGTTTGTCCATCCCAAATCATAGGCTAGCAGAGGACATACCTTATCTGTTACATTCTGGTTCAAGGAGATGGCTGGTGTAGCCTCTTGGACCTGCGTAGACAAAGATGTTACCAACTGCTATATTGAATAAATTGTATATAAAAAGAGTTATACCTCTGCCATGTCTGCTCTCCAAACCTTGAAGAAACCCTCATCGATGCCCCGTGCTGTTGCAAGGGCTTGGGCATCTACCCCTATTTCAGTCACCTCCCTAATGTGCCTGGCCTTGTCAATTGCAGGCACACCTTCATTTCCTAGCCCTGTGTTGGCTGCATCATAGTTAATCCAACCTTGTGTGTCCATCCTCAAGGAGAGTGCAAGAGGGTTGAACTGTCTTTGACAACTGGCAAGATCACATCTCTTCAAGGGGCTCCTAATGTTGCTTACGTAGGTCTGACCAAAGGAATACACCCCTCTATGCTGATTGATTGAGGGTTGACCTCGTCTCCCTCACATAAGTGAGTGTCTTCGAGATTGCACTCCACATCTTGTGTCTCTAGTAGGTGGTTTGGTTGGCTGCTCGGAACATAGGCCTCAGAATTATCCTCATCCATATTATTTCTAGGTGCCCTGCAATGAGTAGGACTTAAACCACAATGCGCCTTTCGGTGAGCCTAACGGCCGACCTCCTTTTCTTTGCGACCTCATTCGGTTGGGCTTTGGCAACCAAATACGGCCAGAACTCTTGATTGGCCCGGTGGATACATGAAATCCCTCGACCTCTTAGGGGAGGCCTCTGTTTGCTTTCTACTTTCCCTTTATTTTGTTTTGCAATAGCCCTTCTGCTGGCCTCCTCTTCTCTATCCTCCTCTTTGCTGCCTCAATCTTTTTGAGGGCTACCTGCTCCCTCTTAAGCCTTTCAGCCTCTTCCCTTCTTCTCTTCTTTGCTGCAAGAGCTTGGCAGAAGCCATCACTGTTGATATGAACTCTACCATGCAGATTAGGAGCAATGCCTCTCCTTCTCGAGGCTGTCCCTTATGTACTTGGCTCTTGGACACGTGAGGGTTTGGCCACAATCAATTCCCTCTGGGCGGTGGAGGAGGACCTCTTTGATGGTCCCATATGTAAGCGCCCGGCATGTTCACGTGATGCCTGAACATGCTCTTCCCATTGTAGATCCACTTCTTGTATGTTGTAGCCCTCCACAACATTGGTTTCCATATCCATGCCCTGCACACAGCCCTCGAATTGCTCCAATGGTACAACACTCTCATGCAATACATTAGGTACATCATTCTCATGTTCATCTACAACCTCAGTTGATGGTTGTCCAATGGGTGGTGTAGGCACATACACGTCTTCCCTTGCAAACCTTGATCCTTCCCTTCCAAGAACCACTTTTGTTGGGTTAAATGGCCATATTCCAGTTGCCATGAAACCCGCCTTTATGTTGGACACTGTTAGACCAGCTGCAATGGCTTGGGAAATGAGTTTAGCTATGTCTTCCCTCTTTGGTTCAGTCCCACCCTTCCTCACCATATAGTCTGCCCTTAGTCCTTTGAATGCAGCTTCGAATGGTGCAAAGCAAGATACATCTAGTGGTTGTAGCCCATGTGTGAGCAGGTAGTAGGGCAAAATGTATACCCATCTCTTTGGCAGCAAGGATGACATCCAGTTCCACATGGCTACCATGGCCATCCAGCAGTATGAGATGAGGTCGATCAGGTGACAGCTCTCCAGGGACTCTAGACTGAAAATGAGATAACCATGACTTAAACAATTCAATGGTCATCCAAGCTAATTGCAGCACTGCCTGAATTGATCCCTCTTCACATCTGGCTATGTTGTCTTGTCTCATCCTTGTACCCTTGAAAATATAGAGATTAGGCAGCCTAAACCCTTCTGCATTGACACACACTAAAATAGTCACCCATTCCCTTGTATTTATAATAACTAGCTCGCTAACCCTATTCTCCCATTTCCTGGCAATTACGAACCCTTTACTTTCCCAGCTTGGATCCCTGTTTCGTCTGCATTCCAAATGGGGGGAAGCTGAACTCATTATATACTTCTTCGATACATGCAGAAGCCATACAAGTTGGCTTGATTCATTGCGGAGCGCGTGAAACCTCAATGTTTCGACACTCCTAAAGGGAGATCTCGGGGTGCCTTTGCTTGAAAAGCTTCCACCATTTGCTCCCGGCACACCATCAAAGGCGAATTACCCTCCCTTGCCATCTCGGTGACGGCTCCTTCACAACGACCCGAGTCCAGCCCATACCCTATTACGCGCGCCTATTGCCCAATCAACCAATTCCTTCTCTTGGGGGGCGGGTGGTGTTAGGATGCGGAGATGCCTTGCATTCTTCTTGGAAATCCGCCCATACGACCAATCCCCTCGATGAACGACTTCTGGTATGCACGGCCCGTCCTAGATGCCTCTCTAATTGAAATTCCATTCTCACTTACCTCGCCGAGTCGGGTCGACATATCTTCCCCTCCGATCCATTGTCCTCGCTTTGTTGGCCTCCTTGGCATTGCGGTGCAGATCACGCTAGGCGATGCCCCTTTCTTCTTGGCTTTGGGGGCACAAACCCGCTTAGCCAGCCCGCTGCCCGGGTTGGTGCTGCCGATGCTTTCGGGCTGTCGCGATCGATGCGTGGTGGGGCCCTAATTCGACACCATCGCTCCAATGTCGCGGCAAAAAGCGGGGGCGTGAGCTTGATTCTTGGCGGATTGAAAAATTGTTGATGGAATTGCTCGAGCCAAATGGGTAATCTTGATAATCCATCTCATTCGAGAGCGATTATGGTCGAATTAGCCCGTAATTCCGGCCCGAGATTGAATCATGCCTCTGGGATGGCCCGCGATGGGGGTACTCCCGGTCTTGCCGAAGGATGGCTCCCCAGTGCAGGCGGCGTGGATTCAAGGGTGACGAACGAGCGTCACTTACCACGTGTTGAGAGGGCGACTGGGACAGTGAGGTAAGGGTATTTGGTACCACAGGGTATGGTACTTCCGCGGAAGCGGGCAACCCCACCCTATTGGTTTATTTCAATGTTATACTTGCTTTGTACTCAATTTTATATGTTGCGTATGAACATACGTAGTGGGCATATGGGGAGCGTCTTGCTATACGGGCGTGAGATGTAAAATCCCACACCCTTGATTTTGGATATTATGTTTATATCCAATGGTCCTTAAAAAAGAAATAACACTTAAGGGGCAAAAAATGGGCCATGGAAGGGGAGTGGGTGAAAGAAGGGCATAACAAGTTTTTGAAGAATTCGATTCATTTTCAAGTGCGCCGATTTTGCCATGTCGATCGACCCGCTAGTATTTTATTCATTGTCCTGCCACATACATTCTTTACTACAAGTATAAGAAGGAACAAAGAAACACGTCTTCAGGCTCCGAACTCCGATTTGCGAATACAGTGTGGCAAGCGACGGCAGGCATGCTTATTGTAAGTGTTCGCTCCTTGGAAATGAGTGTCTTAAGATCTACAGTCATGCCTCAGTACAGATTTGCCTGAATCGTAAAAATGATTTGCAGAAAGGGGAATTTTTGCATTCTCAAAAATGGCAGGAGATGATGCCTCTCCTTCACAGCAGTCTTCCGCATCGCAAGCTTCCTCCGCTTCGAGGTTAAGCCCATCACAACATGGAAATCCCGCATCAAATACTTCTACTACGTTATCACAGAAAGAGAGCCCACCTACCAATGTTACAAAAGAAAGCTTCACAAGCATACAGCAGACTAAGAAGTCTTCAGTTGCATCTCATCAGGATAAAAAATCTACGTGCGGACCACCAACACTAAAGGATTTAAAAGGGTTTCTTCCTTCCGGTACCGCCCAACAGCAGGCTTTATTGCAACAAGCACTCCATCAGCAGGCTCTTCACGAGGCTCTTCAACAGCATGCACTGCAGGGTACATTTCACTCAGCTCAGCAGCAGCAAGGTCGGCAAGGCCATAAGTCTGGCCATGGGCAGCATCTACATAGTCAAGGTTCTCAACAAGCACTCACATACCATTGCCCAGTTAAAGTGGAGTCTGCTGATAATGATGGCGTCCTTGGACGTAACAAGACTTCTATGTTGGAGACAGAAAATCATGTGGATGTAGCATACAATGAGGGAAAGCCATCTTCATCGTCAACTCAGCTTTTTGAATCAAGCAAGGAAGATAATTCATCTACACATGCTTTGGGTTCAGGCAGAATGGCCAGAGAGGGAATGTTCACTGATCTTAATGCAGAGCCTCCTGCAAGTGATGATGAAGAAGAAGGCATCCTTCTTAATACCAGTTCAAAGACTATTGGGCAGGAACCTACCACAAGGTTTCCATCTGATTGCTTTTGCTGTGAAAATAATCAGGATGATGTTTTTGCGAATTCTTTTAAGCATTCTACTACTCATTTGACGTCATGAACGCATAAAAATTATGGGTAGATGTTCTCGTTGATGCATATACATTACTTCCTTGCCGTTGGTGTATTAGTTTCTTATACAAATTAAGCCTGCTAGGGGCTTATAAGTTTCAGTAGATACCAACATTCCCATTTATGCAGGAGTGACTACTTGCTGTCTTGAATATACAGTTAACAGGCTAGTAAATGTGCCAATTGTTAAGGAGCATTCTATTCTGTTGCTACCTCATGGAGCAAAGTTTGTATTGGTCTATTGATATTGTTATACGCTGTTGGTATATACAGAGCAGAGGGGAAAAGTAATATAACTATGGCAAAAGAAGTTGTAGCATCCAAGGATCCTGAAGCGGATGGTAAAAGATCAAGCAAACCTGGTAAACCTCGTCCAAAACCCAAGGGAGAACCACCACAAGAGTCAACACAGGATGGGGATGTAGATTATCACAGTGGCTTGACTCCTTCTAGAGATGAAAAAATAAAAAGCCTTAAAGCGGTATGGAAATGCAGGGGATAATGACTTAGGATCTGCATATTTGGAAATTTTCTCTCTTCATATGGTTTTTGCTTTCATTGTATTGACAAGTATGATCCTCATGGAGTGACATGGCAAATGTAGTATGTGCTAATCTATTGTTTTTTTATTGTCCTCAGGGTCTGATCCATGTTGCTCGTAAACTTCCTAAAAATGCTCATGCACATTTTGTGTTAGGCCTTATGCAGCAACGGCTGGGGCAACCTGCGAAGGTGGGCTCTTTTTTTTTTTTTTACTATTCAGGGTTAAAATTTGTGCATCTATGCTTTTTATTAGTATGCTTACAAAATGGACAAACAGATTACTGGCATGAATCATGAAGAAAGTACCTACATGCAACAAACTGTTTCTTTTCTGTACAGTGCATGAGATAAACTAATGTCTTTTTAGGATAGCCTTAATTCGTCACGAGCCATTTTTACATTAAATTTATATAGCATCCACCATTTATGTGGCATTAATTATCTATCTTGGAAATTCAGGCAATTGTAGCTTTTGAGAAAGCAGCTGATATTCTTAAACAATCAGAAGAGGAGACTGGGCAAGGCAGGACTCAGTTGCTGGCTTTGGTGCAAAAGCATCATGCTCAGGTAATATCGATAATACCCTGGCCTTGTATAAACTCGCGCTTCCAAAAAAATAAAGCAAGGAGAAAACAGAATGCAAGAAGAAAAACATCTGTGCTGATCCTAACGTACCTCTGAAAAATGGCTCGACAATACCCTGGCCTTGTATAAACTCGCGCTTACAAAAAATTTTAGCAAGAAAAAACAGGATGCAAGGAAAAAAACATCTGTGCCGTTCCCACTTTGGCATTTGATCCTAATGTAACTCGATAATACAAGGGGTCAGTTCTCCTGACGTAGCTGGTTATCTCGACATTGTCAAGTTCATGACATATATCAGCTTCTGCAATGTGGTCAAAAGATACAAACGCTTCCATAATATACAAAGCAAAAGAAAGAGAGGAACCCCTCTAAGTTGAGAAAGTCTGTGTTCTTGTGCCATGATGCATTTGGCTCTGCCAGCCCCCAATTTCACCGAACTGCCTTAGAGTAATCCTCAGATTATGTGAAAAATGAATATCAAGGTGTTTAAAGAATATGTTTCGAATATGGTACTTGTAGAATTAGGACCAATCTGGTACATGCATGTGATCTAAGTCGCATCGGATTACCATATTTACCTCTCTATTGTTCTACATCTTAGAGTTCTAGGGTTATTTTGTTCTACATCTTAGAGTTCCTGGGAACTACTGGACTCGGCTAAACACATGCTAATCAAGGGAGCCTTTCATGGCTTTAGATTGTAACAAGCGTGCAGCCTGAGTGTACAATGCTACTTGTTTCATATGTTGTCAGTATGTCATGAGATATACCAAGGTTTTATTTCTAATTAGTTTAAACATCGTCAACATTTGGAGGAGTCCCTTCATCCTCTCTAAGTTGCCCAAAATTGTTTGCAAGGAAATCCTTGTTAAGAGCACCTCAAAGCTAAAATTTCTGCTCCTCTTTATTTTCATTTGTTTAGTTTCTTTTCAGCATCAAAACATATTATAAGAGTACCTTAAGAAAGTCTAGGTATTCAATAAGCATATTTACCTGTGCATATACAGTATTATGATCGGCATCTCTTACCCAATGGCCAGAAGATTTGAATATAATTTAAGGCAACAGGCACAAGGAGATGCCAAAACAATTCAAAGACAACCCTTGGTGCAACCATCTTGGAATGATCCCTCCATTCAGTTCCATCATACTGTTCCCTGTTCCTCGATCCAAGAAAGGTTCACCTCCCAGCATAGCTTCAATACTTTACAAGGTCTATAGAAAGTCGTTCAGGACCAGATTTCTTGCGTTAGCATGCTCAGTATAAAGTTAACAAGTCGACATGTGTATCTCATTTAATCACTGCAAATGTAGAAAATACTATCTCCCTTCAGAATTCGGACCCATGTCCTTCATGGGCGAGTTGATGAATGGTACATCTTGTAACCGCCAGTGTTGGCAATTGTTCAAGTGCGGCTGCTTCTCAAAGTGCTTCGGATTTTGGCAATCGACTTCAAGAAAACCGGTCACCTAATAAGTAGTGCCTCTATAGAATCACCATCAGCATGTCAAGACGAGGCACTGGGTAATTATTTTCAGACGATGATAATTTGCAGGACCCATAGATACAAAGTAATCCATGTGACAAGAGGCCCTTCAATGGCCTTTCTGAGGTATCAGTAACCACTTGGAATGGCTGGTCCTTGGATAGAGCATAAGCAGATCTTTTTCAATGCATTATAAGCTAACTTTTTTTGCATTGCTACCACACAAACAACATAAGGGTTCTTTTAAATGCAGTGTATTCTTCAGGGTAATATTACTATACATACCAGTGTAGGTAAGGACTTGCAGAAGGATGAAATAGAAGGGGTTATAACGAAACTGAAAGAGGTTACAATAGGTGATGTGGGGCAGGCTTCGATATGGAATACTCTTGGCCTTTTATTTCTCCGAACTGGTCGCATACAGGTCAGTTTACTGGAAATGTTGCAGGATGCAGTCCAGATGTTATAATTATGATGATATATCTTCTGTCCCTTTCACAGAGTGCAGCTTTTATTTTTACATCTTTACTGAGCATTGTACCAGATAACTTGGATGCTCTTGGGAACCTAGGTGTGGCGTACCTTCACAGGTAATACTTTCCTCTTCGTCGACGTTTAGTATTATAAATAGTTTACCCTTTTTTATCTAGAGAGAAATGTATGTCAATAAAGGAGTTAGCATTTTTTGTTCTGCATTTTCCAGAAGCTTTAAACGTTTTAAATAAGATCATGCCAATGAAATCACTTGGAGCAATAAATAAAAATTTGTTTCAAGTATGGTGTGAGTGGCACTGTGAAATGTTCTCGTTGGTGCACAATATCACTATGCATAAAAGCCAAATCACTTGAAGCAATGAACTTGTTTCAAATATGGAAGTGAATGGCACTGTGAAATGTTCTGGATGACGCTTTATCTCACCATGCATAGATAACATTAAAGACACATTAAGTGACAAAGATGGGAAACTTTTGGCCTATTTTGTTAGGCATTGTATCTTTTACTTTCTTGACTGGGATGTTGTTCATGATAGTTGTGATGAAGATATAGTGTTTATGTTTTTGTGACTGCAGTGGTGATCTAGGCTATGCTGAACGCTGTTTCCAATCAGTATTGAGTAAAGATGTTAATCATCCAGGTGCTCTTGTCAACTATGCTGCGCTCCTGCTGCATAAATATGGTTCTTATCTGGCAGGTATGTTTTGATTGTTCAGTGATGCTCAATATTATGTCATTGTGTCAATTTGGTTTTACATATATGGAGGAGTATATAAACTGAAGAATAGGATTTAGAAACTGAGGGGTTACCTAGAATTCAGTAAATTGGAAGCAAAGGGTAGTGTCTTTGGGGTTTCCTTGAAGTAGCTATCTTCATTGGGTGCCAACAGAGGGTGAAGTATTGGTTTTACTATCTTTCTAACGACCTTATTGCTGAGTAAAATTGGGATTTTTTTGCATTTCGACTTGTACAGGAGCAGGTGCTGGGGCTGCACAAGGAGCATATGCTCAACAGCTTATTGCGGCAGTGGCTGCACAGCAATGTTTAGAATCTGCACTCAAGGAAGACCCAAAAGCCAGCTATGTCTGGGCTAATTTGGCAACTGCGTTTGATGTCTTGGGAGACACTTGTAGTGCTAGCATATGTCTTGGACAGGTATGTAATTCTCACTTGCTTTGTCTGTTTTTTCAGATATCAAGGTGACAGGGATTTCAGTCATAGCTCTGCTTGAAATGATCATTGTCCACGTTATCAAACATAATTGCTTGATGAGTTACCTGCTTCCAACTGTATAAACCCATTTTAGTATTTATCATCTAGTATTTGAAAGGGTGGGGAAAAGGACAGAAGATATACATGAGAGTAATCAAATTTAGTACCTTGAGAAAATAATGTTCCTTCACATGCCAAAAGATATATAGGTCAACTACAAGGCCTTCATAGATCCAGAATAGTATTGTTCGTGTTGGGCTGGCACTAAAGATTCCAAGAGAGGTTAGAAAAACAACCAAACAACATGTAAAACAATTTTGAATCTGTATGCTTGTCATGCCATCTTAGTTCTTAGTGTTTCGTGAGCCTCAAGACTTGATCCAACTCAATTATTCACTCGGTGTGCCATAGCTTCATATGAGTGAAGAATGCAAAACATTCTGACGATCTAGCGGAGCAGCTTGCTTGGACTGCTAATGAAATGGCATCTATTATGAGAGAAGGTGATATTGCATCTCTTCAGGGCCATATGGGCAAGACTTGCAATGGTAATCAAAGCGCAGCATGACATGATATCAACCTTTAACAGTGGTGTAGTTGATATTAAAGAAGTTGAGGAAAGGGCACACTTTGCAACAGGTATATTTGAGATGCATCCAAATGTGTATGCTTTCAGAATAGAGCAGCATGGTTTTGGTGCAATTTGTAGAGTTTTGGAAGTTTTGCATGGTGCAACATTCTTTCAAGTGTCGGATCAAATGAACTACTAAAAGGAAAAATTTGCATAGAGGAAAAAATACCAGAGCTATTAATCCTTAAAATCATCCTGCAATTTAGAAGTTTAGTTTTAGTAACTGGAGAATCTGCTAGAATTAAATGAACAAGGAAGAGTTTAACTAAGATTTATATATAAGCCACCTCCAAGTCTTGTGTTCAAAAGCCAAAATAGCATGTCAAATCGAGGTATAATAATATTGATAGAAATGACCTTGTATTATGACGCCTTGAAGATTTAGAAACTGGAAGAGCATTGCACAAAATGAGGGGACAGAAAAGCATGGACAACCAAAGGCATATATTGACTATCTATATGATCTCCTTTTGTATTGTATGGGGGAATGCTCTTTTCCTCAGCTGTCGTGCATCCACACAGCTTGGGAGCATCTTAATTTGTCAATTAGCCCGTTTATATTGATTTATACATTCTTATAAACCAAGTAACAGGTTCCATATCAGTGTCATGCTTTCTCGTCCATAGAACTTATTTTTAAGATTTATAGTATCGAAAAAGCAAAGGAAGGAACCTCTGCAAAGTCCAGTTATGATGATCTTTTTACTAGCACTGCCTTTTTTCCTTCAAAATCATACGATGGGATGGGCTGTTGCCAAAGTTTTAAAATCATTTGATATCATATTTCATAAACAGTTTTTGTAAATTTTTAATGGTCTACTTCACAGGCTATAGAGGAAGATCCAGATGATGCTTTGCAGTGGCATCAGCTAGGATTGCATACATTATGTACCTTACAGTTTGTTGCAGCCTAGAAGTACTTTAAGTGTGCCATAGCAAGACGCCAAACTTGTGCTGCTGCATGGGCAAACTTAGGTAATCCTGTTGTACTCTTTTAATATGCTGATATGAGCTTCACGAAATTAAACGACGTAATATTTTCCAGGGATAGCATTGCAATTGTTTGAAAGCATATCACAGGCAGAGAAAGTATACAAGCAAGCTCTGTCACTTGTTTCTTCTGAGCATTCGTATGGCATACTCTCTAATCTGGGAAATCTTTATCGTCAACAAAAACGTTACAATGATGCAGAGACAGTGCTAAATCGAGCATTGGAGCTCTGTTCTAACTATGCTCCAGCTTGTAATAATCTTGGTCTTGTATATATTGCACAGGGAAGATGGAATGATGCAATTGAAATGTTTGACCGTGCATTTGAGGCCGACCCTTATTTGGATATTGCAAAATCTAATAAGATGAAGGCAGTTGCCCTCTCGCAAATGCAGAAAAGCTCTCCACCACAAACAAGCTAATTCCTATGCAGGCCAAGTGAACCCTTCGGTTCTGATTTTTTCAGAGAGGAGTTTTTGAGCAAAGCAACTCCCAACAAGAGCAATGGGGACAGTTGGATTCCTATGATGTCGATTGCAATCTACTGCACACATAGAAAATCTCACTCAAATGTACAGTAATTCTTATGCAAATGTAGAAAGATCCCGAGATTGCTAATCTAGCTGGCAAATGGGGAAAGTTAATTTTGTATATCTACGTCAAATGGTAAAAATGGAAATGTGAAGAGCTTGCTGATTTTGTTTTTGAAAGTGATGCATGTTTGGCCCGCCCCAATTATGTCTTTTTTCTGACATTATCTGTTGGAAGTGACAAGATGGTAGATAGGTGACATTTGAGCCAAAGATATATTTGAGCCAAAGGTATGACATTATGGCTGAGTAGAAAGAGAGCCTAGCGTTGCTGGGCTTTTCATTTGAAATTTGCTTGACGATGGACATGCCTATTTTATAAGGGATGTTGGGAACAAATGCCTATTTTTAAACTTTTAATTGGGATTAAAGTTTATCTTTTGTTATTATAAGGGGTGCAAGCAAAATAATATTCTAATATTGTTATCTTAAGGCATTTAATCGAGACAACCCAAATAATATTCTAATATTGTTATCTTAAGGCAATAGCTTATTGGGAAAACAATATTGTTTATTTTCTAACATATATAATTCTCCTACAAATATGCTTTTGATAATGCTTGCACAATCGCATGCCGTATGTTTATAACTTAAGCTTTTTAAAGGTTTAGTGAGGTATTCGTATATAAATATGTATGAAGCTGGCAACTTAAGTTTTTTAAAAGTTTAGTGTATGTATGAAGCTGATGTTGGCATATTGTTTTTGGAAAGAAGGGGTATTTTTTCTTGGAGTAAGGTTTAGGGGCGGATAACAGGTCACGTGGGGGCGGGGCATATGGCGCCCAGGGAGGCCGATGCCAAATTCGGCCCCTGCAGGTGTCGATGGGGTCATGTGTAGAAGATGGTAGCTGGCCGGATTGTTCCTGGCTTGTTTTTGTTTTCTTGGGTTTCTTTGTTTAGTCGCCCAGCTGGGCTCACTGGGCTGAATGTTTGCCCAATCATTGGGCTGTGGCAATACTGTGGCTGAAGCACTTGGGCTTTCAGAAAATCCTTTTGCACTGCCCCTCCATAGCTAGCTTGCTGCGCAGCAATTAAGACTGGCTTAAGAAGGGTTCGATTAAGAAGCTGATCGCAAACTCTGGATAAAAGCAAGAAGACATTAAGGCTTGCACAGGAGGTCGGTATACAAGATTAGCTCTTCAGTTCTGTTCACGGATTCCGGATTTGGTCGTGGCCGCCGTTTTCGCTTCCCCCATTTGGTCGATGTCGGCCTCTTGTATAGGTTGATTTGCTTTTTATAACAAAGGTGTCTTTTTTGGTAACCAAGACTATCATCGTGTGTATCAGACGAGTAGCCAGAAAGGGCACGCTCTAGCAAGAAAACGGAAGAGAAAACAGAAAGCATGTCAAAGGTTTATGTCCGAAGCATGTATTATAATTTTTGTGGTATTAAGAGCATTGGCAACACACCGTGCTGGAATTTAGCTTTGAATTTATAAGCCAAGAGCGTTGGAATCTAGTTGGGATTCGATTCTCCAAGCTCTATTGTGTTTGTTGGCCATGTTGTATCAGGCTTTTTGAATACTGACATAACCATTGAGTTGGTTTTTTTAAAGCCCTCCTTAGAAATCGAGTCAACATGGGGCAGTTTGACCCCATCTTGACTTGTGAAGAACGGACGACAAGGCCTCTCGTGGAATATCTCACGGGATATGTCATGATCTAATGGCCACGAAAAAATAACAATGACACGTAGCTTTCTGAGGAAAAAATAGGGCTTTTAAAATAAGAAAAAGCATAGAAAACGGATTTGACGAGCGTTGTGTTATTGCCATGCCACAAAGCAGGGGTTTGTTTGTCTCCAGAAGCAGGGTCTCTGGAAGAAGGGTTTTTTGCAGGTAGACGTGACATGTAGGGGAGGCAATGGTTTGTAAAATCTAATCTGGTAACTTAGCTCCATATTTCGTCTCGTCAATATTCAAAAACCTTATGTGCCAAATGCTAGCGTATGTGCTGTGAATATAAACTGCTGTTCTGCCCTTGAATATCATGGTGCGGAGCCTCTTTGCTTGAAAGAGTGGTTGTGACTAATAGATAGAGTTTTTGTAGCTTTTCTCTGTTGGCATTCATAATTCGTTTACGACATAGAGCTCTTTGTCATCCAGCATCGCCAGTACTGTCAGAAGCTGCTTTGGGTGGGACATATAGCCTTGAGACAAAGGAATCGCATCGATCCGAGACATCGGATCGGCATTCTAGAAGGGGGCGAGCATGCATGTCTTGCATGTGTGCATGCGACACATGCCCTCTCTGGTTAGGGTTTCGCTATTTTAGGCGTGGTTCTGCATCAACGTCTCATCGGCGCTTCCTCTTCTCTCAGCAGTACCTTATTCTCTTTGAATTGTTTCCAGGCAGGGGAGGGGCTTCTTCCTGCTTGGTTTGGCCCATTTGGCGTTTCTGTCATGCTGTGGCATGTCCTTTCTCGGCGTCGGCCCTTCTTTAGCCTTCATCCTGTGACCTCCGTCCTCGATTCTAGTTTGATAAGAAAGTTCTCTGGTAGTCGGGCGGTTTGTTGGTTTCATGCGAGCCCCATTCTAGAATCGCATCGATCCGAGACATCGGATCGGCATTCTAGAAGGGGGCGAGCATGCATGTCTTGCATGCGTGCATGCGACGCATGCCCTCTCTGGTTAGGGTTTCGCTATTTTAGGCGTGGTTCTGCATCAACATCTCATCGGCGCTTCCTCTTCTCTCAGCAGTACCTTATTCTCTTTGAACCCACCCTCCCCCCTTCTTTGTTTATTGTATTGTGCACAAATTTCTGTTCATCATGTTTTTCTTCCACCCGCTGAGTGATGCTTTTTTTCCACCCCCTGGGTGATGCTATCTTCTGGTATGTTTGTGTTGTCTCGTTTGTTGTGTTGGTGATGTGCAGGTACAGGTTGGCGAGCGGCATCTATTTCGACTTCTCCATGCGGGGGTTTTTGGGAGCGATTTCTTTGCCTTACGTTTGTCCAAGCCCCTTGACGAAGGCTTATCACTAGGGTTTTTCCTCGAAAACCCGAAAGGGCGGGGTTTTTTAATCCCGGTGATAAGCTTTCGGCAGGTACATCAGCCACTCATCTGTTAGCATTGTATTTTTGGGGTCCAAATGATATAATTGGATTTTCCCTTTATTTTTCGTGGGTAGTTCGCATGTGTGCGGCTATCCATTGTCCACCATTGTAGAAAATCTGCTGAGATGAATGAGAAGCCTATCTATCGGGCGGTTTGTTGGTTTCATGCGAGCCCCATTCTAGAATATAAGATTTCTTTTAGGATCGAATCTCAAACCGCTCTTGTTAGCGACAAATACCAGGGAAATGTTATATGCAGATTTAGAAACTGGAACATCTCCTGCACTCCCACTCCTCATGCTGCCGCTGCAATAAAACACTACCAGAATGCTGATCTGAAGGAGCTCGCTTCTCTGGGACATGGGACAAGGAGCATAATCCATTGTAAACTTCCGTCTATTCTAGCCTCTGGTCCATTGTCCAAAACAGCCAAGACCCAATATTTTCGAACTCATAAATACCAGCTCCACTTTATACCCCAAAATCTAGCAAATCTGGGACTAATAATCTCAGGAATAGAGTCATGGACCATACTGCAACATAATACTGTTAGGAAAGCTATAGAAATGGCACGTGTTCAAGCCCTAAAGGTGGGCATGGGAAGGAAAGGTCACAGGTTGGAAGAGAAAAATGCTAAGCTGCAGAAATGGCATGTGTTGCAGCCCTAAAGATGGGCATGGGAAGGAAGGGTCACAGATTGGAAAGGAAAAATCCTGAGCAGCAAACGACAACCATTCCCCCCAAAATGAAGAGCTAAACCCAAAAAAAGGAAAACAAAAAGGAAATAGGTATGTGGTGGGCAAAAAAATCGTCATGATTGTCAACCCTTTCAAAAGTCTACCCCTAGCCTATATCAAGCTTAAGCTTAGTTTGCCACGTTGTATAGGTGCATTTAACATGTGTTGCCACCTTATATGTGGCAATAATTATATAGATTTTTTTATGTGCATTGCCACCTCACTGCAACAACACCACTATGGATTCCAAGGATTTAGTTCCTTAGGACAACTAGCAGTATTGCCACAGTTCCTCCATATCCGGAATTCCAACTGCGACCTCTACGCCTCCAAGTTTTCTATTCTATATACCTCTTTTTCTCGATTTTGTGCTTTGTTTCTCAATTCTATACACGTATTTTTTGCTGCTTCTGCCTGTTCCCGTTAAACTTTTCCTTTTTTGTTCAATTTCCCAATCCACAGTGGCATGGTCACTCCATATAACAAATTGGCTATCCATCCATGACTTCCTTTCATACTACAATGCTCACCTTTGAAAAAGGACCGCTATCCAAGCCCCGGTATTTGGGGTGCTCATATTTGCCTTTCTTCTCTTGTATACTTCCATTTATATATGGCTTTTAAACCATTATAAATTACTAAATTGTTTCAACAATTTTGGATATACCATATATGCCACTTGCAAAGATGATTTCATATGATAGGTAGATAGTCAGACCAACATAATAAAGTAGGGTTTGCCACAATTTGCTTATTAATTTATGATTTGTTACATATCCCGTGTGTTAATGAGCATGTGTGCTATCCATATTTAATTGTTCCATATTTCTTGATTATTGAAATATTACCATGAGGGGATTTTGAAAGCGCTAAGAATGCTAGGCTAAATATGAACAGTGGCCAACCATGGTAATGTACTTAAAAATATTCCTCAGTGTTCCTTTGATTGACTCCTGAATATATGACTACCTTATGGGCCCAAAAACATGAGGTAGCAAGACGTGTTAAGTCCTGTATGTTCTTAAATCCATAGCCACACAATATGACGTGCATAAATCAATATAAAAAAGAAAGTCCTCATACAAATTCATCACGGTTCACATTTCAAGAACATCTTTCGCACTATTCTAAAGATATCCAAATCCCCCCTTGCAAATAAGTCAGAGAAGAGAAATGTTTGCGGCGGCCTTGGCCGCCACGATAAATTTCTTGTATGGATAAAGATAAGAAAACAATATATTATGGGAAAATATCTTTCATATGGCCTTACAACATGTTTTGCATGGCTATACATTTCACATGCCTATATATTTGTGGAACTTAAATGGGAAACCCTATAAAGGGAATGGACCAAAGCAGCTAGAACATACATGCCATTACCACCATTAAAAAAACACATCCTTTAGGAACAAATTTTGTGGGATTATCTCCCTCAATGTTCTTGAATTCAATGGAATTATCTAGTTGAATGCTCTTTACTTATGTTATCAAAATTGCAATTACGAATTTCTACATAAATGGAATTGAAATTGATGCAGCACCTCAGTTGTAATTCAATATCAAGTAGAAGGGAAAACTTTCTTTTGCTGCCTTGCAAATCCTCTTTAGCCATGCCAATCCTTGCATTCGATTCTACACTTATCCAAACATGAATCTGACCTACAAATCTGATGGCATGTGTCATATTCCATGGCAGGAGATCATGGATTGTGTGTATATCATTATAATTTCATGATGCGTGTATTTGTGGTTTGCAAGACAAAACGGAGCTCATATTATAGAGATCATGTGTGCTAGTTCTAGGACATGTAATACTTACAGTTGAAGAGAAGAAATCTCTTCATTCAAAGATCAAGATCAATTTGCTAATGAACAAAGAAAATCTTGAAAACTTGCATGTATGTATGGATAAACCTCACCTGGGTTAATAACACTAGAGCTTGGATAAATGAATTAAAAAAAAGATAGATAGGCCATGAACCTAACACAAAAAAAAAATGGAGAGATGGGTCATTGGATTGCATCTCAAACCTTGGCCGATATTACTGCTGAGAAAATCCTCCTTGAAACCGAAAAGACCCCAATCTCAATCTTAAAAAAATTACTGAAGGAGGAAACTAGTGTGCAGCTTGAGCTCGTCAAAATAGTCACACGCTTACATGAGTGTGTGAGAGACCAAAGCAGATTCACAGTTATACAAGTAAACATCTTTGTGATACTGAAGAGCAATCTTATGACACCACCCACATTTGAAAGGAACCATAATCTGGGACACATCTGAAAGAAAAAACACATATCCAAATGCATTCCAATGTAGCTTTAACACTTGGAGAGCCGCACATTCCTTTCGTAATAGTAGGCCGTAAATAAAAGTTGCAAAAATAATCATATCGCCTAAACATAGCTAGTATAGGCTGCGCTAAGTAATATGATGATGAAAGAACAAACTCATGATTTAAATTACTAAGAAATACAATCATAACAGAAGTTTCATGAAGTCAAAGACAAAAGCTGGTGGAGATATATCTAAGGGCTGTGCTAATAGCAAAAAGCAGGACAGTTGGGAGGCATTTAAGGGAAAAATAAGAGTTACCTTTTGCAGCAACTATTTTATTTTGAGAAATACTGGAAGACTCATCTATATCTGTTGTCTTGCTTACATCATCGGCATTTTGCTCTAAAGGATGTTCATCAGAGCCTACCTGTGAAGGAGCTGGAGCAGCTGGTTCGGCTTCTAAATCAGCATCGATAGAGTCCATAGGTTCTACAACAGGACCAACCTCATTTCTAGATATTGTGATAGCACCAATCTCATTCCTGTTATCAAGAACAATGCCAAACGACCTTGCAATGCCTGATGGAGGATATGAAACAAACAAAAGCAGATAGAGCAAAAATTAAATGCCCCATTACTTAAAAAAACACCTTGAATCTTTTTTAGCAGAGATATAAACCTCGTTTGCATCCTTGCATTGTTTGCCACTTCACACGCCAACATCTGATTCAATTCATTTTCCAAAAAAGCTGCATTCAGTCATTGAAGGCCAGATTCATCACCTGCTCCCTACGTCAAACTTGTCAACGGGACTCTAAAGTTTCTTCTGTTCTATCCCTAAGAAGAAATGAGTTTGTGCTCTGTACCAATTCTTCCGTTCTCATGTTAAGTTCATCTTTTAATGCATGCAGCTCAGACTATCCATGTCAAGAAAATGGAACCAAATAAATAAGCATATCTTTTCAAAGAACATCACAGTAATAACAGGAAGGGTTTTGTTTGAAGAGAGCAGAAAATGCAATAGCTCGCGGTTATAATAATGAATCAACTGGTTCGCAATAACAGGTATAGAAAGACCCTTCGAATTATATTTATATGGTGTGTTGCATAGATCTCTTAAGGATTCAATCGATCATCAACTACATGCTATTTTGATGATAGCTACAACAGCGGCATGGTCATCTAAGTATTGGAAGAAAGCCTTTCCAGCAATTTCTATATAGCCTACACATTTTGAATCTTATAACTCGCCAATCTGTATCCTTGAAACATGGTATGAAGGCTTACCTGAACGGCTCAAAACCATTGTCTTTGTCTCAGATTTGACATTCGACATGATCTGCAAAACAAAAGAAGGTAAGAAAACAATGCGCAGAAGTAGAAATCCAGAGGATTGCCAATATGACATATTCGACAAAACTTGGACTTTTCAGATATAATAGACTGGGGTATCATTTTAAGATTACATGTCATGTTTAATTTTTCTTGATACTTATAATTTTTACAAGTTCTAATTCTATAAATTTATCTTTAAATTTAAAGTACAATTGTTATAGAAATATAAACAATTGCTTTCTAAACTAATTTTTACATGAATCTGTTTAGAATTAGACATTTCGAGAATATAAAATTTTAATTTTCAACTAATTCTTAACAAATTTAAAATTTGACAATCAGGATAATTTGTAAATAAAATATTATGGTTTGATAAGTGAGTGACTTAAAATTATATGAGAACTTCACAATTTACAAACTCTTAGTACTTTAAAAATACTTTAAAAAAAATGTTAGATTAATATTAATTAAAATATAAAGTTTATGTTTTAATAACAAATATTGAAAAATATATATTGAAAATTAATTAAAACTAAACTATTCAATTATTTTTTAATTAAAACATAAACGTAATCATTTGATACATTTCATCTAGACTTTCTTTAAACATTTAAAAAAAATAATATTTTATCATATAGAGTTAATCTTAGATGAAAAAATTAATTTTAAATAGATTAAATTAAAAATTAGTGTAGAAAACGATTTTAAACATTGATAACTTTCATAATTTCTATCTGAAGTTAAATTGAAAATTTTATAAAAATCAACAAGGGTTAAAAATATATATAATCTTATCATGGCATCCTTGAATATCTATTAGATTTGAATATGTAGCATAATAACAGGGGGTTTTCTTTGTACTAAGGTTTTCCTATGATTTCGTGATGTATTCAAATGGATGTACTAATGCGTACATCTAGAGTGCACCATTTCTGAGCCATTGATTTTAGCCTTTTTTTTTCAATGGTCAACAACCAATGTCTCACAACAAAAGCCCTCTTTTTGTGTGTGTGGTGCATAATGGGCACATGAAGGGCTTGAAGGGCGCATGTAGTGCAGTTTCCCTGTCGGCAACACATTTCTTATCATAACTTTTGATTCAGAGCTCTATTTGAGATGTTTTTTAGTGCGTTGAAAAGCTCTCTCCGAGATCTTTTTGATAGTGTATGATATGGATATGTTTGGTTAATTTATCTATGCTAAAACAACAATTTTTCGGCCGGGTCTGGTAGGCTTTCACATCCTACCAGCTGATTAATACAGGATTGCGCTATTGGATATTGTTTTATGGCTCATTTCGAATGAAGCTTGCAAAAAATTACCATGCATTTTCAGATTTCCAAGGCTTCTAGATCCTTGTGCCAACAAGCAGAAAAGTTTCCCACTTTGGTTTCTCACCACAAGAATCCATGGAGGCCAAAGGCTGCTGTTAAATTCCAGTTGAAAAATATTTGTGTATGGTTGTTGCAAACTTTATGACTTTCAGAATAATGGGATCAATCTGCTCTATCTTTATGGTAACTTTTACTTATGTTCTGTTTGTTTTATTGTGATCAAATTCAAAACCTACAGGTGATGAAAGCCTCAAATGAATTCTAGTTTTTTTTTGTTTGAATTCTAAAATTTTTATCACACCCGGGGGGGCAAAAAAATTTTTTTGCAACACAAACCATTAACATCCAATATATAAAAATTAAATCCCCCAACATATAACAACCAACACATAACAACCATTGACATTAACAACCAACACATAACTACCATTGACATTAATTAACACAACTATTGGGTCCAACACATTTAAATTAAAATCCCCCTTAAACCCCCTTTGGTTTGGGTGCATATTCACACGAGGGGTGACGTAGGGCAACGAGAGACTTCATAATTGTATTTTGCACGTACGAAATCAACACCATATAGTATTCCGCTTGAAATCTTATAGTATTTTGCGAATCTTGTTATACAGTATAGCAAATTTTGTACTTGTATACCCCACAAACGAGGAACTTTATGTACGGTGTAGATTAAGGAATAAGGGGTGAATATACCTATCCAACAGCTCTCGTTGCCCGGAGTCACCCCCCGTGTGAATATGCACCCAAACCAAAGGGGGTTTAAGGGGGATTTTAATTTAAATGTGTTGGACCCAATGGTTGTGTTAATTAATGTCAATGGTAGTTATGTGTTAGTTGTTAATGTCAATGGTTGTTATGTGTTGGTTCTTATGTGTTGGGGGATTTAATTTTTATATGTTGGATGTTAATGGTTTGTGTTGCAAATTTTTTTTTTAAAATATGTCTAAATATCCAACACCAGGTTGATTGAGAGAAATGAAACCCCAATAACCCGAAGAGATCGATTGAGGGTGATTTTCTACTACAGTCACATTTTAGGACTGTTATATAATTATATGACACCATTTTATGATGCCACATCATGTTTAAGACATGTCTTTTTTTTATCATTTTTTTTCATTATAACAAACTAGACATGTCTCAATATGTAGCATAATAACAGGGGTTTTTTTTGAAAATTTTGTACACTTTTTCCAATGGTTTTACTATGATTTAGAGGTCGTATTGCATGGAGTGTACTAATGCGTACATCTAGAGTGCGCACTAAATTTTCATTTTTTAATTCTACTTTCCTATGGTTTGACCTATGTTTCCATGACATCCTCCTCCATGCCATTCCAACGGTTAAGATCAACCCTGTTAATCTAAGGGCTTGTAATTTTTTTATTGTTGATTACATGCACATGTCGAGCTGTTAATTTTAGGGTTTCTCTTATTTCTCTAAGTTCTTTGCCCTAGTTTTTGCTTTGGTGATTGTGGATGCAATCCGACCTCCTGTTTTCGTGCTTCTGGATTTTTATGAGATGGGCGCTTTTGGATTCCCATCACAGGTTTCTTTGCCCATCTTTGGTACAACAGTAAGGGCATATCCGTGGTACAACGGGAGCGCAGTAAATATCGGACGCTGACATGTTATACCCACGGGCATATCCGTGGTATATCCGTGTGTTTGACATGTTATAGCCACGCCTAAAAAATGTACACGGCGTTTTTGTGGACTTAGCGGATTTTTTGCCATTTAAGGCTGGGTATAACATGTCAGCGTCCGACATTTACCGTGATGGCAACGGTAAAGTTAAAAGGCAGTGGCTAGGGCAAACACGGGGCTAGGGCAGCCCACCGGAATGAAAAGCTTTCATTTCCCCTTTGCTTCTATGCAGGATGGACGATTGCATTAAAATGCCTTCCCTTGGATCGATGATGCGGCTAATTTAGCCCTCCGGCGAGTTCTTCTTTGAGCTCGCATTTTGATTTGGAGCAAGGGGTTTCAAGCCGGAAGGGCAGGAGAGATAAAAGATCCATTAAAGTTAGAGCGCAAAGGGGCGGCACGTCTGTTTTAGATGATTATGCAGCTCTAGGTATGTCTCCGGCTGCATCTGCTTCAATGGAGCCATACCCAGTTCGTTTTCCAAGCTCACCAAGCTCAAAATACTCTCCCTTTCTAGTAATCCCGTCTCTCAGGCACCATTCCTGCATTCTTTGGTTCGTTCCATGGCCTTGAGCAGTTTTTGGCATCCAATACAGGGCTCAATGGTCCCATCCCTGCTGCATTCTTCGGCCTTTCTAATCTCAAACAGCTCGATCTCTTTGTACTTTCTTTTCTGAAGGGGAAGAAGACTTGTGTGGGGATTGGAGGTGCTTTTCCATCGGATCTATCCAAGCTTGTCAATCTCGAAATTTTGAATGCGGGCCGATTGCCCAACTTTGGGCCCTATTCCAAATGGATTAGACAAGCTAACGAATTTGCGTGAGTTTGTCTCTAAACGCCAACAAATTATCCCGCACCATTAGGCCATAATTTGGGTTTGTTTGAAGAATCTGAGCATTGGAGGGAGCATTCCCAAGAATACACTAGGAGATTTGTCCACGCAAAGCAGCTTACAGGCGAGTGGCTCTCCAGGTACCAAACTTTGTATTTCATATCCACGCTTAAATTTGTTGTGCCTCTCTTTCATATTTAAGTATTCGATCAAATTTCAAGTATATTATATCCTAAAATGCTCGCTTTTGGATGTTTCTTCAATATCATCCATTTCTCAAGATCCCTTTTAGGCTGCACAATGCAAAGAACATTAATCGGTCCATTCCAACGCCATATGTTACATTGTTGGACTTCCATCAACATCACAAACTTTGTTTTCTCGGTTCCATCTACGTAAGCCGGTTTCGATGAGTCGTATTTTGTTGAGGGCGTGGCATTCTAGAAGTCTCGAGAATTCATGGGTTATGTGATCATGAAGTAAGCATTTGTTTGCATTGATTACCCAAGTTTCTCAAGATCCTTTTTAGTTTCTCAATCAATTTCATGATGCAGAGGAAGCAAAAAAGAAAGCTGAGGAGGAAGAAAGTTTACACGCTCCTTGTTAGAAATCCAATTCACCACAAGGTTGTAAAATAAGGAATACCTTTTGCTGGTTATATACATGTGCTTCAACTTTCTCATTTTTAAAATCTTGTGTGCTAGTTTCATAGTTGGAGTTTTAAGATCTTATGTGTTAGTTTGTTAGTTGGGACCGGACATCAAGAGTATATAGAAGAGAGGAACTCCACATGAATCCTCTTCTTAAAAATAGAAATCTAGCCTAGCAATAACCAAAGTGGTGAAAGTGATGTCATGTCCTTTATCCAGATGTTATGTTCTTTATAAAGAATGTTAGATATTCCTTCCTCACCATGACTCCATATTGTGCATGACTCCATACGAAGAACTCTAAGTCCATACCAACATTTTTTGTAGCATAGAATGTGGATTATAGAATTTATTTTTCATTGCAAATATGTTGCCACATAACTAGATAAGAACATTATTTATAGCGTGGAATGTGGAATTATGGCAAGTTGTTGATCCATGCAATCATCTTGGTATTTCAAACACAATAATAGCACTTCAAATTATGATGCTCATATGTGGCAATATCACAGATATCCAAGTTTTATGTGCCTTAGGATATGATCCAACCACTATACTTTCCTTTTTTATGCAATAGAAAACGTGATTTAGCATAAAATTTATGTTCTTATTATATGTCCTTATCTTTTTCTTTAAAAAATATGAATAATTTTTCCAAGGCCAACCAAAAGTTTCCCTTTCATAACACAAACCATTAACCTTTCCCCCAAAAAACCCCCTTTGGTTTGGGTGCATATTCACACGGGGGGGACGTAGGGCAGCCGAGAGCCCCTAAAATTATGTTTTACATGTACAAAATGAACACCATATAGTACATTACCTCAAATCTTATAGTATTTTGTAAATCTTCTTATACAGTATGGCAAATTTTGTACATGTATACCCCACAAACGAGGAACTTTATATGCGGTGTAGATCAAGGAATAAAGGGTGCATATGCCTATCCAACGCGACTCGATGCGGAGTCACCCCCCGTGTGAATATGCACCCAAACCAAAGGGGGTTTTCAGGGGGGATTTAATTATAAGTGTGAAGGTTAATGGTTTGTGTTATGAAATTTTTTTTGGCCCCTTCGGGGCCAAAAAAACTATATCAATCCTCCTCCATGTTTGCAATTCCACATTTGTTTACTTCATACAAAGCTCTAGCTAATGCGTCCCTTCTTGCATTATCCTTTCTTATGGATCGTATAATGCGAGTTACTCTGTGCAGAATCTATCTCATCATCAACCTCAATGTGCCTCCAACCTCCCATCGAAAAGTTAATTGTGGCTTGTTGTGTTGAAATCTGTTGGAATGCCAATAGAGAAGAAGTAATGTGCATATTCTAACGGTTCATACATAACTAATAGAATTACTGACCTGTTCCTCTAGGAGAGCCGAATTGTACAACAAAATGACTACAAAAGTTCTCAGGAGCTTTCCAGTAGGTATAAAATAACTTAAAATGCCGAACAATCCTTGTAGATAAATAATTATGTTGGCCCACACAAGAGACACACTAGCGCATAGTACTTAGAAGAACTCAACTGGACGCTAGAAGAACTCAAATGGGCAAGTGTTCAATGGTTATATTTACTAGACTAGAAGTATTTGTAACACACTAGTAATGGATGCCCGGCGTTGCCGGGCTCTAGGCCGAGCTTTCAGAATACCATTGTGTATGTCGGTATTGGTATGTGGATGCTGTGCTCTATAGAATTAACAATTGGGGACGGTGAGTGTATGTTTTAAATCAAGATGGTGGGAAATGATAGTAGAAACAATGGCCCGTGATAATCTCGGAGGGGGTGGTAAAATGCAAATCCAATTAATATAGACAGTGAAAGCCATTTGTGTAACTCAAATAATAGTAAGAAAATAGTTTTCTCTTGTTGGATCAAAGAAGGGGATATTTTATTGAAGGTGTAAGGTTAAAAAGATAGCATCACAGGAGTAAAGTTGCAAAATAACTTATTAGGTTGTGTTAAGGCTGCAATGAACTATTGGGTGTAAGGTTGCAAAGAACTTTTAAAATTCAATATTGACAAATGTTCTTTAGATTCCATATTGTTTCATCTTAACACCCAACCTTTCTGTTCTAGCATTTCATTAGTCTAAAGAAACTTGAAAACTGGAAGAAGGGATGGTTTCCGTTCAAAGAACTTATTAATTTAAAAAGAACTTGAAGATGGGACGGTTTTAGAAGAGACAAATCTAATAGATTTTAGGGAATGTGTTTTCTATAACATGGACTGAACTGTACCTGAACAAATAAGAATGGACATTGCTAAATATTGGTTTGTATTCTGCTTTATGTTCAAATGAAAGCTTGGATCATGCATTAGATTTTAGAAACATCGCCATCCAATTATGGGCCATAAAGTGCCATGTTTACAAACCATGAGATAATACATGCTCGCTTATATTTCTAGTGGTAAACTTTTTAGATTTATTTTCTAGATTGGTTTTCCAAGGTTTTAATGGTTTTAGTTGCCGAGAAATATTCCCGATTGCCCAATGTTAGTCCTGTACGTCTAGGTACAGGACTATTCATGAAGACCATGGATCAGGGCATGGGGACTAGGTCAACCATCGGGAAGTAGACCCCCGCCGAAGACCACGCCGAAGAAGAGACAGAGAACAGATAAATGACGGCCCTGCAGAAGTACAGTCCACACCTAGCGTGATTCATGCACATAAAGAAGGCACTACCAGATTTCCGGAAAATCAGTCTTTGATCCAGGAGTTGGTAGCGAGATTTGCCAAACACCTATTTTGGGCCTATATATATGAGTAGAGATAGAACTCAGTTTTTTAGATGAGCTTTAGTCCTTGTCTCTAGTCTTTTCTCTCGATTTCCGAGAGCTCATGTACACTCAGTGATATCAAGGAAGTCTTATTTCCTCTCACTGTTTGTTGCTTGTTCTTTTCTGTTCCCTTTCTTCTGTTCTTTTGCAAAATCCCGTGTAACACTCAGCCAGGATTCTCCTGTTTGATCCAAGGGTCCTCACAGAAGGCTGTCTTATAGGAGATCTCTAACCCAGACCCTAAACACCCAAAAATCGAGAAAAAAAAATTTAATATGATTTCTGGTTTTTGGATATGAATGCATGGATTAGACGAAATTAGGATGATGGGGAAATCGATATGAGAGGCCTGTGGCAGACACAAATAGTGGTTTTTTCTTATCTTTGTGCAATCCCCAATGCTATAGCTTTGCTTCTGTAAATTCGGCATGGATGGCCAGTGTCCGCTTTGTGTTTTTTGGTTATTGTATATCCGTCGTGCTTCTAGCTTACGTTTAATCAGGTAACAGAGTTTTCTGCATTATTTCTTTCAGGCCCAGCATTAATTTATATGATTAAACCAGATCTTATATAAGATTAAGGTCTTCTGCTCATCTACATGTGATGGCAGCATATACGCCAGGTAATATTTATTGTTTCACTTTCTTTCTTTCGATTTTCCAAATGGATTCTTTAATATAGCTCTACTCTAAGTCATCCTTAAGAGAACTTAGCATGTGGATTTAGGGCTCTCTTTAATGTATTTTGTTTTGAGGCTTTTAGTTCCAAGACAGAGCCAGCACTTAAGAACAAAAGAACTTGCTAATCTCTGTCATTTCCCTTTGTACATGCGTTTTTACCACATCCTTTTCTATAAATCTGTGCATTTTTCTCATACCATATCAATATGTGGAGTTTGCTCACCTTTCATGGTTGAATCACCACAGGCTACAGCAGATGTAAATAGATATAAATGGTGACATTACAAATTCATTTTGTAAGCTTAATTATTATGAATTATTTAAGCAAGAATTTAGGTCTCACAGTCTTCACCAAAACTTTGTCTATTTTCTAATCTACAGTTGTTAATACTCAATCTTGTGTCTATATTTGTAATCTGCATCTGTTTATTTGAATTCCAATGCAGTTTATGGCATTGAAGTTGAATTCCAATGCAGTTTGTGGCATTGAAGTTGCAAACGTTGCATGCTTTTTCTGGTGTGCATCATGATATATTATTGTGGGCAGCTGGGAATTATATTTTTGCTAGGCCAAGAGCAACATCAGGTACACTGTTTAAGCTAGATTACATAGACTAATACTTTTTATTGTGTTTCTTCTGTCCATCTAGCTTTAACCATGTATGCCCTGATTCAGACAATAAAGGAGCAGTTTGCCTTGAACCCAACATGAACAATAAGCCTCTACCTCGTTAATTGAAAGAATCTAGGTATTTTTGCCATCTTCAATTGATCTTATTGCTAATGTTGTAAACATTATGCTAAAGAGCTGATGTTTGACGTGCTCTGATTTTGCTTGCATCTGATATGATGTCCTCTTAAATACAAGTGCAACAACTTCTAGAGTTTTATTTAGATATGTATTCAGATTGAAAATGACTGGAGAATAGGCAGTTTCTACAAAAAAGGCTTGCAAGGAACCTATTAGGCTTGAAATAATTATTATTTGTTATGTTGGATATGTGTACATGTGGTCCATGGCAATCAATCTTCCAATTGATTGTGTGCGTTTCCATACCAGTCTATATTTCCTTCAGCAAAATGGGCTCTTCCATTCCATTCTATATCCCCTACTCCAAAATGTCTAAGGTTGTTTTTCAGCTCTCGGCTTTTTATTGTCATGTTATGCTAATGTAGCTATTTGGATTTATTTTTCTTTCAACTCTAACAAAGAGGTCGTTACCAAAGCCTTATGCATTATTTGAGTCAGAAACGTGGCTTTGGCTTTCGAACCAATATTGCAAATATGGATTTGCCAATAGCTCTGGATTGATTATCTCTGGCACATTTGTGTTTGCATGTGCATGCGTTTGCACAAAGGCACAAGTGCTGTCATTTTTACATGTCGCATGAAGCAAGCATAATGTTCAAGGATTCATGCGACATTATACCAAGGATTTGCTATGAACTATCAGCCTCCAAAGCTAAATCTTTAGGGATAAAAGAAACTGAGATCATGCAATTGGATTTGCTTATTTAAAAATTTGGATGGCTCTACATATGAGTATTGTATCCGAGTAGAATAGCATCTTTGTTGTCAGTATACGTTGTTGGTTCCCATCAGTTCTTGCTTTAAGACAAAGCTCATATTTTTCCTTTGGAAATTTGTTTCTGGGTTTTCATTTCCCTCTTGCCATTTTTTTTTAACAGATTGAAGCTGCAAGCAAAGTTACATTGAATGAAGAGTAATGCCCTAACTATTAGGCCGTCATAATGGGCACAATAGAATCAAGCATCATAGTACTGAATCATGCAGGCAGTTGAATCGAAAGCCTCCTTTATGATATAGCATATCTTATGGATTCTATGGTGCATGAAATTGCACAGACAGAAGTAGACATGTCAGATTTGGAAGAGATTGGTTGGTCTTATATGCACAGATGGCTGACTTCGTGAAAGAAATTAGTAGTGATGATATGGATATACGAGGTATAATACTAATTTTCTGCAGAGTTAAATCTTTCCAAAGTGCATCAAGCTTCTAGCAAAATAGAAAAGGAACATAAGGACAAGGGGGCCGGAAGAACTTTATTGCGAAACTGCTATTTGTAAGTCTTGGGGCTTCTTCCCTTTTGAATTTTGGATATAGTCATTAGCAGACTGTTGCTTCTAGAAGTATACTTCTGTGATTCTAAAACATTCTTTAGAAAAGTTAATGAAATATAAGCACCTGCTTGAGGATTTGTTTTGATTCAAATATTCTTTAGGGGTTGTTTTTGACATTTAGTTCTCTTGCAATAACCATGACCATTTTCCTCAACTGGAAATGATTGGAATAAATTTTGCTTTTTGAGCTAAAACTATGCTGATCATCGACATCTTATCCTAATGAGCATAGGTGCTTTGCTACAAGCAGGTTCGCATTTATCTCCTTTTATTTTTTCCCTTTTTAGGTTTCAATCTCAAGCTTCAAGTAGATGTGATATTTGCATTTGTGAACTACATCTCATATCAAGCTGGCATATTCTTTCTGTGCAGATCCACATAGAGAAGAAAATGATTTGATGTTGTAAACTATCTTCAGGTATGCGTCGAGATTTATTCTATATTGCTCTTTTATAGTGTTGACGGCTTTCATGCTACATTGTATTAGCAAGTTATTAAACCATAGTTTTGTTACTACTATATAGATTATGGAATGGAAGATTTCTGTTCTTTTCACCTTTCTAAAATAGGTTTTTAAAGGGCATGTGCAGTGCTATTCTATGCATGTATATACTAAGCCTGGATTTACTCTTCCAAGTTCTCAACTCCTTAGCTTCTATGGTACATTATGATTGTAGCTTATGCGCTCCAGGGACAATTCAAAAATGCTCTTGAGCTCTTTCCAGCATATGCCAGAATAGCTTGTGGAATGCTTTGCCTGCAGAATTTTCAAAACATGGCTATCTTAATGAAGCCCTTTAATTGTTACAGCAAAAGTCCAACAAGGATGCTATTTCTATGTTATATTGTTATATCATGGCATACACCCAGCTGGGTTATCTAAAAGAGGCAATTAAACTTTTTAACTCTATGCCTGATAGGACTTTTGCCTCATGGAATAATATTCTTGCAGCTTATGTCCAGCATGGTCTGGTCAAGAGGCCAAGTTGTTCTTTTAACAAATGCCTGGAAAGGGATGTGGTTCCTGACCCATGGATTTGAGTTAGATATTGTGGTAGGTAGTTCTTTAATCAATATATATGGAAAGTGTGGAAGCTTAGAAAATGCACGAGGGGTGTTTGACAAAATGCATACCAGGAATATTGTTGCTCGGATGTCATGATTGCAATATATGTTCAGCATGGGCATGGAGAAGTGTTAAAGATGGTTCTTACTGCTTTGCTCTCACTGCTTTGTTTTGTGCCTTCTGGTCAGCATCTGAGTACAACACTAATTGGAATCATTATAATTCCATGGTCAATCTTTTGGGGAGAGCATTGAAGTTGGATGAAGTAGATTTATCTATTACTAGCATGGCATTCGAAGCTGATACAATACTATGGATATCCCTTTTAGGTTTGTGCAGAAATAATGGTCATGTGAGACTCGGAGAGCAGGCTGTAGAAAACCTTTTGAAGGTAGATCCTGAAAGTTTTGCACCATATGTTTCGTTATCCGGGATCTATGTTGTAGCTGGTCATCAAAATGAATAAAAAATTTGAGAAGTATTGTCGAAGCCCGAGACCATAGATATGACATTTTGTAAGTAAGTGGTGGGAATGACATTTTGTAAGTAAGTGGTGGGAATTGATAGTGAGGCTCCATGGAGTACATCAGCGAAGCTCTATGGAGCATGTCTAAGGGCAGAAAGATAATGCAATATTGTGCATGGCTACACGTTTGGAACACAAGCTAAGTATTTGGGGCAAACCAGCATTGTGGAGCTTTTTGCATGAGCAGCACAAGAATTCATTTAACGTTTTCTATTCATGTCAAAAAATCATACTAATAAATATAGCAGCAACTGAGTTCATTAACTTTTCTTCCTTTGGATGCATGCAAGCTGTGTTTTAACGTTTTCTATTCATGTCAAGAAATCATACGAATAAATATAGCTGCAACTGAGTTCATTAACTCTTCTTCCAAATTTAGTTTATTGGATGCATGCAAGCTGTGTAAGAGAATATAAGAAATAGAGAGAATATATTTGGGTTGCCATCTAAATATATACAGCACTAACCATCACTAACTTGAAGAAATGTTATCTTTTCATTCTTTGGGTTTGTATCAGGCTTGCTTTTGGCCATTTGCAATATGACAATTCAATTAAAATGTGACTTTACCCATGTACAATAATTAGATTTATTAGAGTTTGACTATTGTAAATAATTCTCAACTCCATAAGAGTATTTTATTTAATGAGAATTCGCCACACTTTGGTGGGAACCACACCCAACACAATCCAACGTATTATCAGCCAATATTTGGAAACAGTACATTAACCCTTACAAGACCAATGCATGTTTGTCGTTGAGTTTCAACGAACATTTGATATTTCTTCTGTATTCGAGGAAGTCTTTTTTTTTGCATTTGTTTTATGGTTGGGAAAAAATTTCTACTAAATTCTTCAAAAATAACTAAATTTTCAACAAACAGAAACAACAATCCACCTAAAAACCACGCAATAGATGGACATCTATACATGTCAACATGTGCCACCACATGTGCCTACTATTACACACATTTACTATTGCTCAACCATAGCCATAACCTTATCAATCTACAACTTTGATTCCATTATGTATATCATTGCTACTTTACTTTTGCATAACATTATCCACCATCCAAGAAAATTAACAGACTATAGATACTATGAACATTTCATATGAATATAATCACAATCTTTCACCTCCCATTCTACATACACCCACCATAATTACATGTGTCTATGATGCCAATATCCAAATTTTTACTCCATTTGCTATTGCGTTGACTAATTAGATACATTATCTTTCATAAAACTCTAAACCATCTTAAGATCAATTAATACCTCTAACTCTAAGCAAACCATGCCATGTGAATCCATCTATATATTTCATTATTTCAATCTATTTCATGCACGCACACATGGCTAATGCCCGACCTTTGGGGATTACATTTATAACTCTTTACTCTACAACGTCTATCCATTTTTTACGGTTGTTGAAATGAGTCATGCGTGCTCATTAGTAGGAGTTGCCTAGAACCAGGTATAAACGTGGAAATGCATATATAGAAGCAATAATACTTACCTCATGCTACACAAACACTGGATGGATGTATCAAGAAGTGTCTTTATATTGCACCATGGAAGAGAAGCTAAGGAACCTGGACTGAACTGGACATATCCCGATAAATTTAGAGTTGTTAGATTTATGGATGAGCAAAATGCTAGTGAAGCACTTAAGGAGATCAATGCATCTTATGTTTCAAGCTTGCTTGGGGGTGCGAATCTACATCTACCTTGCTCTCAAAGAGTATATAGCTGCTGGAAAGAATCTTCATGCTCTTTTAGCTTTGGAATCATCATATGGAATGTGCTTTGGAGGTGAGAGTGCAGCATAACTTTTGAAAACAATGGGCCAGCTCTTGAATGAGCAACTAGAGGCAGACCTCTTGATACAACTTTGTGACGCTTGGTTGCTAGATGACCTTACTGGTTTCCTGGCTGTAATTCATGATCCAGCATTTCATAATCACTTGGATCTTCATCTGCTTTCCAGATACCAGATTCAAGTGGAAACTTAAGATCTCTAATGTTAATAGTCAGGATGTCTTGTAGTCATTGGCAAGTTTGATATCATAAGGTGCACGATATAATTGCTTAATGCCCAATTGTTGGCGTAATTTGTCCATGATAAAATTGGCAATACTGCTTCCATCGATTTAGACATGATTGATTTGCTTAGTGCCCAAACATGGCATGCACCATGGGTGTTGAAGTGGCCACGGCTCCTATGAGAACAATAAGCAACGATAACTGTTCCTGAAGAGCGGAACAGAGTTTGAGAATGGTGGATAGACTAAGGGGAATCTTGATTTTTGCAAGTTCCTCTTGAAGTGCCAAAGGGATCCTGGGTGCAGCGCTAGTGGTGTCCTTCGAGGCCGGCTCCATGGGTAAGGAGGCTGCAACTTCTTTTAAGAGTTTAACTTCGGTAGCAACATTGGAGTATGTACGAGTGCGTGGAGGCAACGTGGAGGCTGAATGTTCAGCTCCTCTACATTTGCGAGTGTTTGTCCTTCCGTTGCTTGCATGAGACGAAGGATGCTTTGTCAAACTTTGGGCATGACATGTGGCATGAGGTGGTCAAGGTCCAGCGCAAAATGGACCGATTTACCTGGTAACTGGACTTGAACTTGAGGAAGTTGAGGGCACATCAAGTAGTATGGCCCCATTTTCTACAGTGATATCATTGGGCTTTAGCAGGATCAAAAGATTGATATGAAGACTGGCCATATATACTACTGCAGCATTTGCGATGGTGCTCTTTGTACCTAGAAGACTATTTTTTGTCGGAAGGGCATGGGGTTAGCACGCATACATTCTTCTATAGTGTGATTGTACATATTGCACCGTTTGCAATGACGGGGGCCATTAGTAGAATTGCACTCGTTTAGCAAGACGGTCCTGATACTTACAAAGATGGCACCAGATTTTACTGCGATGTTGGGGCTAAGGAGTCACCGAGTTGTGAGTGACAGTCGTGGGAGGCATGAACGGGAGATCTATTAGGGGAACATCTCTAGAAGATACATTGACAGAGTGATTCTCTAATTCGATAGCCTTAGTTAAGGACTTAGGTCACAAATACTCCGTCACGAGGCGAATTGCAGGAGGAAGGCCTTAGAGAAAACATACTAAGATTTTACTTTGCATGGGATATTCTTTGAATCTGCCCACAAGAATCAACAGACAGTCAGCAAAATCTCTAGCAGATTCCGTAGCCTATTGTTGAAGTTCATTGAGTGGTTTCAATAGTTGTTTATCATCATCCAGAGAACCATAGTGAGCAAGGAAAGCAGCTTTCATGTCCGTCCAGCTCTGTTTCCAGTGGCTTTTATTTGCCATGAGCCATTCGTGAGGTGCAGCATGCAGCGTGGTGGAAAAAATATGAAACTTGATCTATAGTTGAGAGTGACCATTGAGAACTGTAAGTGCTTCAAACTCTTCCATGTGGGCTTGTGCACTTTGGTCCACGATGGGCTTGCCTTAGTGTTGCCAAAGATAGGGTATTAAAGTTACAGATTTAAGCCTGAAGCAAAAACTGAGGGGACAGTAGGAGGAGAAACATAGTGAGGTGGTGGCATGGGAATTTGAGAGTGCCAGGTGGTATGAGAAGTGGAAGGGCCTCTCGTGACTACAGCAGGGGGCATCATTGAAAACCCTAGAGGTGCCATGGTGGGAGCAATCTTGCTGTTTGGAATTGGTGGAATAGGGCGGCCCTCCGTATCGAGCGTGAGGTCACCAATATTGTAAACATTGACCGAATGAGGGAAACTCATTGACATAGGTGGGACCAAAAGAGAACCGAGAACATGCCATGTCATGTTGTAGTGATGTGTGGGTTGGAAGGGTACATGCATTGGCATGGTTGGAATGTGATCATAATTCTTTTTAGAGTTTGGAAATATGGTGGAGTTTGATGAACAGGGGGATTGTCGAGGTGAATGTCGTTGAGAACAATTTCGAAAATGCGTAGGGGACCCTAGACGTGAAGAGGTTTGAGGTGTCGGTGGAGCCGAATGGGCACAAGAACGTGGGCGACCACCTTCAATATCGCAACCTCCATAATAAGATTCACGAGTAGCATCGCTGGCTGAGGAGCTCTTCTTGAGTGAAAGTCTGGAAAGACATCTGAGAAGAAAATGACTAGGACTCGGCAATCGGCGACAGTGTTTAGGGTCTGGATTTGGGAGAGTCTGGAGGACAATCCTCAGTGAGAATTTTGGCTTCCAACAAATAACTCTTCTACGAGAAAGTTTCAGGCGGGCTATTCTAATAATAAGAGAAGCAGAAAACTAAGAACAAAAGGAATGAAATGAACTACAATCGAGAATGAGTGAAAATCTTGAATGATGACAGAGAATACATGAAATCTCCTAGAAGGAGGTGAGACAACCAAAATATGTCAGGACTTGTCTAAACTTCTAAGTCTAAACTTCTGATATATATATATACATTACAATGGCCTCTGGCACAAAATAGCAAAAAGATAGTCATTTTAGAGTCTTTAGTTACCTATCCCCAACATCATCGCTGACCATGCGAGTGCACTGCCATGATCTCTGGAACCATTATTGCCGTAATTTTGGCACTAAAGACTGACAGGCCATGGATTCCTTTATATCGTGGACTCTCTTGTTCTCTTCTTCTTAGTTAGCGTGACGTGGATGTTTGGCCTTTGCCTTTAGGCTCCTTTGTATACCTTAGAAATAGTCCTGTGCCTTTAGGCACGAGACTAACAACCCCATATCGATTTGAGAATTATAACTTGTTGTAAGAGCAGTGTCAAGATTGTGATATCGAGACCACCATCTTGCCAGACGTACTGAAGCCACTCAACATAGTGATGCTGAGAAAATATTGAACTGAACAGAGTCAGCACCTTATCAGCACTGAGCACCGGCCTAACTAAGTAAGGGTTGTTATTGGTGGGCGATGGGTGAATGGCTAATACTTGCGCTCTTGGATATCGTTATGCATCCCCTTCTCTCCCTTTCTTGGTGCAACCTTGACACGGTATCAGAGCACACTACAACCAGATTACCTTCCCTGGTGGTCATGTGATTCAAATTTTCGATGGCACAGGTTTTCAGCAATGGAAAAGCGGAATGATCTTCATTCTCAAAGATGAAGGAGTTTGGATAATTGTTATTGGCCAAGAACCTGCACTGGATGCCAAGAATATTGTTGATTTGCATGTTTGGCAGCATCGAGATGACAAATATCGGGTTCTCTTTAGCTAACTCTATCCTTGATGAGTTCCAGCAAGAGAACAGTCACGATTTGTGGCATGCGAAGCATGACCAAAAGACCCATATGATTGGGCATTTACATGATGAAGCAGTGAATATGTACTAAGAAGAGATCGAAAGTGTTGACCAAGACCACATGAAGCACGCCTTCTAGCAAATTGAAGCTTTTCGAGAAGAGCATCAAATCTCAAATTTGATGCAACTAATTTTCTTCCTCAGGTCATTACCTAATGCATTTGATTCTTTGTGCAGTAGCTTCATGTAAGACAAAGATATAGGCTTCCATCAAGCAATCGCTTCTATTAAGGAGGAGAACATGATGAGGCAAGATGCAGGTAAATATGCATGCCACTCTTTGCAGCAGGGCATTCAAAGACTCAATCTACTATGGATGGGAATGAGTACGATGAGGAGGAAAAGCACATTGGCAGCAGATTACCTCTTCCTGGTAAGCATGAAGTGATGGATTTAGATCCTTCTACTTTCTAGATATTAGACAATGCAGTAGCATCCAGTAAATGGATGCCAATTTATGATATTCCAGTACCTTCAAAGCAACGATTAATAGATACCTCAGCCATTGAGCTAGGATATCTTGATGTGACCTTTATTTCCGCAGTTTCAGGTAATGTAATAACACGTCATCAAGTGGCATTCATTTTTGATACCTTGATGGCATTTATACAAGGAGGCATTCAGGTTCTAATACCCGATCAACTGATTTTTCTGTTCAGCTTACAGAAACTTCCAACACTTCCAGCACCTGTTATGGCATTCAACTCAATTTTATTTCTAGATGAAGGAGGAGATCTTAATTCATTTGATCATGAAGGAGTTGAAAATGCATCACATATGATCATGATTCCAAAGCAAGGAGGAGCAGTTGACTCTTTACTTCTAGGAACACTTGATCAAGATCAAGCAAAGGTACTAAGGGTTGAGTTCCAAGGAGAATTTCAACGTAGCATTGTGGGAGTAACTGCATTTATGATTATTGAATCCACAAGCCTTAACAAAGTAATCATCTTTGATAATTCTATTGTCTATATCGAGGATACGCATGGAAATAATTTTCATCTTCTTCTTGACAAAACATTTATGGATATCAAAAACAAACTTCATTTTCCTTATCGATGTACTGTTCCTGATACAATGGTTGATCAACAGGTCTATTTACCTACCAGAGAGAATAGAGTTGATCTCTTCATGCAAACTTGATTTGCAAGCTTTTCAGATGACTCGTCACCAAATGCATCAGGAAGCAGAGTACTCACCACGTGAAGGCTCAGTGGAGATTGTGAAATCCCCAGTTAGGTTGTCTTCTAGCCGCTATGTTAAAGCTCCAAGTAAATCTAGAATGGCAAAACCGAAATCTCCAACAGAATCAGTATGTATACAAGAAAAGGAGCCTAAAAAATGGCAGTACAGATGGCGCTAGGGCTAATAAAGAAAGAACCAAGAAGGACGGTTCCGGAGGTGAAAGAAAGGTGAAACGGATTTGGTGAATGTCGGGAAGAGGATTAAAACTGAGAAAGTTGACACAGATAAACAACACAAAAAAAAAGGGAAAGCATACCAGAACTGAAGGCGCCACACACAACAACCTTAAAATGGCAAAATGGCTTGCAATGCTCAATACACGAAAGAAGCGCCATCGCCAAAAGGTCCGGCATCCTCCATCGCTAGAGGAGGAAAGGAAAAAAATTAATGCCGTCCGGCTAAAAAAATGACACTTCTGCCAGGTGAACGAAATTTCAATGCCCTGCCGGTTCACATTAGGTAGCCGGCCGGATTTTGGGGCTTCCGGCCGATAAACCGGCCTGTCGGTTTACCGACCGAAAATCCGATATTCGGCCGGTTATCTAGCACTTAGTAGAATCGTTCTCACTAGCACCATTGTTAGTTTAGCTTTTCCCTGGTTAGCAAGGTTGCCTAACCCGAATTGCCCACTTTCCTGCGTTTCTAGCTATGCCACGTCAACTGTAATCATTTTAAATCGTCTGATTCTGTAATTTCGGATCATAGGGCCACGGAAATTAGAAAACCCAAGAAATTCTCTGTCGGTAGCGAGCTCCTGGTGTGTTCCGGCTCTTGTGCATTGCGGAGCCGAATTTATAGAAACCTTTTCTTTTCCAAGGCCATCATCTTCATGCCATTCCTTCAAATCCTTCAAAATGTTGCTTCGAGCACACAGCAAACCCTAGACTTCAGAAGATTTTGGCGCCCAGCAAACCCTAGACTTCAGAAGATTTTGGAGCCTAGATTGCGATCTTCCTTCAGGTTTGGGCTCAGTGCTTTATTTTGTCATGATTGCTTCATCCTCACTAGATCCAGGGTAAAAAGATCCCAACTAGATGATGAACATTTCTTGCTCTATGCGGAAGCTTCTGTCATATGCAACACCTCTCAATTCATTTGCATGCAGTCCCTTCTAAAAATTGGAGTTGCTTGGACTGTTCAACATATTCTTGGCCTGTTTAGTAAGCCTGTTCAGCCTGTTCAATATCGCCTCTTTCATGTGCTCTTCACAAGGAGCATAACTGCCATAAGATTCTACGCTCGTCAATAAGGGATGGAACTGTCTTTAGGGTCATTGTTTTGGCAATAAGGGACGAATCTGCCTTTAGGTTTTCTATATGTTTCTTTCATAATAAACTGATTTTAGCTTTTCATATCATGTAGTGCAGTGCGGATTCGAGGTGGAGGGTTTTGTTATAGCCATTTCAGTGGAGGTAAATACCATGACAAACCCATTTCATCAGAGCATGTCAGACTCAGCATTGGAAGTGCATTCAGAAATTAAAATTTGTTGGGGTTTTGTTTCAGCTCCCAAGTGTGGTGGTAGTATCTGTCTGAAGCAAGTGACCTCAAGTACGCATAATAAAGAAGGTGCACGAACTTAGATCACTGTTCAAGAACGGACTGTCATGGTTAAGCTACAATCTGATTTTGTCTTGGGAAATACCTTAGTTGATATGTACTACAAATTGCCAGCCCCAGATATTATAGCATCGAGTGCTTGGATTGCATGCCATTATTATCTTGTAAATCTTGCTAGGTTGGTTTAGCACATCATTTCCTTATATGGGCTTTCTTATCAAGCACTATCTGCAGCAAGTATCCAGTTAATAAGAGATTTGGGTGTCAATACCCATTGTTTTTCGGCCTTAGATGGAAAAGGCAACGCCCTGCTCTTGGTTTATAGCACTAGATCAGAAGTACTTTCAGCAAGGAAAATGTGTCTGCTTTAAGAGACTCCAACAAAGCCACCTCTCAAATCTCACCAAGAGTGCTAACTAGTTCAAATCACCAATATTCTGATTTGGGTTCTCTACTCCTATTAGTTGTTTGGCTGGTTTGATAATTTCATTGTGTGCGATTGTAGCTAATAAATTATCATGTCATGTCAGGCGAGGAGCCTCCAGAGTCTTTATTTATGAGAGAGCCATAAGGCTTTGGACTTGGGAAGTGCATCGCATTGGACAATCCTTGGAATATACTTGATATTCCTCTCTACTTTGTATAGGGTAAAGCCTCTCTAGTGCAAAAACTTTTGATTTACATTGTGTATTACTTACCTCTAATGACCATTCTTTTCCTTCTTGGCCATTCGCCCCGATCCGTATCTTCGTTGGCATTCCTTTTCCTTGTGTGTATAAATCTTGTTCGCACACAATTCCATTAAGCATCATATCAAACCAGTAATTGGAAAGTCAACGCGCAATTCTTAAAACTCCGTATCATTTCTCAAAGGAATCCAAGCCTTTGCAGGCAAACCGGAAGAAAAAAAGAACCCTAAGAAGGTCGCCGCGGATCTTCGAATTGCAGTTCTGCTAGTTTTATTTCTTGGGGTGTATTTCTAAGGCGCATTGTTTACATTGACCATCGATCTTCATCATCTAGGATTACAATATCGATGCAATTTTGACTAGGGTTACAATATCGATGCAATTTTGAGGGATTCGAGTTTTGAGGTCTTTTAATTCACAAGCATAGGTCCAAATAATTCGGTTTATTAAGAAGCTCCTCTCTGAATTAAGTTCTCAGATTTACAGATCTGTCTAGATGTCTATCTGTATGAAGTTATGCGAGCTTTGATGGATATTAAGGAAGAACATTATGAAATAATTTCTTTGAGAGTATTCTACTCTACTCTACACTATTTAATGCGGTACAAGCTTTGTTCTTCATTTTGATTCATCGTTCACATGACCCAGGACCCGCAAATGATGTCTGCGTTCATCAATAGCAGCATATTAGATCTTCAAAAAATGCCTGCAACGATCAAGAAAATGAAAGTAGGAGCACCTCTTACCTTTAACATGGATTTGAATTTGGCTTAAGTTTCTATGACCGTGGATCTATGAACATGGACAAAAGAGAGTTTTCTTTCAGCTTTTTTGACGTTTTCCTCTTAAACCATGTCAAGTTTTCTAGACTCAAGGAACAGCATTGGAAAGATCAAAAGCATAATCGTCTTTGGTCTTCCAGGATTTCAGCGTAGAATGTAAGAAGATAAAGGCAATGCCTGTCACTTAAGATTTGAGACTGTTGTATGCCGTATTCTGCTTTTGGGTCGGTAAGCGTGCTTTGTTTGCTAAATGAGGTCCTTCTGAGCTTCACTTCCGTTTGCAAAAGTTTTGCAAAAGACTTTACAGTTCCCAGAAGTTTTGAGAAGTTTGAGCTCCACAGCATGCCAAAATGTATGAATTGAGTAAAGGTTCACATACGGAAACCAAGAAAATCTTCCATACGCAAAGTGCATTCTCTTACTAGGAAAGAAATACAATTTAGGATATGGCTCTTCAGCCTCTCCAACAATAGGCCCTTTAGAAAGGAAAGGTGAAGGCAATCTTCAGCCCGAAGTATAACCTTACAAACTCTATCTGAAGGTGCTACCGTTGCATCTGCCCATGGATGCCAATCACCAGCCACAAACTCCGATCCTGTATCCTGCTAAAACAGAGTGTGAATGAGTCTGCAACCCGCACAGGTATACTAAGACAAACTTACTAAACTCTGAGTTATTGTCTCCCGCCTCTTTGCCATGTGTAAATCTGAGTTGAACACCTGAAGCAGCTCCAGATAGTTCTCCTTACCATTTACATTGACGTTTATCTCAAATGATTTGCTGACTGCATGATAAATTACAAAACTTTTTATCACTACAATTCATTCATCCATCATAAAGAAAGCAGTTTGCTGCTACCCATTGACCATGTACCTTTTCTAAACATGATTGGTAGTTCATTAGCCTCAAGGGCTTCTTCCAATACGATCTTTTTGTTCACCTGGATTCTTCCAATCCACAAACCAAATCTTCGAACGGTGTTATTTTCTTCAAATCCCTGCAGTTTAGTACAGTTATGAGGGTCTTACAACAGAGAGATTTTCTGAAAAGTGTTTCAACCTTCAACTTGTCCAAATATGATTTTTCATGAGAGATGTCCCCAATCATCAAAATATTGACTGTATCAAAGGAAAAGAAGTCAAACTCCTCAATCGGTATGGTTGCAACAAGCTCATGGCAGCCACCATCATTATAAACAGAAATTAAATTCGACGATCTTCCATATATTTTGCCGTGGAGTGTTGTTAGTGCTAAATTAATATTGGAAAGCCTGTAAAACCAGTAAACCTTAATTTAGAAAAGAAACTCCTCCAGTCATTGCCAACTTCTAAAGAGCATATTTAAACATGCAAGGCATAGTTAAGTACTAATTCCTGAAACCCATAACGCAACAGCTATAACAAAAGCCAGCACCCACGTCTCTCAAGATTCAAATCAACCAGTAATGTAGCAATGGATGCCAACATTATAAATAGTGTTCATGTGTAAGACTACATAATGCAAAGCTAAAGCTGCAGCTGTAATAGAGTACTCACCTTGAACACATGTCTTCCAGGTGGACACTAATAAGCAATGTCTTCCCCAATGTGAAATGTTTGATTTCTTTGACCTTCACAAGTGCTCTTAAAGGCCACAGCCTTGACTCACTACCAGCCAAAAATGATGTATTGTGTTCTCCAACTAAATGGAAAGCAACCATATCCTAGAAAATGATTTATCAACCATCAAAAACGTGGAATGTATATCGTATTTTCAATTTACCATCTACAGCTAACCAATAGACCCTATCCCAAAACAAGTTGCTATTAGATCACATTTGCAATTTATCTACACAAATCCCGTAGGTACCTCCATCAGCTGGCATGATGCGGAAAGCATGCTGATTTTTTCCTCCATCTGCACAAAGGTGAATTAGCACCATTTGGTCTCAACACTACATACATATAAGGATAAGTCATAATTTTCTTCAGACCTGGATTTTTGCATTTTCCAATTCTAGCAAACCAGCATGAGCACGAGTTTGTAGTGATTTTATGATGGAATGCATTAGTATCATCTTGTGCTGCTCATCTGCCTCTCCTTCTGCTGCAAACCAAGACATGCCTGAAGGAGTAAGAGATGATTAGTCTAAAATGTGCGCAGAGATAAAACGGAGTTACTTGTTTGATCACCACCCGTTGAATCAATGATCATTATCGACTTTAATAAATGTTCAAATTCCAAACAGGGAACTTTAATGGCAGAAGGAATGAGCAAAACTTGGTCATGTCCTTTCATTTGAACATCACCTACTGCAGCCAGCTGGACTCCTGTCCATCCTGCAAACTCAAAGAAGACAAAGACACATGGATGTTAAGCAAGATAAAGATTCTTGTTTCAAACAGTGACAGATTCTATTTTCATTTATATGACACTGATATAAATACACAATAAACCAGCATTACTTTCAATTGTAGAGCCTGTTTTAGCAGATAACGCAACTAGCCCGCTATCCTTCAATGCTGCAAAAACTACTCCACTTCCATCTTTCATGACTGCAAAGTTTCTAGCGCAGAGATTGATTATACGCCTTGTCAATGGAAATTAACTGCTTAAAACAACATGTTTAGTAGGAGAATTAACACATACAAAGATGTTGGAACATCCTCAAGCTCCTCCACAGCAACTACTTCACCTTCTCGATAATGCACAAGTCTCTTATCTTGTGTCCCAACAACCAAATCACCTGGGACACATAAAGCTTGCTCTTTCACATGAGAAAGTGCTGTAGCTAATGAATGTGGGGCTGCGGGTACCAGAGAAGCACAAGATATCAGATCTGGTTTTAACCCTGCTGGAAAGCTGTCTGATAACTGTTTAAAGACAGAATTCCAAGATATTACATGCCATTTTGAGCTGTTCTGATCTAGATGATAATCTCCAACAGATTGTAAAGCAATTCTGAAATATGACCAATTTGTGCAAGGCCTGCAAGTTGATACGATGACAAGTTTCAATATTCACCAAATTATGAAAGGAAAAAAAAAAGGTCTTTCTTTATTAATCTGAGGTGGTTCCTTTCTGCTAATTCCCCAGAATTCAACTGTAAAAAGCACGATGGAGATTTTTTATAAATGTTCTTTGAAATGAATAAAAATCAGGCAAAACATTGGTGGTGTTCAATATGATTTCCCATTTCTCGTGTACTTTTGGAAACATTTTTATCTTCCTTTCATCCTTGTTTCATTTATATTGTCCTTCCATCTATCCTTAAAGAAGGCTTGCGCCCCCAAAGTTGACGTCCTGTTTGATTATGCTCTTTAACAAATACCACAAATAAACAACAGATTACTTGTCTCTGGCTACAAAATAAGTGAAGAACTTGTACAAAGGAAAATCTGCAACGTGATCACCTGGCTTGTTCCATTGAAGCGTTCTTGATCCCCAATAATAACTCTGGACCATTGTCATCATAATTAAAATCACCACAGTAAATAATTTTGATTTGATCTGTAAAATTTAAGATGTGCATTCCCCATTGGCATCCATCCTCCTCCATTTCAAATGCACATGAGCTTGAAATACGTTCAAGCTTAAACCTGTGGCGGAAAGCAATTAAGATCTTTTGGTTGCACGAGGTCAACAACATAGGACCATTCATGATCCAGCATCCTGCAAAAAGATTTCCATTGGTCTCAATCAAAATTTTGCGGATTGGTAGTAACTTGCTTAACATTACCAATAGCCACATTTTGACATCCTAAAGCAGCAAGCTAATGCAACAGCCAATGTATAGCCCGGCACATCTTCATTAATCTTTGATAGACATGCCTGTTATAGCACAGCTGACTTCAAGCAGACCCATTGACCAGAGAGTGAATATTGCAGTAACCAAACCTTCCAGTTGCCAAGGTGGAGTCTGTGGCATGAAAAGGTCTTCCAGTGACATCTTCACTTCACAATCCAAAATCTCGTGCTCAAAGTCTAGATATCCCACCCATAAAGTTTTGTTATTTTTGAAGACAATATAAGCTTCACATCTATAAAAACACAATACTTGTTAGCTGCAATCACAAATGTAAAATGTGTTCAGCTAAAACTTACAAGCCATCGTCGAAGTTTGAAACAACTCCCCCGGTAAGCAGCTCCACTGGACCTGAAAGTATGCCATGAATCCTCATCATATGAACACCTATAAATGCCCCTATTTCTTTGTCTTTAATAAGTGAATATGGTATCATAGGAATGATCTAGACCTTTAGAAGAGAATTTTTCATTATAACAAATGCACTTGTACATGAAGACCATTTTGGCTGCATTGGAGGATGGTAATACGTTCTTGTGTTTTGAGACATACCCTGAAGCGGAACCCGCCAGGTATGCACGATCTGCAGGCAGTCCCCAAATGAATCCCAAGCAGCAGCTTGTACAACTACAGGCCCAACCATAATGAGAGAGGATTTCCATACGAAGTAAACGCTCGCCATGTTCGTCGTCTTTGTCTATGTCTCTAGCTTACGAGTATACGTTCTACGCTAGAGGCTTCATGCTCAAGCTTTTTACAGTCACTCTGCAAAAATTTCCTGTTTCCAATGGCTAAAGATGTTTTTGGGTTGCCCCCGGAGGACATCGAAAAACTAGGAGTTACTAGTACAAGAAATTTATGGCGGCGGCCTCTCGTTCGAACCTACGTGCAGTTGGACCTACTATTAACGTCCAACATTTAACAACGCAGTATCTACTTAGAAGAGTGGATATCAAGTTTGCAACGAAGCACATTCATTATTCAAACAAAGATAGAGAGCTTTCACACAAAGCCCTTAAAAGACAGGTCTAACCGTCAATACAGCAAATTACATCAAATCACATGGTTGATTTCTAGAGATTTTTAGTTGTTTCATCTAGTAGCTGTGCTATGTAGAAATAGTTGTTGTCTTTTATTTGGCAAAAGAAACTGGCAAGTGTGCCATTGCATTATTTTCTTCCAGTGTTCCAGTAAGTAGTCTATGCTTAGTCTATTTTCAATGGCAAGATACGCTAACAAAAACAAAAGAAAGGAGACGCATCACATGCATTGTATGTCCGACGTGATTAAACAATGGTAGCAAACAAAAATCCATTGGTTATATTGTATGCATAAATACTTAAGCAAGAAGACACCCAAAGCCTATGCATAAATGCTTAAGCATGAAGACACCCAAAGCGCTTGGAACTTACAGTGATGGAAAATCACTACAACCACCCTAGTCAGATATTTAGATTTCCTAATTCGCGTATCTCGTATCTGGAATGATGACCATAATATAGTGTGAGCTATTGCTCACCTGATCCTATATGTATGGCCACGGCTATTGCTGATTATTATTTGTTGATGAAGAGATCTAAGAGCAAAGTAAAGGTTGTGCTCTTATCCCAAAGCACATGAGATTGTTGTAAATAAGTTGTCAAGACACGGCTACATAAAATGGAGATCAAGTCCTGTACAGCATGCCTACTGCACAAATAACTGTATGACAGAGAGGAAAAACATTCCATATATCAAGACTTATGTTCTGAAAACAGTGCTGCAAGCAGAACTATCAAACTCATGCAATGCAGGGCAAGAATACCAAGTAGGATTCTAGCAGGCTATCCAAAGCATCTATCTGGCTTATGGGAAATGCAAAACTCATATGCATGCCAAATCCTGCTAATTTGTATAAATGGTTTGCCATAGGAATGTCTTGTGCATAGCTCAAACTAACCCCTCTCTACATTCCTACTGGCACTTCATCACTTCATAACTGTAAGATAAGCTACAGGGATACGTAAAGGCTTACACTATTGCAACAAGGTAAACAATTTTCATTAATAAAAACCAAGTCCATAATAGTAAATAACCAGCAGATGCACGTGGAGCCCAAATGAATTTACATGATTCCAAAGCACTGCATTCCAAGCTGCACATTGATGTACCTTCGGCAACCAAGTCTTCCATCCCATAAGATTATGCTGTCGGGTATCTAGAAGACCAATGCATGCCCAGAATCTTGAACGACCAAGAAGAACAAAAGATCAATCCTCCAGATACGAAGGAAAATATCTGGAAAATATCTAGACCATATGCATTAATCATGGCATTTCCAATTGCAACTACTGATAAATAGAATAGAATAGAATAGAATAGAATAAAGGGCCACCTTTAAAGTGTTGGAGATATGCAAACATCGTTATTTTCCATGAAACTAAGTCATATCTCTTAAAATATCACAGATCTCCCATGCCTCCCTTGTACAACCATAACACTGAGACATCCTTCATGGTTCTTGGAAGCTCTTTGCATTCAGAGAAAGGCGATGCTCTTTCAATGCTTTGGCATTTGCATATTTGTTGAGGCTTCTACCTACATAAACAAAAGAGAGATATCATCAACATTCTATCATTCTCTTAAGAAATTTGAGAAAAATAGAATCTATACCTCCAGATAATGGGCATGTTGTAACACATGTAACAGATCCATTAGAAAAGTATATGATAAGTCCAACACTGTCACTGCATGCAGTCTATCAAGTGCCAACAGCCCCACATCACAAAATAATGCCCTAAACTAATGTGTCCACAGCAAAACCAAATATAGATTTTCAGCACTCACCGTCCTCTTAATGATATTGACGATGTTACCTTGAAAAATCTGTAGAATTTTGATTGTGCCTAAATGTGCCCTGTAAAACGAGTAATAAGAAATGGAAAAATACTGAAAATGGAGAAAAAGGTCTAATAATCTTACCGCCCTTTTCCCACCAAAAATTAGGCATTCATTTGTTCGTATACACAAAGCCACTATTTTCAAGATGATTACACAAAGCCACTATTTTCAAGATGATCACGATCATGATGAACAGCAAGTCTCCATAAATATGATGAACTGGTCCCTTTTTTACCCTACATATCAAAAAATTGATTAGGTTCAGAAAAAGATAAAATCATTCACAATCATGAGCAAGAAATATGACACTGCAATGTTTATACGGTTCAATTACCATCCGGAAAATTAGCAGCTTCCGCCAAAGATCTATGGCAGCTATGAGAAAGTTATTTAAATTATGATCTTCTGTAGCTCTTTTAGTGTGCCCATATAGAATTGTATTTCTTTTCATCTCCTAGACTGTAAGGTCTCACGAAATAATTCATGAACAGACATCATGATGATAGAAGATTTCTGGAATTCCACTATAAATTAGACATCCAGATGTCAATCTAACTCTTTATAACAATCTCTAGCGGGCAGGGAGTTTTTTCATTAAACGGTTAAAAAAGAACCATAAATTAATGCAAGGCTTTCCTAACGTGATGTAACTTGGGGAGAGGTAAGAAACTTTCAAATCCCAATAAGGAGCAAATATTTAATCGTCTAGTTACTTACCCAAATATGAAGGCAACATATTATTTCAAGCTGCAAGTATTACATGTTTGCAAGACAAAGGTTCTATTTGGTGAAATCAAGGATGTAGTACCCACTCTTAGATGCTTGAAGATACTCAGTTTGGAATGCCGTGTTAGCAGGGCTGAGCTTCCACAGCAAGGTCCATTTGCGGTATCAAGTAAGCAGTTTCTCCGATGAAAAATTCCTTGCAGGAAGAGGAAAAGGTGGGGATTATCAATAGTGCGCTAAAACTAGACATGTATCAGGGAGCATTTTCTTGATAACTCAACCACTTCCTTTTCGCTGAGTGCAATTATAGTTTCATGTCCAACTTGATAATTGGCAATTGTTGTAGGCAGGCTCTCCGATGATACCAGGTCACTGTTGTGTTTTTAGCAAGATCTATGCTAGATTCTGCAGGCACTGATATAATACGATTGGATATAAAGGTTATTTTCCTCTCCCAATAAAAGGGGAAGAATAAGGAAAATTATACATACAGGCGACAAACATTCAACAGGATCCATGAATAGGTAACAGTGAGACTTCCTTAATCTGTCCTTGCTCAGCAGGAACTGCAAGGATATTGCTACGCATGTCTTTACATATTGCTATGCATGTTTTTAAATAGAGGTAATGCATCCTTTAGCTGCCTTTACTTACAGTAAGTTTCAAACGAAGCTGTCCATGAAACCACATTCCTACAATTTCAAACAAAGCTGTCCATGAAACCACATTCCTGGAAAAAATTGTGAAAGTATTTCCTTCAGTCTTACCATCCCCTGAAACCGTTGTCCAAGAATTCTGGCATTATCTGCAAAAGCTGGATAGCAGCATCTGGCTTGCCATAATGATTATAAGGCATGTTAATAAATAGGTCCAGGGCTTTATACAGAAACCCATGCTCAGTGCAACATGCAAGCATCATACTATTTGAATGTGGTCGAATTTGGACCACAATCAAGATCTGCAATTGGGATCGTAACTAGCATTAATTACAACAGAACAAAAGTTTAAAGAGCATTACCTGAACTTGTGAAGCCAGAACAACACTAGATTAGAAGAAACCTTCGCCCAAGCATCCAGAATAGCGATCTATCTATTAACCGGCAGTGCTGCACTTATATATATACGAATTTCATGCAGCCGGATTCTGCCATCTGGGTATGTCTTAGACCTGATTGAAGCGCGTTGTCGTGGTCACGACCACAAGCTATGGCAGCGGAATGCTTCGATGCCTTTGACCACAAGTTTTGTCGGTGGATGCCAATCTACCAAATGAAGACACGACAGAATGCTTCGATGCCTATCTAATCAGGTAAATCCGCTTGCTTGCAGCCGAAGAAAACCAAAAGGTTAGAATCGATGTCGCTTTCATGCCCGTTCGATGCAAGCTGGAACAAATTCGACGCTGGAACAAATTCGACTCTCAAGCGAATCGCAACCACGAATAAGGGGAAAAAGGACGGTCTGGATAAGTGCCCCCAAGAATATGCTAGAGAATCATTGTATAATATTTATACATGTTATGAAAACGGGTGCCCGGCGTTGCCGGGCTAATGTTTTGGGATGTGTTTTTGCTCAGCCTTTAACCTCCATATGTGTCGGGCTAATGTTTTAGGATGTGTTTTTGCTCAGCCTTCCGTCAACAGCACATCTTGATATCAAGATGCTCATAAAATGGGGAAGTAACAAATGAAAACAATAATAATTGAAAAATTCCCAATTGGAAGAAAAAGCGTGCAAACCATTATTTTCTTCGAGCGTGCTTAAGACCATTTTTAGGATAGACAGAGTGGCCAATTCAAATGTTCTAATGAGAACAGTTCAAAAAGATGATACCTGAGTAGACCATTTTTAGGATAGAGAGAGTGGCCAATTCAAATGTTCTAATGAGAACAGTTCAAGAAGATGATACCTGAATATCTACTGGATGGCACGACTTCAACATTTGCCATAGATGCCTTAGAAAAGAAAATGCCCCTTTTTATGCAACATCTGTCATCAACTTGGTATAAAGATTCCCGAAAGATGTGATTTAATCCAAAGAGATATGTTTTAGTTACCAGGCTAGATAATTAACTTACGGGTAAATAATGTTAGATTTTTGCAGCATTCCTGAGATATCAGTTACTTGGACCATTCCCTAAAGACAATCAACATGATAAACTGAGGAAACAACCAGAGTGGGGATTCGAACCCCAATATGCCAACTCCAATTACTACATCAATGAACAAACCCATTGCCAAAGTTGCAAATGTGCAAAGGGAGAATATACACATTCTGAAGAAATTCAAAATGGTAAGAACATTTGAGATCTAGAAAAATAGAACACTTTAGTTACAAACAAAATGCATCTCGTACTTTAATGAAGAGAAACAGTATTACAGTCAAATGTAGTCAAATTCTGTACATACGTAAACAACTAAGAACAATTCCTAAGAGATTTGTAAGGTTCTCAAAACTTGTATTTTCCTTAACCTCTAATGTTGCAGCTCTCCCACAAAATGCACCACAAATGCACCACATCTGGAGGGCATTCAAGGGATAATTTAGTCATACAATACAGATATTTAGGAAATTTGCCTTTAATATATTTTCCAGTGCCTTTAATATATTTTCCAAAAGGAGACAACTTACCTTTTCAGATGCACAATAAACTTTTGTGAGATGTTATGTTTAGAGCAGCCTATCTTGTGCATCAACAACTCTACCACCATGATCCCTTCAAGGTACATCATACTCATTCTTACTTGCCAACTATTCGTCCCTTGGAAAAAATGTCAGATTTTAGGAAATCAAAGTCTCTTGCAAACTGTTGTCAGCCGAAATCTGTTGAAGACAGTGCCATTGAAGTCCCTTGCAAAAGGCTGCCACATCCTCTGTTGGTAAAGGATAGGCATGTGACTCATGCACAAATAATCTTCATCAAGGATAGATCTTCGGTACCCACATATTACAAAACACATAGCAGAGAAACATAAATTTATTCAACATCTAAAACTAACATCTAAAACTAAATGAATGAGTGCCGCAAATCTGAAGCTTCATATCAGGAGGTAATTTTGAAAGGTTATAGCAATGCATATTGGTGGAAATACATGTTATGGGTCTCTAAATCATACTTCTCCTATGGTAGGCATCTCACTAAGGTACATATTATACAGCTCTACAGTGCTACAGAGATTCCGTGAAGGATAGAAATAGTAAATGTTGCTACATTACCAGCTCAAAAGAAACGAAAATAGTATTGACCATTTCATCTCCAACGCATCCTTCAGATTACCAATAATGTAGCATAACAGTGTTCTTGTTTGCTCCACCATATCCATCTCCATGTGTACAAATATACAAATAATGTTGCTAATTTGCACCATGAATACAAATGGCAGAAGCAAATCCGTCCATTATTACCATACCTAGTATTGAATGAAGTTAAGCAAGCAAAAGAGGAGCCCAAGCTATTTTGATCTGTTATTTCCTACTGCCGAAATCCATATATGCCCATATATACATGGCAAGAAAATGTAAAAAAATTACATGGAAGGGCAATTTCATATGCATGATCAGTTGCTTCTACAAATGGCTGCAACATTAAGATCACGCTTGCAAAATGTCACCTCAAAAAATGGGTCAGCTTTGAGACCAAGTACTGTAATCCAACTGTAATCCAAGTGTTATAGCCCGGATGCAGAACCGTCTTCTTGAAGCAGCACCTGAAGACAGACAGATGAAAGAATATAAATACTTCCAAAAGAACCAACTTGGTGTCAAATGTATGGGTGTGGAGCTGCCAAATGTATGGTGCATCACAACAATTCAAGCATGAGCTTTTATTAATCAATGGCAATTTGACCTGCTTGTTCTTGTAGTCATGTAGCAGCAAATCAATGGCCATAAGCTGCCAATTTATTATGCTAGAGGAATGAGAAAGCAAGATCATAGCAAGTCTCTTCAACTTTAAGTGAAAATATTACTGGTGTACATAATAAGCCCGTAAATAATGCTCAAATAATCTACACGTTCATATGGCCTATCGAAGCATCAGGATAAAGGCACACAGTAGAGGGAAAAAGAAGGCATAAATTATGCCCTGTAACAGAAAAAAAAGTCCTATTCTTACAAATATGTCCATCAAATTTGCATCATACCTTAATTCAGCTCTTTTTGGAGAAGAGTAATGCTGCTGCAACAAATGCCAAACTTTAGAAAATGGTCCAAAACCTACCTGCAAAGAACCTTTGGCAATATGAGGACGTTGTATTGCAATACATATTTTGCAAGAAGACCCAAATGCTTTTAACAAATCACTGCAAAATAGTAGATTGCAAATATAGGCTTACCTATAATGCCTGAGACAGTTTTTTAGAGGAGCTCCAAATAAAACCAAGATGTATATGCCATGGAAACTGCTTCAATAGACAGGATTAAGAGATTAAATTGATACTACAAAGTACAATTTCCTAGAAACTTGAAAGAACACCTCTAATAAAAGTAACTCACTTCCTCTCTTAATGCTGCAAGCTATCCCGATGGCCAAACAAAACGCCAAAAATCAGCCCCTGAACCACAATGCCTGGACAATCATATTTTGGCGATACCTTCAAACGCGCATCTCATGCAACTGCTTTGGAAGGATCCATCTGCAGAAAGAAAAAGAAGAAAAGATGTGGTCAAAGAGCAGGAAAAAAATGGGAAAAAGAAACCCATCGAGCACCGAATTTGAGCATGGGAGCTACCTGTGTTTGGATAGGACACTTGCAGCTAATGCATTATCTCAAATGCATCTGCAAGGATGTCCTTCATGGTAAAAGATCCTCCAAACACATGCCTCGTAATTTGAGAAACAGGGAAATGAAAATAACCCAACGCATTCTATAAGCAAGGGATGACGATTCAAAATTAGGCTAAGGTTTCTGATCACAATAGTGAAGGCAAAAGCGATCCGGCAAGAAGTGTTGATTTTGATCTGCATATTCAACTTCCTCATAGCAATCGTAACAATTCACCTGCAAATGCGTTTCTCTTCGTGCTGTCAAAAGCCACCAAATGGCTTTATCAAATCCAAAAGCTAGACATAAGTTTTATTCCGAAGAATAAGTTTTATTGCGTATAACGACCCGCCGCGGCTTTTTCCACCGCCATAATTCTGAGACTTGTAACGCATCCACCGCCACGTTAGAAAAAAAAAAAGGTGGGAAAAAAATTTCGCTTGCCGGATTTTAGATTTCTGATCACAAAATTTCGCTTTTTGGCCGGATTAGGATGTCCACAGGCGGCCGGAAAAAAGAGGACACCCACCTCCAAACACATTTTAAGTAAGTAGATTATACTCCTATGGTCACAATCCTTATTTTCCGGTTCGAACTGGCAAACAAATTGTGGGGTTACCTTTCCCTCAAAACCCCTGGTTTGACGCTGAATGTAAGGCTCTAAAGAGTCAGCTACACACCATCTTAGATCCACAGCTCGACAGCATGAGCCATTAGGGACTATAAGGCATTCTTGAAATCCAAAAGCATCGCTACATTGCGAAAAATCAGCAACGCATGTTTGATCTATCGATGATGAGCCAAAAGCCTTTTGGCGTGAGTCTTTATATAAGAGGCATCAACCACCGGCAATGTTACCTCGCACCCGGTGGAGACGGCGGTTGGAGAAGTTGTATGACCCCCCAGGAGCATTCGCTGACGTACTAGACCAGCTAGGAGAAACACTACAGCTTTCAGAGGAGGACATCCACGAGGGTCTTAGGCATCTTGCTAATGGTAAAGCAAAGGACTTATAGGGCCTTTAGGCCCATTTGTTGAAATGGGGTGGGCCAGGCTTTGCTCGGCTTTTTGACAGGGGATAATTAATCGCCCATCGAGAGGGGCCTCCCACGAGAATGGATGGTTAGCAAGATCACCCCTATTCATAAGGCGGGAAGCGGGGATGACTCCACCAACTATCGTTATGATCATGGTGAGCCCGTTACTATCAAAAACTTCTAGCGGTGTCTTTGAAGAAGAAGTTAACGCAATGGGCGGAGGAAACGGGGTATGTGCAATTGGCCGTATTGTGTGCTCTCACCAGCCACCTTAATTTGAAAGTGATCATATTTTTACCTTTAATCCTTATGAGTTAGCCGCAATGCAAGACGGACTTGTAATAAGGTTTCGTGATTTTAAGATCTATTATATTATACGGCCCCTCGACTGGCCAGGGCAACGCTGCGTGAGCTACATGTCCCACAGATTTGGTGCACGTCATCTACCGCTTCTATGACGATATATTACTACCAAGGCTGTAATTAACGGGTGAACAAAGACCATAGGTGTTAAACAGGATGCTCAAGTATCTCCAACGCTTTTGGACTCTATATTGACAAGTTGGAGACCCGATGCAAGAACATGGAGGTAGGCCCAGCTGCCGTGAGGCATACAATAAAAGCAAATGTTCTATGCACGCATCTCGGGCTTATTGTCCCACATGTACTAGGGAGTATGCAGGAACATTTGGATGCTCTCACACTCTGACATAGCAAGAAATTTATTACCAACCAGCGTAAAAAGTCAGTTGTCAATCCTCGTCATAAGCAGCGATGATATCCCGTACTTCTATTACGAGGACAAAGGATGAAAGTTGTAAGTGACTTTAAGTATCTGGAATCGATTTCTCTCGCTAACATGCCATGGATGACTATGTAGAAAGAAGCGCAAAGACGGGATGGAAAGCTCTCAGATGCCAATGTAACAACTATTGGCTGTAATAGATCTCGCGATAAGTACGAAGCACACCTCGGCTCGGAAAGTATCTATGGAACTCCGGGGATACCGAGTGGGGTAGAGGACCGCCGCCGTTAGCAAGTGTACTTTGATAAGCTAGAGAGGGTATATATATTTCCCCGACATATGTTTCTGAAGGCTAAGGACACGGGCGGCCTATCCGATTTTTGCTGGTGAGTGAGATCGCGCTGCCCCGCAGCATTCCCCGGCGCATGCAATAAAAGTAATCTTGCATATTTCCATAAGGCTGACATAATGGATGCAATAACGCCTTCCTCCAAGGTGGCCTGGTTATTGGCGGCTAAGGGCCACAACGCCTCTAAGAGTGTGGCAGGAGCATTGTAGGGGATGGTTCGTAAGATGGTCCATAGACTTAATAACACATTAGCGGATATGCTCTGAGATCGCGAGCGGTGATCGCGATTTGAACGAAGGGCTTTGTCAGCTCTCAGGATAAGCAGCCTACTCTTGCAAAGCCTCATTACTACAGTAAGTGTTTCGGATCCGTCGCTGAACATGGCCCCCACTGTAAGATTTGAAGGCACACATCTCTACTTCTAAGAAACGGGAGAGCCATAGTCGCGCATAGCGATTGCACCTCACCATCTCGTGACCGGTGACAGATTGGGCATGTATGGAGGGCAGGAATCCCACATGAGAGATTGCAGCCGTCGTCATTACGCATAGTAGAAGATGAACACTATGCTCTATTGTGAATGCCAAAGATATGCACACATCCGAGCAAATTATGCTTCATCTTAGATGCCCGGTGATAGCACCATCAATTCATCGCTCACAATGGTTGCACGCTCGCTGCCCTACATTTTGCAACTCTCTCCACCGCTGTGAGCCCCTCACAAAGACAGAATTTGAGTGCCTGATAGGGCCTCTCACACCTACTACAAGGGTTTTCCTCCCACATGGGGGATTTTTCATCCCAGCAGAGACACATTGTAATGGTTTCAGTGGTTTTTGTGCTTGGAACTTCAAGAGATAATACCGCCTCATAGGCTGCTACCAAGTGGACGTTAAAATATACTTCCTTCATTCCTTCCTTCCAAACAACCAAAATAATCTTGAGTTTATATTTAAAACTGGGTGGAGCATAACACTTTAATGCAAGAAATTACACACTGTTAGAGCTTTATTGGGGGATTTCGAAGCTTCCCTGGCGGGGCAAACCCTGCGGTTTGATATTCTTAGTGGCTTCGGATCCTAAAGATGTCATCCCTGAGATTCGATCCCAAAGAGGTATGATCCGCAGGAGGATCCTATCTATCGCGCATCAATCACAAGAAAAATCTTATCCTTATAGGAAAATCATGGCAATTTTCGTGGTAATTCTTCTCTTCGGCCCGCCACAGTAATCGGATGGGACTGGCCTCATGGCTGATAGGAATCTGGATGAGCTTAGAGGAGCAGTAGTAAAACAGTAAGCGCCATCATGATGGTCCTACCCATCCAGCAAAAAACTTGGCCAAAAACCGTGCATTAAGGCATTAATCAAGGCAGCTAATCATGGATCCTTTGCGATCCCATTCTAAGTGATCTCAAGGGCAGATCAATCCAAGCTGTAAAACAACCCTCTACTATCCGGGATTTTAGAAGTTAATGGGAACAGAGCTGATAATCCTGGGTCGATAATCCTTGTATTTGGTTGGATGCGGGCGGGTTGCAAATAATTTGTACCTTTTTTGGATTCTCTGTGAATTTCTAGGTACATCGTGTGCATTGTAGATTTCTCATAATTTCATATTGCTTGACCGAAAATAGGGTACATTTTGTCGGTAGCATTATTGTATTGTATGTGCTTCCAGAAAGCGGCATCAAAACTACCAGCAATAGCATGATAACACTTGCCGCTATGCCATATCGATTTTATAATGATCAATGTTTCTGATTCTTGCAAGGGGAAGTATAAGAACGACGTACACATTCATCCACAAGGTGTGTTGAGGTTTTAAATTATATTTAATATCACTTGAATTTGCCTTTAGCCATGTCTTATGTTCCCATAGTAATTCAGCCAAATAATTGAATTAGGTTGGGATAATAGGAAAAATGTTATAACTAGTTACTTTTACTTGAATATTTATCAAGATATTTACATGTCTATGTCTGCCGCATGTAGATAGTGCATGTAGGTGTGTTCTTTAGTCTCTCTGTCAATATAAATTGTTATAACTGTCCTGCTTAGAATAAACACAGCCTTTATCATGATGTTGTGCATAAATTCCCCCCATTGTAATAGTCTTTTAGTTAGAGTGAGATTGGGAGGAGCTGTATATTATCTTTCAACTGTATTCTTAAAATCATTTCAAGCGGTTACAAGGTGAATGATGGATTCTAGAAAACAAAGTCATCAGAGTAGATGAATAATGTTAGCGAGTATCTCAATTTCAAGTAGTAACCGATTCCCTTATTAATGCATGTTCATGGGAGATGCGGCGAGAAGTCTACTTGCATTGGAGGTGGAACTCCAAAACAAACAGGGCACTATATCTCATTAAGGTTCCTTTAGTATGAAAATGCGGTGGTTCTAATGAACTAGATCTTTTCTTCACCAGCATATGAGAGACATACAGAACATAGTATGAGACTTGAAGTTCTGCCCTTAACCCAAACTTGTCGAGGATGCTATCTTTGGTCTAAATTGAGGAATAACTTGATAATATGCCCATCCAACAGCTCTCGATGCTCGAAGTCAACCCCTGTATGAATATGCACCCTAATTAAAGGGGGTCTCGAGGGGAATTTAATTTTAAGATGTTGGACGTAATGGTTTGTGTTAGATGTAGCATAATAACGGGGGGATCCTTTTGTATTTTTGAATGCTTTTCTATGTGGTTTTGTTATGATTTGGTGATGTATTCAAATGGATGTACTGATACATATGGCTAGACTGCATGCCGTATTCACATATGTTAATATTATACTATAGTTTGCCCCCTTTCCTTTTTCCAGATTGCTTTTCCCTTTCATTTTAAGAAAATGGCATCAAGCCCTTATACTTTAGGGTTTTATTCAACGAGCTGCTTGTAGAGGAGGAGAAAATGTCTTTGTTCATGCTAGTTAGGAGCCTTTTTTTGGCGAGCATCCAAAGGAGTAGATTTGACATAATGTTCTTCAACAGTAAATAGCAACAACTATTCATAGATTAGCCAAAATCAATTGTCTTCTTCAAAGCAGAGTGTTAGGGCATGGCAAGAATTTGTATCATGCCAGAGCCAAGTCTGAGATAAATTGAAAGCATTGATACTAATGCTAGCAGAGTAGTGATTTCCCAAAATCTTAAATACCTGGCCAAGATCAGTAACCCAAACTGCAATTTAGGCATATTCTATACATCGCCATGGATTCATTAAAGTGCTTGCTTAACCTCTACAACGCCTCCTAGCCTTCCCAGTCTATCCAATCAGATCTTTTGGTTCCAATATTCATTTTTGCTGAGGAAGCTTAAAAACTATGGAAAATGCACTTCTCATACACTTTTAGGATACGATGGCCTGGGCTTTGCCGCTGAGTTTTTATGCTCTGATTTGTTACTTCCCACGCTTGTCATTCAAGAAGATTAAATTTTTGGATTTTTAGAAGATGAATACTAAAAGCTTCCAAAACGCTGGCCGTTTTGTTTCCATTTATTTTTCGCGAATTTTGCTGATCTGGCCATTCATAAAACCAGCTTTCACAAGAAGCCGATGTTTGCTTCAATCTTTTGTCTATCCTGTGATAGACATGTCCATGAAGCAAATGCCCTATCAAAGAGGCACTACGAAATCCTTCAGTGACTATTGTAGCAAAGGAAACCCGTGAACTCTCATGTGCTCAAATGAGAAATCTTTCCACAAGGTCAGAATGGAAAAAACATGGCAGACATCTCCAAGTGTAGTATGTTTAGGGTCATTGATTATTTCCACAGTCACTTTCAAAGGTCTCAACTTGCTCACAATGGATTGAGATATGGATGGTGAGGAGACTGGCTATGAGTGGGATCACACAGACGGCATGAGAGACACCTTTGGAATACTGCACCGCCACGATAGCCCTTTTTAGTTCCAGAGGACAATGTTACTATGTAATTTATAGATTCTCATGTACCAAATTTCTTGATCAAGGCTCTCGCAATGTGCCGAAGCATCTTCTTGCAATACAAACCATAATGTGCCTCCTTCTACCTTTTTGACATCTTAGGTTTATATCTCTCGTTCGGGTTCCTTTCACCATTAATCAATCTCCTAGAGATTGTACTACAGATTCCACGTATCATGTTCATATGCTTAACATATGATGTTCTCTCAGACAGAAACACTTTTAATTTAAAGGTGTTATGTAGATGCAAAATAAGTTCTAGTTGATGCCTTCTACAAGATCTAAGCAACCATTGCTATATCTTCAAGGCATTCTCCCACCGTTACTGCTACAAACGCAACAACTATAGTGAATCTTTCCTAGATGGGGGAGGGGCTGCTTTTACATATATCTAGATTATGAGATATTGGACTAGTAAATGTAGTTCTATGAAATGAAATTTACTGCAACTTGGCTTCATCGTACACATTAGTTATGCAATGTTCCTTATTTCCTTATCTTAGATTTCAAAGGATCGGATGAAGGTCAAAGTTAGCGTTGCACTTTCTATTTAAAAACGAAGCAAGTGTTGAAACTCAAATTGGAAATAATATTCAATATCCAAAAGACAGTTTATTAAACTTATTATATCATTTTCTCTGGATATAAACTTAATGTTCTTAAGACAATATTATAGTAGTAGTACCTTTCCTCAGGCACTAAAGATGGTCTGTAGCTTGGCAACTTGTTCAGCACTAAGGCTAAAGGCAAGTTGTAAAACCTTAGAAGGGATGGCAGGCTTGGCTCCAAAAAGAGTGGGGGCCACTATTTGTGCTCCTGGTAATTGGCTACTTAGAGCAGCTATGGCACATGCAGTAGAGTTACCAACATTTTCTTGGAAATGGATCAAGCCTCTTGGGAAGACAAACACATCACCCTTGTATAACATATTAGTAAAGAGTGTGGTGTTTGTGCCACTACCACTTATAAATCCAGCAAGAAGAGTGCCTTCCACAACATATAACACCTCAGTTGCTCTAGGATGTGTGTGTGGAGGATTTATACCTCCCATAACAAAGTCAATACGTACTAATGAGATGCCGAATGTGTTTAAACCTGGAAAGGTCTCTACATTAGCTGGATTAAATGCAGATCCAAATTTGTTAAATATGCCAGCCTTTCTTAGCAACGTGGACACAAAATCTGAGGCTGTTACTTTAGTTGGATCCTTGCATGTTAGACCATTGATTGTAGTACCTATTATCACAAAAATTAGTAAGAAGAAGTGGATTTATTCAAAAAAGAAATACATTGTTACCTGAAATCCTCTGGTTTGCAACACAAAAGTCCTGTAGTGGGTCTTCATCTGTAGCCAAGGTGAGATGATAAGTCGAAATAAACAAAAGCATCATGATACCAAAAGTAATAGTAGCCATTTTACTCTATTATGAACCAGTGAACAAGTTGTTTAAATATTGCTCTTCCTCTTCCTATTCCTTTCCGTGAAGGTGGCAGTATAATTTCTTTTTTACCCTTAAGAGAAGAAGTAAATTTACTTTAAAAGCTCCTATGACTTGTTTACTTTCCACAAATTCCATAGAGGGAGATGCGTTGAAACTCTCCACTACCTTAAGTCACTGGTTTAAAGATATTCTTGACTTTCCCTTATCCAACCACACCTGATACATAGAAAAGAGCATCATGAAAGTAAGAATGTTGGACCTTTCAACAAAATGAGGTAAATTAGATATTGCTAGCTTGAAAAAACATTGTACAAGGACACCCACATAGGCCTTATCCCTACAACCTCAAAAAATCAACAAAATATAGTTGAAGCACGATTTGGATTCTTTAATTTCATTGACTCTAACATGTATTGCATCCTACAATGACACTATAATAATGAACTGTGGTCTTAAGAGTCATACAAGAAATAAATTGTAAGAGGATCTTTAAGTGAAATTTGAAACAAAATTATATGTTTGATCTCTCACACAAGTACATCGGATTTGGAATAATGGCAAAATAGTTAAGAAAAAATATTTGAATGAGAAATTTTCCAATCATATAGGAAACTTCATATTTGGGATGTATGTGGCCAATCTCTAGGCTAAAAATTGGGAAATGAGTGCTATACATGAGCTTATATATCTATGAGTTCTGATTTCGATTTCCTTTGCATGTGAATATCAGGACTCAACAATCATAATTCTAGATGAATGGATAAATGTATGATATGATATAAGGTAGAACTCTTTGGATGTGGATAACTAGGGAGACGTTCAGCCCTATGAAGTAGCACTCTCCTAGTCCTTCAAAGCCATAATCATAAATGGGACTCACATGGTATCTAACCCATCTGCAATCTTCATATTACTTGTGATGAGTGTATATATGGGTACGTGTTTGCTAGAAAGGATATGGAAGCCTCTAAGGGATTTCACATATATGGATTGGTTAAACCCTTCTAGCTCTCCTATGTTCAAGCATTGGATTGGTCCTCTTGTTAAGATCTAATTCCATATTCAAGTGACACCTCAATGACATTTTATATCATTATTGACCATAGTAATGTGGTCATGTTAAAATCGCCTAAGGATTATCTTTATATAAATATCATTGTAAGAGATGCCTTATACTTGTTTATCAACCCTACCCTTAAGGCTCCAGTAGCAAAAAAAAAAAAAATTGAGTTAACACAAAACCTTGCATCCAACACTTTTAAAAAATGATTTTTTTTAATTAGGCTGCAGTAAGATATCTTTCAATCAAACCATATATGTTTCATTCACTTTGATTCTATTCTTCAAGATTCCATGATGCTCAATTGCATTTGTGCTAAATTGTCAGTACCTTTCTAGAACATTTTTGCAATTTTGGATTCTTGGTGATTTATCGGGGAGGAGGAGCCACGGACTCCCTTTCTATCCTACTTTTTGTTTTTCCAAGTCAGCCATGGCGCCAAGTCCACGCCGTGCCTTGCTTGCTTTAAAAAGGGCATGTCTACAGCGATCCACGTGGTCTTTTATCAGCATTAAGTGTATGCGTATCTTTATCGGTATTTAAAGCCCTCCTTCGGCTAATCGTTTGCAAATTTCAGGAGATAAAGAAGAAATAGAAGATCCTCGGGATGAAATTTTTAGCTTTTGAGTGTTAGCTTCGGGCATCAAATTCCCATTTACCTCAAAGGGCTTGGGAGCCAAGGTACATATTTGATTTCTTCTGACGCAATTTATTAATGTCCACAGCTATAGCTTATGACCACCGAGGGATTGGCCGCTGCCCCACATGCCTCTAAACCCCGCGGTTTGTTGGAGGTATGTGTCATCTTTCTTTTAAGGCTTCGTTTAGCTGCTTGAATCCAAATTTTTCTTACAGACCTAAGACTGTGCGATGTGAGTTCGATTTTGTTTCTCAAAGCCCTTCAATCAAGTAGTTTACTTCCACCTATAGTGAGCAGGGTGCAAAAGCAAAGATGAAAAGTAAAGGAGAAATCAGCTGCTCCTTTGTAGCCACCACAGACTCATTGTATTCCGCTGCGGTCTGCTTTCGGTTTAAAGGGCAACCGTGACTTTGGATCTCAAAGCAGAGCAATTTGCATAGGTAATGATAGGTATCCCCTGCATTTTGAGGTGCCTACACTTTTGAACAAGGAATTTTACTGCTATCACTATCTCACTTTCTCGCTAAAAAGCCTCCAAATTCAGAAAAGTGACTACATAGTATGCCCATCATCGCCGCTATTACCTGCAAAACTACAAATTTATCCGGAAGTAATTTGATCGGGCTAACTCATTCATCCTACACGCATTATCATGCCAAATCCAAAGAAAATTTAAAAAGGGCTCTCAAGATGATTGTGAGCATTACTTTAATACGCGCAGACGGAGTATCTCCCTCTTTGATTTCACAAAGTTATATGTGCCTAGTTCCTTCCGGCGGCACCAGGCGCAAATGCACATTTGACCGATTTCTAAAAAATGCGCTTGATGAACTCCAAATTATTTGCCTACTAGTTACCTCCTTCACCTCTTTCCTCGTGGAAATTCTAACATCCGTGTCTTTGTCACATCCTCGTCAAAAATGGTTATATCATGCTCAACACCGACGTACAATATTAACCTATCAGCATGGCTATTAAAAATTCCTTAAGCTTACAAATTGGTACCGCCAGCCGCTTGAGGGGAGGTAGGATATCGCTTCAAGCATTTTACGTGATTTAAGTGGATACTTAGACCCCAAATATGCAAAAGAGAGAACTCTTTTGTGAGTTCACGACGGCGCTTCGATAAATATCCGAGGGCATAAGGTTTAGAGTAAAAGATACCCGAGGGCAGCGGCAGATTAAATCTTATCTTTACTTTCTTCTATTCATTTCCAGATGCATGTGACCAAGATTTTTATAAAAGTCCTTCATTTTAGGTCTCAGAGTAATGGAAATCACTCAATATTCACATTCATCAACAAGTTGGTCTGGCCCAGCCTCCTCTCAAATTGGAGCCCCGCTGCACTGCATTGAAAAGGAGTTCCCACTATTCACAGACTCACCACAAGCCTATAGGTTCGACATGTATCTCTTCGTAGTTACCAAAGATTTTGTTGCATGAATAAACAAGTTTATTGGGACCATAATATGGTCCGTAAAAGTCCTATGTACCTCTTTGAAAGCTAATAGCATTCAATTCATCTTGAGATTTGTATTTGCAAATGTTCCTACATACCTCAAGTAAAGATGTATTTTGATCCATAGGCCGCATCTCTTGCTTCAGATAAGTCGCATTTTTCCCAACTTTGTTGGCTTTTACATTGGAAATTCATATGTACGAGGGTTCAAGACAACTTCCCGGGTAACCTGCATCAATCCTGAGAACGCGTATGCTCAACCTCCAAGATTTGGTTAGGCACACATTAGAATAAAGGTCCTGGCCGTGCCCATTTGTTGTAGCCATATACGTTGATAAAGTTGACTAATAACTTAGAACATCCAATTGGTTGCAGCATTATGCAATTGGAGCAAGGGGCAATGGCAAGGTCCTGTTCGAGCAATGTGTTCATTGCAAGAACAAAAGGGAAGTGGACTCGCATGAAAACATGGACCAGATTTTGGACAATAGTGCACCATTCAAATTTCTAATGATCCTACCGCTAAATAGCTCCACTTTCTCGTAAGATGCAAGGCCTTGATCCTACTCATGCCGGTGCCATAAGTACTAGCTTGACCTCCAATATGAGAGTACGCCATTCAATTGCTCATCCTAATTAGCACTTCTTTGTCATGCATGTGCAAATGGCCTGAGCTCTCTTTGGTGAAAAAATTGAAGAGTGTCAACTTCCGTGATTTAATTCCACCTTCTAATCCTTTGTGATCATTCATGTACATTTTGTCCCCGTCTGTAAGAGTACTTGGTCTTGTAGTCATTAGATTTAAATTGATGAAGCTTTACTATTCGAAATGGTTTTGTATAATTCTTCCTAGTGTTTGTGATTAGCAGATGGAAAATGTATTTCCCATTTGCCTTTTATAGCCCATCATTCGTGTATTTTAAAACATTTTGAAAAATATCAAAATGCCCGTCATAAAAATGTTGCCATTTGATTGGCCACAAAAAATGTTAGTTACCTATGAAATAAGAAAAGCCCTTCACACAACGCATGGATGGGAGATTCTTGCAAATGCCAATAGAATAATGTGTAGACGGGTTAAGCAAATGTTTGAAAAACAACTAAGAGATGAGCCGAACTTGTGAATTTTTTAAACGCCATGATTGTGGATTAGATGAACTGATTCAATCTACAATGGTTGTAAATGTTTGTGCGCAGAACTTGTGAATCTTGACTAGAAATGAGACTGGATGGCGGTTTTTAGGTAAAGCTCGCCATGCGATGATATGATTTGTTTGAAATCAACATGCCCTCATGGCAAATCTAAGGAAAAAGGTTGTGTATTGCTAGAAGATGTTATAATTTCAAGTAGCCTAACCAACTTGAAGTCAACCATGTATAGAAAAATCAAACTAAACATATTAAAACAAATGTCAAATATAAATAATACAAAAATCACAATGCCCTTTTATTGCCCATTAAATTCAAAGGAATATGATTTACCCAAGGCAAGAATAAAATGCATTTAGATGCATGAATGCCCTCATATGAGATAAGATGTTCTCACAGAGAAGATGCTCACAGTGTGAGATAAGATGTTTCATAGTGTGAGGAGCTCGGCTACTGCCTTGGTAAGTTTGTTTTGAGCACGCCCCAAGGAACTCTAGGATCACATAGGAAACTACCCCCTACCTCTTCCCCGGATCCCATCCATTTTGGGCCGCAGGAAGCCCGCTTAGCAAGCAAATCTCGGGAGTAGCTAACCCCATACCCAGCCTGTTCCCCATCAACAACAAACGTGAACTAGCTATCAAAGAATTTTCATTTATTAAACTTAGTATCAAACCTTTTGCCAAAGACGGCGCATCAATCCTGGCCAGTTCAATCCCTTGGCCAAGTTTTTTTCGCGACCTCAAGGATGTCCGTAATTGAGATCTATTCATTTATACAAAATTCTTTTGCAAATATTGAAAAGAGAAGGTTCGCCAAGGCCGCAAGTCCGCGATAAAATTTCTTGTAGAATAATCGTATTTGGACGGTTGTATGTGCAAGGGACATTTTTCCCCACAACTTCGTTTATATGACTTTCATGCATTTAAATTATAGTTTTCCTTCAGATTCAAGTCCTTTTGGTCAGTGTATGGGGAGCATAGAGGGTTGAATTTGGTAATCCCCACTCCAACGGGGACCATGCTATCCGCACAATGAGACTAAGGATGTCTTCTTTAGTGCATCATCAAATTTTGACAAATCACCAAGTTCAGGTAGATGAGCTAGTTTTCCCTCATGTCAAGTAAAATTGTGGAGCTTCCAAAATTCATCAGAAGTTCTATCTAAATTTTAGCAAAATTATTTATCCGATCATCACGAGATTTTAGAATTGTCCAAATCTTAGACACAGTCCAACTTTTGGTGTTCAAACTAAAATCCTTCTCGACTTTTATACACAAAAACGCCTTTTGCAAAAAAGATATGACAAAGAGATGCTGCTACTTCCTGGGTCACGCTGAGCAACTCTTGTACATATATAAAGTGTACAATTTCGCTTGAGCCCAATATTTCCTACCGAAAAATGTAAGTACCTACACTGGCCCTATAAGAAATTAAAAAAAAAAAAAATGAAAATTGTCACCGCGGCTCGTGGCTTAAGTAGATTAAGTACCGACATACTGATTGATTGCTTACGAGGATGATTCTCGTCAGAGGTCCCGGAATATTCAGACAGAATGCCGATCTACGATCTAAGCAAAGGTAATCACATTAAATGTGTGTTAACTCCTACATATATCAGCTGGACGTTAATTTATGGTCTCCTCTTTTTCGCTCTTCAAGCAATTTTGACTCCGCTTAACTTCAAATACGGATCGTCAGGCTAATTTCTCCGCAAGGCTCTTCCCGTAAAAGAGAGGAAATCGCAGGCATCTGGATGCAACAGAGGTAATCACCTTGTTTTGCTAATATTGCGGGCCACGGGTTCTCTCTACTTTGCTAGAAACGGCTGAAAGGTAAATCTCAGGCTTTTTAATTTCATTTATTTGATTTATGAGTTCTTGTGGTCTAACAAAGAGTACAGCGTATCAGCTGTACCGATGTTCTTTTTCGTGAAAAGCACGCTTCTATCTCGCGCTTCCTAATTTTGTGAAGCCCTTGAAGTTCTAACATTGTTTTTGGCCCTATTGATTTGGCCGCTTGACTCCATTTTGCATGTAAGCTGCGCACTTTTATACCGCTCTAACCATGTCTCTTCATGTTTCAGCATTCTTTCGCTTTTTGACTGCTTTTGGAGTTTTCCCATGGAAATTTGTCTTTGATTTTGCCTTAACCGGGCGACGGACACCGGCAGCGGTGTCGCTTCCAAAACCTCGCTATGGAAATCCTATTGTTGAGGCTTAGGAAATGCAGTTTTGTGCTCAAAAATAGGGTAAGCAAGGTCTGCTATGGCGTAGTTCGGTTTTGTCTTCACCCAGATTACAGAGGCTGACAATTCTGTTTGGTTTCCGCTTGGTTTCATGGTCACGCTTTTGCCTTAACCATATAGCAAATTTGCTCTAGAGCAAGGGCCTCAAGTGGTGCCTCGTGGTTAAAGCAGAGTTAAAGTCCAAATTTTGAAGTCAGGCATGTTGTTGCCGACCAATCTACAACTTTACTATTGGCATTCAAATAAAAGTTTAAAATGAAACGACTTTTAAGTCGAACGTAAGACTCGTATGAATCTTTGAAAAGATTCCCTAAAATCTCTTTAAAAAGCTCTTCACAATTTTTAAGATTTTTTTGTGATAGGTGTGACAATTTAAGTAATTTAGGTACCATTTTTGAGGGGTTGATCAACATAACTTTCGTGGCAAAAATTTTAAATAGCACACTTTTCATCCTCCTAAACTAGAATAAAAATAGTTACTTTTATAAAGGCAGCGTGTATAAGTACAAAAATAAAGTAAGGGTAGTAGAGTTATATACAAAGAAGTGATATATCTCAAGGTTGTGAAATTGTACAAAAATTATGAACAAATTGTCAAAAATAGGACATTTTGACAAACACTCATCAATTCTAAGACTCTTCTATTCTTACATGTTCTCGAGTCATCTGGACAAACTTACATTTTGCAGCAAGATCGTAGTGATGCATCTCATCCTCCCACTCATTTAATCCTCATCACTTGAGCTCATCCTCAAATTTTACTCTCAAAGATCGATGTGTTCTCGGGACCATCTTCTTCCCTCACCGCTCTGGCCAAGTGAGTCTTCATCATCATCTTTTGCCACCTTTCTAGGTTGTTTGTCTTAATCCACATGCCGCACTCCATAAAGCTTGAGTGACCACACGCACCTAATAGCAGCAGTCGTAACAAAGTCATATGCAAGAACCTTTTACTTCAGCTAGATCTATGACAAGAAGTGTTTGCTTTGACTTCATTTCCTTCCCACTCCCTGCTTTTACCATCTCCAAAGTATATAACTCCTTAATTTTAGAAAGTATTTTCGGCAAAGATTTGTTCTCAACGCCATTGCACTTCTTCTTTTAATTGAGTGGAATTCCATCCTTCCTCTTGTTACTCTCCAAGACTTTAGCTTAGCCGTAATTTGGCTTCCCTGTGATTCATCATTATCACCGGGATGCAAATGGCGAGCTCTCCCTTTCAATCTCTCGGATCAAATCCGTGACTCGAAAGCAACTTGTTGTGCCGCGGGCGTGTCTAGGGCCGTTGTACATGACTCGGTCATCTTCTATCCGAGCTAGCCAATATCTCTACATGTTCCTCTTTGATTCTCGATCAAGTATTGCCAGGAGAGTTTGCTCTAGATGCATGGGCTGAATGTAATCGGCTCCTCACTCCAATGAAGCAACATGTCACGCTGTCGAAAAATCGAGGCCACCATAAAAGCATCCGCTTCCTGTAAAGTGGTTAGATAATGCATCAATACTTGTCTCCAATGCAATCCAATGATTTGTTTGGAGTCAAATGCCTTTCCCTCCTTTTTAATTTCACAGGATTTCTTTCAAGCTTTTAGAGGCACGATACCAAGCAGAGAGCATGGAACTGTATTGGGGATGGTGCAATGAATTGAATACTGCTGCTGGTCGCCAATCGCAAGGATGTGGTATATTTCTTTCTCTTGTAAGATGGCCTTACAAGTGAAATTTGATCCGAGCGTCAAAATGTAATGTTTCATGACTCACAGCACAAAGGACCCGTACTGATCTCCAAAGATCCATTCTTTGAACAATATAAGTTTCTTCCAATAACTCGGGATGTCCGACGCAGGGGATTGTAGGAATCTCGATAACCTCAATCATTAAGCTGGTAGGTCGGAGAGCTTTTTCGAAAGCAAAGACGCTTTTGTGAGACCCCATCAAATATCCGGATCAATTTGATCGTGTATGACTAATCAGCAGAAACCAATCTTTCACCTTCTTGAAGATTTGTTTCTACTAGCATAGCACAAAGAAGCAAAACAACGCCGATTCTTATTTTCCCTTGGCCGTGTTGTCTAGCTGAAGATACAGAATCGGGTGGGTACATATTCTAAACGTAGGTGCACTTAATTACTGATAAATTGCCGGATTCACAACTTAAGTGGGCCTGCATCAGATGTTGGAGCTTCACACCCTCTCGCTTCATTATGCCTAATTAAGGATTGTGGACCTATGATTTTAAGAGGTGATGTCAATACGAAGCCTGCTCTAAGGCTCATGGCATATCTGTTTCTATACCTGGCCATTTAAGCTTAGAATATTATGAAATAATGTGGATTCAACCTCTACCAAAATAACTCAATGTCCTAATAATACACTACTTTAAACTAATCAACTCAAAGTGAGCCACGTGACTATCTTTTTATCTTAAATCTATGTTTTTTTTTTTTGGCACAACCTACTGAATTGTTTTAGGATATGGTCTATGGTTTCAAGACCAGGCTCCTATATCAAATCCCCCGGAAACTCTGCTATTTTGCTACATATTCAATATTGTGATAAGGAGATTTGATCACAGCATGAATGTTTGATAATTCAAAATGCCTTGGTAAAGATAGTTTTCCATTAAATACCATAGCACCAACAAATATGATGTATGAAATCTTCTTCTTCACAAGGAAGATCCTTAGGCACATTGACAAAATGTGGTAGGTGGTCTTTCTCCGTCCATTCCATCAATAACAATCATATGTAGTTGAGTGGTTGTTCCAAAGGTTTCTTTCCTATGTTTTATTAATTTTCCTTTCCAAAGATTGTTGTTCTCTCAGGTTTGTTCGCTTCTCCTTCAATGACCAAATGAAAATATGTTTAGGAAAGAACTCCTACTTATAGAACTAGGCAAGAACATCGCCCCGAAGCTTACTTTTAGTGTGAAGTGTCCTTGCATTTTGTCTCTCAGCTTTTAATTCAGAGCATGTACATGCCACATCCTATGTTTCTTGTGAATGGACACGCTGAGAAAACTCTTTTCCAGAGCACAGCAAAGCAAGAGTAGCAGACAAAGCTGCTCCCTCCAGCCCCCAGCAACACACTCTCCTTATAATTATCGAGACTTTGTTTCGCAATACCTGGCGGTACATAGGTCAGTTAGGAGTTTCGCAAGACTCTTAAAGAAACCTTCCATCCAGAAACACATTGAAGGGCATACCTCCCGTTATGCCTCCGGAATGGCAGAGTCGGCTGATGCCCGGATTCTTGCCGTTTTCTTCAGCGTCAAGCCGCCTCACGCCAAAGTATGAATCAATTTGAAGGCCGCTGATGCATCTGGCAGGCCACCAGCCGCGGTAAGCAAACTTCTCACCATCATCCGCCTATTGAAGGCTAAGTAGCCCTTTGGTCTGTAGCGCGCGCAGTCATTGAACCGTAACTAATACTTAATCAACCTCACCCTTTAGTCCAATCTTTAAGCAAACAACGCTGAGAACAAATAAAGTTGCTTTGCGGCGTGTTGCCCGCAAGTGAGCCTCGCCATGAGTTTCTTTCTTCTACCCGCTGTACATGCTTTCTGCGTAAGTTATACAGATTCTACTTGTAAAATAGCTTTGGAATTCGGAATATGGAGTCTTGTATTTTGTAGGTCTCGTTCGAGACATCAATATGAGGTGGTGTTTTCAGTTCTGAGAGATCAACACATGAGGTGTACTTAGTAGATGCCGAGAGGTTTGATGCGGGCAAGTCCTGGGGAGGTGCTTCTCTCTCTCGCCGGGGAAAAAGTGGTAATCGAGGCCGGGTGACGTAGTTGGCCAGCTCGGGCGTCGTGAGAACACAGAGCTGGTGCGGTCACGCATCAGCCCCACTGCTGTAGTACCATTTAGCTTAAATGGATGGAGTTGGTGGGATTTGCCTCGCGGGAGTGGAGTTTCCACGTGACTATGGGCTTACGTGGTATTTCAAATGAATCGGGAGAAGGGTAGTCTCGAGCTCTCTAGCCTCGTGGGTGGAGTAAAACGTGACAGGGGGGCAAGTGCGACGCCCGTGAGCAGGTGGTGGAGTAAATTGAACTCGTGGTGGAAGCCAGGTGGTCTGGCTGGAGTAAACTCAACAGAGCCGGGTGTTGAATGGTGATGTAGAATATTCGTGGGCTACTGCATCTCTGAGGAGGTGAAAGCCATTGCAGGATGAACAACAGATTTTGAGGCTCAGTTTCTTTCTCTCGAAGTTATACTGCATAGCCTCTATACGAGTTATATAAATTTTATACAGTGGAAGAAAAACTTATATGTGACATCAGAGTAAATTTATACGTAGATGGTATAAATTTATACAGCAGGAGGCAAACATAGAATGTAGAAACGATAAATTCTATACCAAAACTCACGCATTAATTTGCATTGAAAACTCTTGGCGGAGAAGCTTATATGAAACTACACTTGAAGCAGAGGTAATAGTGATTCCTGCTTCTACGCCTACCAATTTATTTTCTATATATACACGCAAATGAGTCGAAGGCGCTGGGCAAAAGGCCTTTTATATACCCCCTTATTTGCCTCCTAACGCCTATACGCCTATACCGCCATGGCCACGTGAAGTCTACTTCATCCGTAGATCGCTTCCAGTTTTCTTCTTTGTTTTAATCGCTAGAGTTCGAAAGCGCCTTACCAGATAAATTTATAATGAGCAGTGAAGCTGACGCAGATAAATTTATACCCCGGCACGCAGCCGGTACTCGCGAGACCGCTCCAGCATCATAGCCGGTATAAATTTATACCGATATGAAATTAGGGATTTTAGAGAAATTTATACTGCCAGCACGAAGCGCAGAGTAAATTTATACCGCTCTAACATACGCAGATAAATTTATACCGCCGAGAGCACACATGCGCATAAATTTATACTGATCGGTAGTTTTCGAACGGTATAAATTTATACCGCCGAGCACTCCGGGCAGAGCAAATTTACACCGATCGTAGTTCTCGTTCCTAAGATAAATTTAGAGGCTCAGTTGCACTTCGAGCGATAAATTTACCTATCCGCAACTACTTTGGGAATTCGTGTCTAGGTACTCAAAGAAGTGTCAAATGCTAACCTTAATATTTTAGTAATATTCTGCGCTTTAAGCTTAAATAACAAATAAAGTGATAATTTAGTAGATTTTATGCTCTTTTCGCTTCTATTTTCATCGCTTTTTATGTTACAAAAAGGTCGAAAAGGCCTGCTTTCGTATAAAATGGCCTTTCTTTTACGCCTTTTTTCAGCCCCAAGATCAGCGTTTGTACAAAAGGGCTGGGCCATCGTGCTGGTCAAGACTCCAATAGAGCCAATGCATACTAACCGAAGACCAGACGCGGTAATGCCCACGGTGTGGGCTAAGAGAGAGCAAAACCTAATCGGGAGTAGCACTTTTACTTGTGTCATCAAGGTGAAAGGGCAAGTACAAGTTTGACGACACATCACGCTGAAATTGTCAACCTTTGTTGCTACGGTCGATGATGAACTTTTAATGAAGTGCATGCAATGCGGGGAAGTCTTCTACGCTCTTGATAGCAAAATGCTTCAATAAGCATGTGCAAAACCCAAAGACGCGGCATGACTACTTACCGATAATTACAAGAGTGGCTATGTAAGTATTGTTTATGTCTTTACATATAAATTTATACCAATATCCTCCTAACTTAACCTCAGACACAAGATATAGTGATATTTTGATGTCGTTGGTGCTTCATGTACAAAAAACGTTGGTCGGTCTCAGGTACCCCACTCCTAACTAAGAGGAAGAGCCTAAGGACCTAATTTAAATAATAGAAGAAGAAGAGGAAGAGGAACCAAGTGGTAATAAAGGGAAGCAGAGGAGGCATTCCCCCGTAGTAGATACACAAAAGCCCCTACCAAAAAAGAAACCTAGAGGCACAAAAGTCTTGGACCATAGAGATGAGCCAACAGGCTTCGTAAGGCCCCCGAGCAGAGATATTACAGTCCAAGCAGACAAATCAAGTGCTATTCCTGCCGTGAATGATACTAAACTCCGCTAAAGCAAAACTATTTCTTTCGGAGCATTGAGCACTATAAAGAGATTACCCAAAATGAAGATGGGGTCGAGTGCTACAGGGTCCGGAAGCCGATATGCATATGTGGCTATAATTAAACAAAGAATGAGAAGGAATCCTATGCCTATGTGTCGCCTAATTGAAGGTTATGGAGGGATGGAGTCAAGGCAACCAACTAAAAGATTACAAGAAGGCCGACTTCAAGATTACATACTACGCTCTTGGAGGCACATTACAGTTACAAGGCAAGGAAAAGAACTAGCAAAAGAGGAAAGCCAGAACGGGCGTGGGAAGAGCGCTAGCTACTATATCTACGCTGGGTAATGCACTTAAGAAGCAAAAGTCATCGGGCTGCGGAGTCATAATCCTAATAAATGACTTCGCATTAAAATGATTTAATAGACAAGATCCGCTTCATGCACCGCGAGCACGCGGAATTTAAAACAAAATGCATGGAGAAGATTTTAAAAAGCAAAAGAAATTACCGCGGTGGAGCTTCTCGAGAAGCCCGCATTGCAGTGCGCCGCTTCAGCTAAGGGCGACTGGCTTAAGAAGCCCATTATGTGGCAAAGAAGCAATAATTTATAACTACTTCGTACCGGGCATTCAGAGATGGTCAAGTAAGTAAATGCCTTTCTTTCTATGTTTTGTAGTATGTTTAGCTGGTTAAGTGTTTGGCATCTGTGATAAATTTATACCGCGGCCGCACGATAATTTATATCATGATTAATGCGCGTAAAAATTTATACCGTGGGTATAAATTTACATCATGACTAGTCATTTGTAAATTTATACCGCCCTCGCACTAGATAAATTTATATCGCTGAATTAGATCTGTGATAAATTTATATCAGAACGCACTAAGATAAATGAGTATCCGCCGACTAGGCATGGTATAAATTTATACCGCAAAACATGATAAATTTATACTGCGTCCGTATTCTGCGATAAATTATATACCGCGATTCACACTGTATGATGAGATGAGATCATGGGCAACATATTTCTCTCACGCCAAGCAACACTAAACTAATGGCGCTTGTCCATTTACAAAAGTGTGGGATCTTCAAGAAAGAATTTTGTATGTTCAAGATGGTATTTTAAAGAGTAAGCCAGCTCCGCAGGAAAACCAAAAAGGGTGGAGAAATAAAACAGAAAATATGAGCATTGTACCGGACGCAGCTTACGTGGTCTAAAAGCAAAAGATTTTGTTCGCCTTTGGAAAAGTCGCGGCTAAGGAATTTACATTAGACGAAATGGGCCATGAAGCCAAGATTTAAGCCTCATTTGCGGCCGCCGTGGTCTCTTCTAAGCATTTTCTCGTCTTACAACATGTTTCCTTTTACAAAATGTAAAGACACACCGCTGTGCCGAGTTAATGAGGCAAATTTTAACCTAGAGGGACTGGAGGAGTGCAAGCTTCACTCCAAGTTGTACCACCGGAGGTGATTACAGAGAGCACTAACTTTAGTGGCTGGCAAGCTCTTCATTTAAAACTATGTTCTTATTTTGTGCCTTTTTCACAATATTCTTACGTAACAAGAAAAGGGGCTCCTCAATGGATTTTAAACCTGGTTCGAGGGCCATGTAGAAGAGAGGCGTAGGACTTAAGGCAATCGTGAATGGTGAAGGGAGCAGCTTTATTAATTTTCCATGAAAAGATTTACAACGCTTGGCTCTGCATCGCATGTGTACGAGTTGTTGAGGGTGACTCACACGAGGTCAGGGACACTTTGGACAAGCGTAACTTTACATTATACTGCGTATATTCCCTACATGGTTTCCAAAATTAAGGACAGCTGGCTTTTGACGCAGGAGGCTTTCACGCGACGCAAGTCCACCTTTTTGAAGGCCCGGCGAAGTCAAATTTTATCTCGCTAACCGAGGGTCATTTTCCATTCTGACCTACAAACAATGCCTGCTTAAACCTATGGGAGTCGCCCTAATGCCGCTTGAAATCAAGCCATGTTTAACATTTAACGCTTTTCTTTTAGTAACTCCACTGTGATAAATTTATACCACAACCTCTAAGGTTTAAATTTATATAAAGAAGGCAATGTCTCAGATAAATTTATACGGTGCTTAGGTGTCATGTATAAATTTATACAAAGAAGACAACCCCTCGTATAAATCTCTATACCGCCACACTCATCGAATCCGCTAACTTATTTTCCCTCTTTGTTTTTATTTTACTTTATATTTCATTGTCGTGGCTGCTTAAGGTGTGCTTTAAAACAAACGCGGCGGGTCATGGTGGTGGTCCGCGCTTTGAAGGAGTTGTTTCAGCATTTTCACAGGGTTTTGGCAACAAGCAGACGCCAAAACCACATGGTTCATCGGTTACGAATGAGAAGATTCTCCTCGCGAATGCGTCTCGCTTCCTGCCGTTTCCTGCGTAATTAGACCCACAAATGACAAGCAAGAATCGCGGGTGTCCCATTATCGTAAGCCACAAATGACTTATTAATAATTTGATACAAAGGGTTTTCTACCGATCGATCTTAGACGATTTTCCGCCTGTGCACCACAGCCAGCCTTGTGGCTCTTGCCAGGGCGCAATGTTGTCTCCCATGACATAGACCTCGGGATAAAATAAGGTGCCTTCACTGGCGACTGTGATAAGCTCTGTGAATCCTTCCCGGCGGAAAACGCAGGAACTCGAGATAAAAATGGTGCCGGGCGTATGTAAAAGGCACATACACGTAAATCAAACGCCTTACTGAAGAAGAGATGAGGAGGCATTCCACCATCCTGAGCCCGTGGGTGCTCGAGCCAGAGAAAATGTACCAGACTGCGCTATTGGAATCGTATACGTCAGCTATTATAACCTCAAGTAAGAGACCGTGATCCTAAGGAGAGACAGCCCCGTGGACTGAAGAGCCACCTCCCCGTATAAATTTTATACGTATGTACATTTTTAAATCTATCTTTTCTATCAGAATCTATGTGCTAAGAATTTCAATATATTTTGATGAAGATTTTTTCTAACCGAAAACTTTATTCTTCAACAATGCTTAATTAGAACAATTTCTTTTTATTCAAGATTCTTTACTCTTTCTTTTCTATGTTTGATTTTCAAGATTCTTATATTGCTTGAAAACACAAAACTATATTTTCTATTTTCAAATAACAAATACCTAATGAGTTTTTAAATGTAATGTCTCTCCTAAAAATGTTTTTTTGCCCTTCTTAAAATGAAAAGGCTTCAAAAAGGTTGTTGTTTTTGGGTATTTCTTTAATGCTATTTGCTCAACAATCTATTTTGCCTCTATTTTGTCCATATTTTTTTCATAAGTTTCCACTTTTATAGCGAATCTTTCAAACGCGACTTAAATAAGTGGGTGTTTCATTTTAAACCTTGTTATTCCTGTGAACTCCTTTGACTCTTCTCATTTTAAGTTTAGGTTGCTAGAGTTTTGAATGAACTCCGTGACCGGTTCAATGCCCGCATTCATTAAAGCCCTATAGCCAAACGTGAGTTCTAAGCAAAATGCGATTGCTCTAGTTTCTTCCTCAAGCATTAAGTTGTTTTGTTGAACTTCAAACAATAGAATAGACCTACGTTTCGTGATTTTCAATTTGGCTTATTCTCCTCGTAGATATTGGTCATCTATTTCAGAGAGACGGATGCAGCAACACGTAACTGAACGAAGGCTACTT